>CM068954.1:146274650-146284890 GCA_035128595.1 Eptatretus atami
GGCAGGAACAGGAACAAACGAGCACCCACCACATCCACCGAGCCTCCTCCGAGCCTCCCCCGAGCCTCCTCTGAGCCTTCCCCGAGCCTCCTCCGTCGGCGTCTTTTATACGCCCCACGCTCCGCCCCGTTCCCCGCTCCACCCCCCTTCGAGGCGCTTCAGAAAAGTCTGAAGAGGCTTCCTACCTCCTGGGCGCGTCACACCGCGCTCCACCAATCAGGGCGCCAGCTGCGCCTCTCCGTTTTCTTCCCACACCAAGCGCGGAGAAGAATGGCGGGTGGCGAGATGCAGTGCGCAGATGGCGGAGGCGGCGCGGCGCAGCGCGTCGGGCTGTGGTGGGGATGGCGTGTTGTGGTTGAACGTGGTTGGTTCAAAAATAAAGAACAAGAAGAAGAAAACGACTGACTCAAAAGCGTCGCAGCCCGAATGGATCACATTAATTCCCTCTAAACAACGGTTTGGGGCTAAATTACAATGTACTAAAAGAATACCTCACCTACGGGACCTGAATGGTGGTTGCGAATTTCCACAGCCGTAACAATATTCTTCTTAAGACTGTAAAAAGCAGACTCTATTCTGTTATCTTTGTTTATAAATAAACAACAGAAATGGAAAGAATTTCATTTTATAATCATGAAGCCAATGCAAATGAAATGAACACAGACAGAACTACAAGGGCACTCAGTAGAGCGCAAACCTCCGCCACGTAATGCCTGATCCACGAGAACATATCGGGCACAATCAAAACATTTTTGAAATATCAGGCTATGTATTGTTTTGGCCCCATCTCTCAATGGTGAAGAATCACTTAAAAATTTTAAATAATTCTCGCATCCAGATCCGGATCTTCACCGAAATTGAATCAATTCTTCCTCATCACACACCCAACCTGTCCACCACGTTTAATCCGAATCCGTCCACAACTTTGAGATATTGTGCTATTTATCGTTTTTGGCCCTATCTCTCATTGGTGAAGAATAGCTTACAAAATTGTAGTAGTCGGATCCGGATCCGGATCTTCACCAAAATCTAATCAGTTCATCTTTGTCATACACAGAACCTGTCCACAAAATTTCATCCGAATCTGTCCACAACCTTTTGAGATATTGTGCTGTATATCATTTGGCTCGATCTCTCATTGGTGAAGAATCACTTTTAAAATTCTAGTAGTCGGATTCGGAACCGGATCTTCACCAAAATCTAATCCGTTCGTCCTTGTCACACACCGAAACTGTCCACAAAATTTCATCTGGATCCGTCCACAAATTTATGAGATATCCAGTACACAGACAAACAGACAGAAAGGGGTGAAAACACAACCTCCTTCACTTTCGGTGGCAGAGCTAACGAGAAAGTGGCTCAAAATGCAAAGCCCATCGTTGTCTAATTTGTACTCGAATGAAAGTTGATGAAAACAACAGCTAAATTAAAAAAATATATATTACTTGGTGTGCTCCATATTCTTAAAATAAAGGTTTTAGTGGGGCAACTTAGCATAACAATTGTGCATTTTGTGAGGAAAGCACCAAATTTGGCACACTAGAGCCTATCATATTATGAACAGATTTGGTATTGGGCATCTCAAAATTTTTGGATGGCAGTTGGAAAATGGCTGCCGCCATCAGCGGCTGAATTTGAGATGACACCCAATATCCAAATCTGTTCATAATATGATAGCTACCAGTGTGCCAAATTTGTGCTTTCCTCACGAAATGCAATTGTTATGCTATATTTAGCTAAAGTGCCCCACTGTTTGTAGAAAATTGCATGCAATGCTCAAATTGTAAGGTTATGCTGGACAGACCACTGAAGCTGAAATGGTAAATAAACAAATCCCTTAAGCGATAAAAAAAAAAACCGAGCATTCTCATGCTGTCATGCAAATAAGGCAGATTTGTATTTACTGTGATTTTGCTCTTTGACCCTTATTAAGTAGTCTTCTCCATATTCACAAAGCTAAAACAAAACACACAAAAAAAAGTAGGACAGGTTCAAAGTAATAAGAAAGACCATATATAAATCAGCACTTTCATTTGTCCGCATTCCTCCAAAATTTGTAGCTTGTATCTGCACCAGATGTTTATCAATAGTTAAATAAGTAGATCAGTTATTGGAATGGTGATTAAAATAGACAGTAAAAAATTTTCACATTTGCAAATACAACCGTCGCTTTGCTGAGAGGTATTAAGGAGAGAGAGGAGGGAAGGTGAGGATAGAAGAAAGCGAGGAGAGAGGGAGGAGAGACGAAGAGAGGGAAAGAAGTGGGGAGGAGGGTAGGGAGAGAACAGAGGAAAGAGAGGAGAGAACAGAGGGAAAGGAGGGAGGGGAGAGAACAGAGGAGGGAGGGAGAGAACAATGGGAAGGGAGGACGGAGGAAGCAGGGAGAGAAGGACGGAGGAAGGGAGGGAGGGACGAGGAGAAAGGAAGGGGAGAGACGGAGGAGGGAGGGAGGGTAGAAGACAATGGAAGGGAGGGAGAGAGGATGGAGGAAGGGACGGAGGAAGGACGAGAAGGGAGGAGGAGAAAAGGGAGAGAGGACAGAGGAAGTGGGAGAGAGACGGAGGAAGAGAGAGAGAGAGATGGAGGTGAGGGGAAGCTAGGGGAAGAGTGAGGAAGGGGTGTGGAGACGACGCCTCACCAAACGTTGCTATACACTGCAGAGAGGGATGAGCGAGAGAGAAAGAGAACCTAGATGGGGGGGCGGGGAAAGAATTTTTTTAGAAAGTGAGAATGGAGGTGGCCTTAGCAGAGAGATGAATATTGTTATGCTTATGACCGAACACAAAAAAAAGAATAAAAAAAGTCAGAGCAGCTGCCAACCCAATGGCAACAGAGTTTTGTTGTATTATAATCAGATGCACATCTGCAAAAACCTTTGATATCACAGTTCCAGAACATCTCATGGAACTATGAACGACAAAAGCAATCACTGAAAATATGAAGAACTACGACCAATGTACAGTCGAATGATCCCATCGAGCTGAAATCGAAAACAAAGTGATGCGACCCAAATGTCATACTTAGTACAAAAAGAGAGAAGGCATGCTAATTGAGGTTTAATACCAGTGATTTAGACTAACATGCAGAGATCAAGAAAATGACCAAATCACAAGACTCAAGAATGAAGTAAAAGATCTGGAAGTTGAAGATACCAACTACTGTACCACTTGAATTATAATTAGCTATGAGATGATGATAAAAAAACGAAGAACCTCAAAAAGATATTAAAAACCATCCTGGGAATATACTACAAACGAACTGCAGTTGTAAGCTGTCTGGGGCTGTGACGATCCTGAAGAAGCTCTAGACACGAAACTTGAGAACAAAAACTTCACAGCTTGTAGATGATCGTGACCCCCTATGAAATGAAGGTTATACTTAGCCCAGCTGGTAGAATCCATTCCACATTCTGAAACCCACATATGAAGATACCAATCAACTACGCACGCATGCGCGCACGACGCACCCACACAAGAGAGTGGGAATTTTACAAAAGAATTATTTTGTTTTCAAATCTGTTTTTAATCGATACTATAAGTGTGTGTATATGCGTGTGCGTGTCTCCTCCACAACTCCAAAAATCATGAAACCATCAGCCTGAAACTGCATACATCCCAAGAAACTCCAAGGAAGTGCATGAGTGAAAATTGGTGTTTGGTTAATGAAAACACCCCTTTTGAAAGATGAACGGCCTTATTTAATTACACTCCTTTATCAGGCGCATTCCTCGTCACTGCTCTCTCTGGGTCTTAAGGCGTTCCTCGGTAACTCGCTGGGCTGAGCACCATGTGTTTTGGCCTGCTCAATCATTCCTTGAGTTGGAACAGGCTGACAAGGATTTAACTGAACTGGTGTTTTTTGCTCCACTTTCTCACTCATATTATCGAATGCCTGTTCATCTAGCTACGAATCCCTGGGATATATTGCATGCTAAAACGCCCGGAGAACGCAGATTCACGGCTTTTATTTCATTTCCTCACATGCAGCATAACACACGAACTCTCTAAACTAAGGAGAATTACAAAATTGAAGCAAAGAATCTATTGCAAGACAGTTCTGGACTCAAGAAGTGTTCATTTATCCAATTCAGACATGTATGACATTTTGGGCATCTCCGGGTGGTATATGTTTAAATTGATGTTCGGTGATGCCAATTGCGTTGCCAAGGGAGCCGTTTCATATCGACCGTTTCGTAAGGATGCTGCCTTGAATACTTAGAGCCACTTGGTGAGCCGCTCTCCCAAGTGCTTGTGTTCGTTGCGGAAAGAGTAACGTGCTTTCAATCTCACATTGATTAGACGTACGTTTCCACTTTGTTGGTCCTGTGGTGCCTCGGGGGTCTCAATCCACTGAAAAGGTGCAATTTTATTTTTAACGACATTGCTTTGTTTATCCTTTTTGTGCGATCTCCTTTTAATCCACTCTCATTTCGAACTCGATGCAGTGCCCCAGGCGAGATCCTCTTCTAGTCTTGGGATTTCAATGCAATCGACTGGAACTGATAGGGATGGTTCCGAGACATGTTTGGTCCCATGGGTCTAACTGTGAACCAGAATAGCACCAAGTTCCTTGACTTTGGAAGAAGTCATGAACTAGGGTGGCTGCTCATGGTTCAGCACAACAGGCTCATCGTGGACTTGGTATTCCAACGCTGGTGGTGTGCAAAGGAGATTGACCATGTCCTCAATTGATGGTCGCTGGAGGATGATCCGAACTGCAGGCTACCGGAATCTCAGTTCCTCAATACCGACCACAGGCTGTTGTCGCAACTCTAAATCCATCACAGGCCAGGCTTAATGCAGAGCTGAGCATAAACTGTACATGTGCAAGGGTGACAAGGAGGCCTATGTACGCGACCTTGAGGGGTAGTAGCAGTCATGTGCCAAGTGATTCTCTTCTGCTACAGGAATTGTGCATTGCATTCTCCAACTGCCTCGAGTTACTCATTCAGCAGAGGTGACGTTCTTGACAGAGGAGTCGAAGTGAGCCCGACTGTGCGTACTTTGAGTGCTGTACCAGTTATCACCAGCGTCGAGTTGATACTGGGTATACTCACATATAGATGACCTCCAACTCAACTGTGTGATATAACCTTCGTTTCGTGGACAAAAGGCTCGGACGAATAAATGTGGTAGCTCTGGATCTGTGCATCCATTCTACTTCTAGCTGGGAAGCTGTACTCGTGTATTGATCAGTTCGTGCTCTCCTGGAACACATGTATCATTACCAACGAATGAGGGGTCTTGTTTCCCCCTCGTGTTGCGAAGGGAAGGGTGATCAGCCAGGACTGAACAACTTACCGACAGTGATGTCGCTCTCAGTGCCAAGCAAAGGTCTTTCTCGGTGTTATTGTTAAGATATATAAAAATTATTGAATTATTGTCTTATTAGTAAAAATTTTTTTATATTTTGATAGGTTCGCCACACTCTGCTTGACTACCAGCATCCAGAGCAGTCGGGACTTACAGCAAAGAGGTCAATGATTACTATTCCTGCTCTTCGTGTCCTCACCGAACGCAGAGGAGAGTTCAGGAGGGGCTGCTTGCACCTATGTTGACTCTACAAAGTGTTCGATCTAGTTGAATCGGGAATGCCCTCTGGAGATTCTTGGTCTTCGTGGATGCCACCAAAACTGATCAATCTGATGTATAAACTCACTCTGTACTGAGATGCTGTGAGATGTATGATATTGTTACGGCTGTGGAAATTCGCAGAGCACCATATAGGCCTTAGTTCAGTTATGCCGATAACTCTGTTTCAGATAGATTCCCACCATGTCTAAAGGATTTATTCGTGTCACCCGGCTGTATCTTTAGGTAGCCGTTTTCTTTTACCTTCGTTATTTTTGACCAACCCATTACTACCACCACAAAGCCCACCAACCACACAACCACATCACACCACGCCTTCTCGTCAACCGCCAACATCCCCACAGACAACGAACAGCCACCAACCCACAACACACGATCACCACCACCACTTCTCGTCAACCGCCCAACACACCACCCTCACGACCACCACGAACGCCAGCCTCACCTTCTCCACAACCACTATCCACAGTACATTTCAACGACCACACCACTACCTCAACAACTAACCACAAACCTCTCCACATCGGATAACATCTACACCACGGATACTCATCAAGAAAGAAACAAAGGCACGTAGGAAAACCGTTCCCCCCTGCGGAGTGCGGCAGAACCGAGCCGGAGAGAAGTCCTGTATTACGCTGGGATTCCCCTCCTTTTTTTCTTGCTTTCCCGCGCGCGGGGACGGGGGGAGGGTGAATCGGGCCAGGTTCAAAGTTAATGTAAGGAGGGCCTAGATTTTGGGCGGATAACGCCCTGGCGCCCACTCCCTTGGCGCAACACCCCGAACTTCTGGAAGTTTCCCCGCGCTGCTGGAAGTAGGGAGGGGCGATGCCCCGCTGGGTATAAAGACGAGCGAGGAGAAGGTCTATCGGTTGTTGGGGAGTCTCTTCGAGGTTGTCGGCTTGTGGCGAGTCCTCTCGAGGTCTGTCGGTTTTGGAGTCTCTCTCGAGGGCTTTTTGGACTGAGGAGAAGGACGTCTTTTTGAGGTCGAGAGGGTCGAGGTCTCTGTCTGGAGGTCGTGGCCGCTCCGAGCGTCTGCCTTACCGTGGGTCGTGGAGAAGGGACGCGCGGGTCGCCCCAGCGACTGGAAGGTAGCCAGCCGGTCTCGCGAGGCCTCTGCGGTCTACACGGCTCCGTGGTATAAAGACCCCAAGGGTCCAGTCTACGTACCTCTTGTTTTGAGGGGTTTTTCTTGCTTTTCTTTGTATGAAAGTTGTGGCGCCGAGTCCTTTAGAATCTGTGATAAGTGACTGTACATATAAATAAACGGTGTGAGTTCCTTTGCATTGTCTTTGTGGCTGTATAATTGCATATGTGCATCTTGAATACGTGCTTTTTCTTGCATGAATACCTGACTGCATACTTGGTAATAAAATGTGCTTGTTCAATGTCACCCGTTCGTTGTTCTCTTTCCCAATTGAACTGCCGTCTTGACTCGATATAGTTGGTTTTCAATAGCCGGATAAGCGATCAGGTCCAACGGGATCGCGATATAACACCCGCTTGGTTATCCCAAAACGAGCGAGCTGCATTAAGCGCTCGTGTCCCAGCAGCCCCGTTGAGGTACAATCTTCGTAATCTACCCGCGCGATTAATTAGGTATATCGACAGTTCGCGCTTGAACCCATGTAGCGCGAGTAGAGTCGACAAGTTTGTTGCCAAAAACACACCCGTGCTGGTTTTTTGCTTATCGAAGCTGCGACTGGATTGTCGTGTGGCGTACGGCCCGCATTCGGCTAAAACCGGTGTCGATCGCCGCGGCGAGAATTCGTAACAATATCCATACTCCTGACTATTTCCATTATATTGTTACAACTGGAGTTTGTCAGTGTATCTGACCCCCCATCTTTCAGTGCTTGCATGGACTGGATTCTGGGGAGGATTCGGAGAGATCAAGCCGCGGGTACATCCTTTGGGAATGTCAAGATTTCTGATCTGGATTTGCAGTCATTTTTCGCGGAGACTCTGGATATCCTTTTGTCCTTCGATGCTGAATGAGAGTCGGAGCTGTGATTACAGTTTCCTGAGTACAAACCAAGATCCAGCGTTCAATAACATTGGATGCTTGCATCTTGTCTGTACCTGTTGTGGTGAGGATGTTGAGTCAAGGAGAGATTCACTTACCTTCGGCAGTGATATTCATGTCTCTGCTGCTGTAGCCAGAGGTCAATAGACATCTAGGACCGGCCTAGAGTCATGGATTCACTGGATCATGGGGTGGTGCTGTCCGTACCTGTGCAGGGACGAAAGTCTGAGTCTTCAGGTCTATGGGGCTTCCATTGTTGCCCTACAGATGTTGATACTTGGAATTTGACCAGGGATTGAGACGGAGACTATATTCTTCCTTTGTTCCAGGTCTCTTCCGAGAATCCTTGCTTCGCTGGTCGGACTTAGTGTTCAACGAGTGGTTGCTGAGAGAGACTCAAATGAGATTTGTTACTGCATCGTCCGTGAGCTTCAGCTGCGGCTGTGTGGACATGTGGCTTGTTTTTCCTGACGCTGATCATGCTCACTAGATTCTCTCAGCAAGGGAGACTTGTGAGTGGAAGAGGCTAATGGGCCGACACGTGCTTCATGTTGCACAGGTTGATCAGCATCTCAAGGAGATGGGATGGCCGGATCTGCCTGGGGGACGGCCAGACGGAGGCTCCTGGCGTACCAGCGGAAGTGGACGCAGCACGTGCTGCTCCGGTGCATACCCTACATAACCTGACCTGACCTTATGTTGTAAAACTGCCACCACACCACAATATTAACAGTCGTGAAAAACTTGTGGCTTTACCATGGAAAATTTAATTTGAGATTCTGTTTGCATGTAAGATTTGTTGCCACTGTCAATCTCCATTTATTCTGCTGAGGCCCATCATAAAGAGTTGACCAGATAAAAAAACCCAAGGCAGTGTATAACATGTACCTCGCTCGAGTGCTGAAGGCCGAAACATGCTCGGGCCTTCTCAAGGTCGTGAACACACACACTTAATGAAAACATTGGCTCTGCTGTACTTTACAATGAAAGGAACATATGAAAGCTATGCGATTGCGATTAATGTACAATACTTACCGTAGCAGATGGCTTTGGCTAACTGCAGCCACGAAAGTGGTGAATGATTGTTGCATTTGGAAGACCCCGGGAGTTCCATTACAAAACTAAAGGAACCTTGGAGTTTAGATATATCCGAGGCAATTTTGTTTAGTTCCGATTACCTCTCCTCTCATATCATGGGCAAGGAAATGCATTGTTGTGTAGCAAGTTCAACCACCCTCCACCCTCTGTGAACTCTCCTTTTATTTCTCTCCTATTCTCTCAATCTCTCTCTTCCAGCAACTCTTTACAGCCACCCATGCACAAAACAACATGCGTTTCAAAAACAACATCACACCTCCAAAACTCAAGTTACACAGCACAGGTCATATCATTCGAGTACCAATTGGAACCCATCATCACCGATTGGATGCCACTCAATCCTGTGTGGCACTTGCAATGAAGCGCTTGGGTCTATTCGGTCCTGTGCAGCGTCTGCAGCTGAATCAACCAATGAGCACAGCTTAACAAACATGAGTGTGCCAATCAGAAGCTGCACGCGAGAGCTGCTCGCCCTAGGCCTTGCTCGGTCAGAGGCTTTATAAGTCCGGGTCGTGCAGTAAGGCAGGGTTGCGTACAGCCAGCAACTGAGAGAGTGAAGGAGTTCTCCAAGAATGAGCCGAGTGAGTGCAAGCCACAGTGCAGACAGCGCTCTGGAGCGAGTGATGGAACTAGCCATGTAAAGAGCGATGACCAGCCGCGGCGCTCTTTTCCTGGACGTCTGCCGGGCAATTGCCACCGATTTACACAATTTTTCTTGCTTTCCCCTACTTCTAATCATTACTTAGAATGCACAGAGTCATCAACAATTTCCCTTTGACTCGTTCAGAGCGAAGGTAATGACACGCATTCACGATTTCCTCAACGCCGACAAAGCATTCATCGCATTTCTACCCTACACGGCACATTACATCACACCTCTCGTCTTTAATACCTCCTCCCCTTTCACATTGGACACCTAAGTCTGCAGCTTACGTCAGGTGAGCGAGGAGCCGCCACAAGTCCCGCCTCTGTATCTCTCTGTCAACTTTACTCTATCTAACGTCTGTGGATATGAATGAGGCACCAATGTTTTGTAGATTTTGCTAAGGAATGTCTACAGGGGCTAGTGTGATTGGGGCTCATATCTTTCTATTGTGAACTGCATTCCCACAAAATGATGTGCCATTTAAACTTCAACAAGACCTTTTGTTTCCAAACTGCCAAGTGTCTTTTCTCCATTGGTTAGACACCAGTGTGTAAATAATAGATGGGAGTTTTGCTCTGTGATACGCTATGTTTATAAACTAGCCAACGTCCCACTCATGGTTCCGGCTCGCTGTACTTGTTCTAAATGGAGTGAGCGCCAAGAGCACGGTTCCCTATCTGGTGGGTGGGCTTAACTTTACCAGGGACGTAACACGGGGAATTGGACACAAGGAACCTATCGAGTTAATGTCTGTCAGACAGCGTTCGTGGTTGCTGAAGACAACCCGTGTGCCAACGGAGTTATCTGCAGCTTGTCACCTCGGGTCAGTCGGGAAGTGATATGAGAAAAACCCCTCGTGACCCAGACATCTCTCTCCCC
>CM068954.1:146299109-146337036 GCA_035128595.1 Eptatretus atami
TGCTCTCCCTTATGCACAGATTCATCCCATCTCATCTTCTGTGATCATACCCATCCTCCTGCCCATGGTACACCAAATCCTGTGGTGAGGCAGTTGCCTTAAAACAACTTGCCTTCTCCTACTGGAAGGCACGTCCGACCGAAAGCAACCTCAGATCATGCCACAAAACCTGCAACAAGTGTGTGTCTACTCTCAGGAGAGCCAAAGAACATCATCTGCCCAACCTCAAGATTGAACTTTCAAACTTGTCTCCCGCCTCTAAAACCTGGCGGTGCCTTGTTAAGTTTGTATGTGGTCTCTGTGTTCCCCCGTCTCCTTTCTGGTTTCCCACCCTCTGCGCTTTCCATGCTTTGTCTCCGAGAAGCAAGCGATCCAAATAATTTGGACATTGTTTCATCGTCTCCTCCCTCCCTCCAGGTTCTCACAGGAAGCACAAGGTCTGCCAACAACCCCTTTCTGGTGAAACTCTCAAAATCCAGAATCACTGTTCACCTCCACTCATTTGTTCCTCTTTTCTCCCACCTGTGGAATTAACTTCCACGCTCTCTACAATCTCATTATTCCCCACAGGTCTTCAAATCAGCTGTTCATCTTCATCTCACACATCGTCCATCCATAACCATGATTTTTTTTTTTACCCCCAATCATAACCATGATTTTTACCACTCCCAAGCCCACCTCTTTCCAAATTCCCACTCTTTCCTTCCTGAGAATTTGCTTCTGTATTCATCTTGTCCACCTTGCACATCTTCCCCTACCCCTCATTCTTCCCCACATCCCTTGTTTGTCCAAGTCTACCTCTATTATGTCCTTCACCGCTGCTGTTGGTGTGCTTCCCCCCACTCTTTCTACTGTTCATTTTCTGTTACGTCCTCATCCATTCTACGTTGTAGTTCATCCACGATCTTTGACTTTGAATACAAAAACTAATAATAATAATAATAATCACAATAATAGCCCCCTCAAAGTCCTGACCTTAAGTTATCAAAGAAGCTGTCTGGGATTTTTGGACATGAAGGAATAAGAAAAACAACCAAAACTAGAACTGCCACTTTATAACTGCTGGCAGTGATGACCGGGTACCCGTACACGATGCCTTTGATACGACGACGAGAACTTAACAACGGTCGCAAAGTTTTGCGTGCGATGGGATGAGCTGGTCCGGAAGAAAACGGATATTTATGTTGTTCTTGTAATATCCGACTGTGGGCTGCGAACCGTGTGACCCTTTATCGATTAGAGAAATTAGCAAACTATATTACCCGCTCGTGTGCGATAAGCGTGCCGTTGAAGTTTCGCGTCGATCTGACCAGGGGCCGTTCTGAGAAAAGAAGATGTTTGAAGGTTTTAGGGTAAATTTGAGTGGCGCGGCCAAACCGTGTGAGCGCTAACGATTAGAAATAAAAGCAAACTTGTGAAAGAGTCTTGGGGAAAGTGTCGGTGAATTTTTGGCAATGATGCTGCCGCGGCTGTTCTGGAGAAAGAAGATTTAAAAAATTTATTAATTTTCATCCAAGATGGCTGACGACCGTGTGAGAGCCTATGACATCAAAATTTAATATTCTGCTATCACAAGCGTGCGTGTATTTGAAAAAAAGAAAAGCACGTCTGTCAGTTTAGTGTTGAGATCGGAAAGAGGTGTGTTTTTCTCTGCAATCAAAGATCGCCGCACACAATAGTGACTATGTGAGTCATAACTTTTAGCATGCGTCTTATTTTAGCAGCTTCATTATTTACTCTTCTTTTTCATTTTTTAACTTTCTTCTTCTTCATTATTTACTCTTCTGCTTCATTTTTTTTACTCTTCTTCATGCATTTATTTTTTACTCTTATTCTTCATTATTGTACTCTTTTTCTTCATTTTTTACTCTTCTTCTTATTTTTTTACTCATTTACCTTGCATTTTTCTCTTCTTGCATTATCTTCTTCAACTGTTCTTTTCTGTTACTTCTCTTTCTTTTTTTCTCTTGTCATTTTACTCTTCTTTCTTCATTTTTACTCTTGTCTTCATTTTTTTACTCTTCTTCCTTCTTCTTCATTTTTTCTCTCTCCTTTATTTTTACTCTTCTTCTTCTTTCATTTTTAACTCTTCATTTTTTTACTCTTCTTCTTGCCATTTTTTTTTTTATCTTCTTCATTTTACTCTTCTTCTTAATCATTGTTTACTCTTCTTCTTCATTTATTCTCTTCTTCTTTCTTCTTTTCTACTTCTTCTCTACATCTTTTTAGCTTCTCTTCTTCTTTTTACTCTTCTTCTCATTATTTTTTACTCTTCTTTAGCTCTTTCTCATTTTTTACTCTTCTTCTTCATTATTTATCTCTTCTTCTTGCATTTTTTTTTACCTACTTCATTATTTTTTCTCTTCTTTCATCTATTTACTCTTTTTTTCATTTTTTTCACTTCTTCTGCTTCTTCCTTTCATTTTACTCTCTCATTTTTCCTCTTCTTCTGCTTCATTTTTTTTAAATTAACTCTTCTTCTTCTTTCATTTATTCTTCACTTTCTTCTCATTTTATTTTACTCTTTTCTTCATTTTTATTACTCTTCTTCTCTTTCTCATTGTAAGTACTCTTCTTCTTATTTTGTTACTCTTCATTTAATTTATACTTCTCTCTATTATTATTCCTTCTTCTTATTTTATTCTCTTCTCTTTCATTTTATTATCTCTTCTTCTTTTTCATTTATACCTTTCTTTCTTCATTTTATTACTCTTTGCGTTCTTTCATTTTTATTATCTTTCTTCTTCATTTGATTATCTGCTTCTCATTTATTTCTTTCTTCTGTCTTTTTATTCTCTTCTTTTATCTCTTTCTTCATTTTATTAGCTTTCTTCTTCATTTTTATCTTTTTATTTTATTACCCTTCATTTTCACTTCTTCTTCTATTGTATAATCATTACCTCGAATTAAAATTAAAAGGATCAGAATGTGTTTGTTGTTCTTTTCTGCTTCTTCTTCTTCTTCTGGTGAAGACAGATCCTTTAGACTCGTCGTTCATATACAGGATGGGATCTCCTTAAATATAAACTTGTCACATCCCGATTGAGGGTGCTTTTGAGAGCGTCTATCATGAACTTTAAATATATTCGGACATTTGCTTTAAAGTTTCGAAAAGTCACGTTATCTATTAAAGATTTTTCATTTAATGTATGTAATTTTCGTAATACAAACTTTTCTTGTCATGAACGACGATCGTGCCATGACGGGTCTCGCTATTTGCTCCGTCAAGCATGTGACGAAATATCGGAAGTTGTTTTTTTTTTTTCTTCTTCTTTTCTTCTTCTTAAGTTCTTGTTCTTCTTCTTCTTGGTGAAGACAAAACTTTAATGACGGCTCTTGGACACATTTTGTCCTTGTTAACATATGTGCAGGCATGGGGCTAGATTATAGTAGCCAAGTCTCTTCGATAGGTTATGTGTTCCAGAGAAAACATTATTTAATATAATTTGAATCCAACATGGCCGCCAAACCATGTGACCTATCAATTAGAAATTAACCAAGATAATCACTACGTGTGCACTAACCAGATCCGCCTTTGATACAACATGAGATACATGAGATGACAAAAAAAATTATATCTTCTTTCAACTATGTAGTGGAACATGTCTGTGATTTCGTGTTAATCGGAAAAGGTGCGTTTTTCTATCCAAGATGGTCGCCAAACGATGTGACTGTGATGTCATAATTTCTACCATTGCAGACACCATGGGGATGACAGTTGGCAAATTTGCCTTCGATAGGTTAAGCCGTTCCAGAGAAACATTATTTAAATTTTCTTAAATCAACATGGCCGCCAAACCATGTGCCTTGTGACGTAATATTTTTACCATCTATGCAGAATTGATGAGGATGGCAGTTGCAAATTTTCGCTTCGATAGGTTAAGCGGTTCCAGAGAAAACATTATTTAATATTTTCTTAAATCCAACATGGCTGCCAAACGATGTGACCTATCAATTAGAAATTAACAAACTTGTATTCCCAACTCATGTGCAATAGGTGTGTGAAGTTTCCCCTTGATTAGATCAGCGTTCTGGAGAAGAAGATGTTGAAGGTTTTAGGGTAAATTCAACATGGCGCCAAACCGTATGACCGATCAATAAGAAATTAACAAACTTGATAAAGGACCTCATGGGAATGTGTGTGTAAAGTTTCGCCTCAATCTGTTAGCTGTTCTGGAGAAGAAGATTTTTAAAATTTATTAATTTTCAATCCAAGATGGCTGACGAACCATATGACTTATGACATCATAAGTTTACATCCTGCCCCTATCCGTAGTGGAATACGTGTGTGAAGTTTGTGTTAATCGAATAAGATGCGTTTTCCCTCCAATGGCCGCCAAACGTGACTTGTGACGTCATAATTTTTACTATGAATGCAGACGTCATGGAGGATATAGTTGCAATTTTCGTTTCCATAGTTATGTGATTCCAGAGAAAACATTATTTAATATTTTTTTGAATCCACAATGGCTGCCAACCATGTGACCTATCAATTGAGAATTAACAAACTTATATTCCCTACTACGTGGCAATAGTTTTGTGAAGTTTCCCCTTGATCTGACGAGCCGTTCTGGAGAAGAAGATGTTTGAAGGTTTTAGGGTAAATGTCGATTATCTTCTTCTTCATTTTATTACTTTCTTCATTTTTTACTCTATTCTCATTTTTACTCTCTTCTTCATTTTTTACTGCGTTTCTTCTTCTTTCTTCTTCTTCAGTATTACTCTTCTTCTTCATTTTTTACTCTTTTCTTCTCATTCATTTTTTACTCTTATTCTTCATTATTTACTCTCATTATTTACTCTTCTTCTTCATTTTTACTCTTGTTCTTATTATTTACTCTCTTCATTTTTTCTTTCTCAATTTTTTACTCTTCTTCATTTTCTCTCTTCTTCTTTTTTTTACTTTCTTCCTTCAGTTTTCCTCTTCTTCTTCATTATTTACTCTTCTTTTCATTTTTACTCTTTTCTTTCATTTTTTTACTCTTCTTCTCTTTTCTTCATATTTTTACTCTTCTTCTTCATTTTTTATCTTCTTCTCTTCATTTTTTATCTTCTTCTTTCATTCATTTTACTCTTTCTTCTCATTATTTACTCTTCTTCTTCATTATTTACTCTTCTTCTTCTTCTTCATTTTTTACTCTTGTTCTTCATTATTACTCTTCTCATTTTTTCTCTTCTTTCATTTTTACTCTTCTTCATTTTTTCTTTTTTCTTCATTTTTTTACTCTTCTTCTTCAGTTTCTTCTTTCTTTCATTATTTACTTCTTCTTCATTTTTACTCTTCTTTCTCATTTTTTACTCTTCTTTCTTCTCTTTTCTTCATTTTACTCTTCTTCTTCGTTATTTACTCTTCTTCTTCTTTTCATTTTTATACTCTTCTTATTCATTTTTTGTCTTCTTCAATTTTTTACTTCTTCTTCTCTTCATTATTATTCTATTTTTGTCTCAATTTTACTTCTTCTTCTTACATTTTTTACTCTTCTTCATTTTTTCTCTCCTTCTATTTTTACCTCTTCTTCTTCTCTCTTTCTTTACTCTTTTCTTCATATTTTAACTCTTCTTTCTTATCATTTTTTACTCTCTTCTTTAATTTTTTACTCTTTCTTTTCAATTTTTTACTCTTCTTCTTCTTCTTTTTTTCTTTTCTTTCTTCTTCATTTTACTCTTCATTTTTTCTCTTCTTCTTCATTTTTTGCTCATTTCTCATTTATTACTCTTTTTTTCCCTATCTTCTTCTTCTTCATTTTAATTACTCTGCTTCTCCAATTTATTACTCTTCTTCTTCTTTTTAAATACTTCTTCTTTTATTACTCTCCTTCTTCTTTTTATTATCTTCTTCTTCATCATTTTATTACTTCTTCTTCTTTCATTTTATTATCTTCTTCTTCATTTTATTACTCTTCTTCTCTCATTTATTACTCCTTTTTTTTCTCTCTTCTTTTTATTATCTTCTTCTTTTTATTACTCTTTTCTTCTTTGTTATCTTTCTTCATTTTATTACTCTTCTTCTTCATTTTGTACTTCTTCTTCATTTTATTACTCTTCTTCATTTTATTACACTTCTTCTTCATTATTACTCTTCTAAATTAAATTAAGAGAGCTCGGTTGTTCTTGTTCTTGTTCTTCTTCTTCTTCTTCTTCTCTTCTGGTGAAGACAGATCCTTTAGGACTCGACTCGTTCTATACAGGATCCGGATCTCCTTAAATATAAAACACTTGTACATCCTCGCATTGAGGTGGCCTTTTGAGAGCGTCTATCATGAACTTTTAAATATATTCGGACATTTGCTTTAAAGTTTCGAAAAGTTCACGTTACTATTTAAAGATTATTCCATTTAATGTATTGTAATTTCGTAAATAACTATTTTCTTGTCATGAACGACGATCGTCCATGACGGGTCTCGTATTGGCTCCGTCCAAGGCATGTGACGAATTTTTTTCTTCTTCTTCTTCTTCTTCTCTCTTCTTCTCTTTTTTTCTTTTCTTCTAAGTTTTGTTTCTTCTTCTTCTGGTGAAGACAAAACTTAATGACGCGGCTCTTGGACACATTGTCCTTGTTAACATATGTGCAGGCATGGGGCTAGATTTATAGTAGCAAGTCTTGCTTCGATAGGTTATGTGGTTCCAGAGAAAACTTATTTAATATAATTCTTGAATCCACATGGCCGCCAAACATGTGACTATCAATTAGAAATTAACAAAGTTATATTCACTACTCGTGTGCACTACCCAGACCTCGGCCTTTGATACAACATGAGATACATGAGATGACAAAAAAAATTATATTCTTCTTTCAACTATGTAGTGGAACTGTCTGTGAAGTTTCGTGTTAATCGGGAAAAGGTGCGTTTTTCTATCCAAGATGGTCGCCAAACGATGTGACTTGTGATGTCATATATTTCTACCATGTATGCAGACACCATGGGGGATGACAGTTGCAAATTTCGCTTCGATAGGTTAAGCGTTCCAGAGAACATTATTTAATATTTTTCTTAAATCCAACATGGCCGCCAAACATGTGCCTTGTGACGTAATAATTTTTACCATCTATGCAGAATTGATGGAGGATGGCATTTGCAAATTTTCGCTTCGATAGGTTAGCGGTTCCAGAGAAAACATTATTTAATATTTTTCTTAAATCCAACGGTGCTGCAAACGATGTGACCTATCAATTAGAAATTAACAAGTTTGCATTCCCTACTCATGTGCAATAGGTATGTGAAGTTTCCCCTTGATCAGATCAGCCGTTCTGGAGAAGAAGATGTTTGAAGGTTTTAGGGTAAATTCAACATGGCGCCAACCGTATGACCGATCAATAAGAAATTAACAAACTTGATAAAGGACCTCATGTGGAATGTGTGTGTAAAGTTTCGCCTCAATCTTTGTTAGCTCTCTGGAGAAGAGATTTTTAAAATTTATTAATTTTATTCAATAGATGGCTGACGAACCATATGATTATGACATCATAAGTTTACATCCTGCCTCCTATCCGTAGTGGGAATACGTGTGTGAAGTTCTGTGTTAATTGGATAGAATGCGTTTTTCCCTCCAGATGGCCAAACCTGTGGACTTGTGACTCGTATAATTTTTACTATGAATGCAGACATCATGGAGGATGATAGTTGCAAATTTTCGCTTGATGGTTATGTTTCCAGAGAAAAACATTATTAATATTTTTCATGAATCCAACATGGCTGTCAAACCATGTGACTTATCAATTAGAATTAACAAACTTATATTCCCTACTCGTGGGCAATAGGTTTGTGAAGTTCCCCTTGATCTTACGAGCCGTTCTGGAGAAGAAGATGTTTGAAGGTTTTGGGTAAATTCAAGATGGCCGCCACCGTATGACCGATCAATAAGAAATTAACAAACTTGATAAAGGACATCATGGGGAATGTGTGTAAAGTTTCGCCTCAATCGTTTAGCCGTTCTGGAAGAGAAGATTTTTTTAAAAAAATTCCCAAACAAGATGGCTGCCGAACCAAGTGACCTATGACGTCATAATATATTTTTCTACGGTCAATTGTTGTGCAGATGAGGCTCAAGAATTTCAGATTTTTCGATGCAGCGTTGTACCTAACGAATTTTGACCGGCACCTCTTGACCGATGACATCACGAAAATCCACCCCTGTTCCCCTTGAGGAGCTTATTCAAATGTATGAAGCGAAAAATTTTTCCATCGCACCGTTTCAGAGAATCAGAGGTCCAAAGTTTTTGTTTTTTCAAGATGGCGCCCGTACACGTGACATGACGTCACAATTACCATTAAGTTTGCTATAAAAGATACCATACTATGGTGAAAATTTCGTGTCGATCGGACTTACCGTTCCTGAGAAAATGATTTTTAAAGCGAAAGAACCGCAAATTGCCGGCGGAAAAGAATAAATAATAAATAATATGAATAACAGTAGAAAAACAATAGGGTTCCCTGTCAGAATGACAGGGTACCCTAATTAAGACAAATTACAGAAAACATTGCATAATGCGTAGAACAACCTCCCAAATGGAATTTATCCAAAATTCGCAGGAACGCATTTCAAAACAGACATCTGTTTTGCACGAAAAAGGTGGTCACACCAAATATTGAAATTTCATGCATTAGTATTGTAAAATACAATTCATTTTGTTTCTTTAATAAAACATGAACATTATAACATCTCTTATTTATTAAATTATGCCAATGCATCAATAAAAATGCATATTTTCAAGGTGGCCTAAGATTTTTGCGTGCGCTCGCGCACACACGCACACCAATGTTGCAAGAAGTAAAACTTTTGGAACCTGCAGCTATTCTATACCACAAAAAATTCCAGCCATGCAGGATACTGCTTTCATCATACCTCCTCTCTTATCTGCTTATCATGCTCCTCCTCCAGTTTCTGGATCTCAGCAAGGGACAGAGAGGCTTGTGCCTCCCTAGCAAGAGTACCCAGCTGCTGGCCCCATGTTGAAGAAGCCGGCAGCTGATCAGTTGGGGTGGGGAAGGATGAGTGTTAACAGGAAATTAAATTGATGAGTAACAATGATTAACAAAATTGATAGATTTGTCAAATTTTGGACAACACTTGTATTACGTTTTATCATCTGTTAACGAAAAGACAAGAGAGAATAAAATGCTGCAAGACTTAACTTTAAAAAGAAATGAAAAAAGTAAAAGTAAATAAAACAAACAAATAAATTTAAAAAGTAATATCAATAATTACGATACTCGAGCCCCAACTGTTGTCATGTCTAAATAATTTGGACGTGTACTGTATTACCCGACTAAATTGTTTTGTTCAGTATTTACTGAACATTTTTCATTTGAAATTGCCTGCTATAATGTCAGCCAAAGAGCCCTCTAGTGCCATGTTCTGACAATGAACATACAACCAGGACACAGGATGTTATAAAAAAAAACAAAATGACACCCGAAATAAACTAAAAACTGAGAATGAACGTGATCTCTGGAATAGAAAAACGCTCGAGACTTTAGCAAAGAGGAGAAAGCCAAAAAAATAAAAATAAAATAATAGAAAGTTCATAGAACACCTTGCCCCACACAGTCTTGAGAAAAGCACATGGGAAGAGTCGTTTAAACTCTTGCTTTGCATTTCCGAGTATGATCTATGTTCATTTTGTTTGTGACCCTTGCATAACAGGCATGATGTTAACCACCAAGTGATATGCTTCGTCATATTTGTCAGAATGCAGAATCTAAAAACAGTTCTGTCTTCAGGGCATGATGGCATGAATGCAGATTCTCAGTTTTTCTCATCATTACTCTGCCCTCATGGTGTGAATATTCTCTTCCAAGTACTGCTAAACAAAAAGGGTTTTAAAATTGTCAAAAAGGCAATTTGTGTTCTTCAGTGTTCAAGTACTGTATATAATTCAGTTGAAATAAAATAAAGATTTTAAAGGTCGTAGAAGAAAAAAATTCCAGAAGTTTACTGCCATTGATGCAACGTTATTTAACACGCTACGTTATTTCTTCATGCCTGGTGTTCATGTCCTTTATGGTGTCCCTAAAAACAGTAAGTTTCCTGTTTGGAATGATTTTCAATTTTATATGACTGCCAGACAGTTAGACGGAGTAAACTAGAAGGGCACTCGGTAGGACACATACCTCCACCAGGTTCATTAGTTTACGTTTTGTACCCCCACTGATAGGCCGGATCTAGATTCGGACCTGAGCTAAAATTTAATCGGCTTGTTCTTGTCACCTAACCAATTCACCCACCAGGTTTTGTCCGAATCCATCCATATATATTTTTAAATATCATGCTATATATCATTTTAGCCCCATCACTCAATGGTGAAGAACCACTTAAAAAATCCTCGGATCAGGATTCGGATTTGGATCTTCACCCAAATCAAATAAATTCTTCCTTGTCACATACCCAAACTTTCCACCAACTTTCGTCCAAATCCGTCCACAACTTGAGACATTTTGTTCACAAACAGCCAGCCAACCAGACAGACAGGGGTGAAAACATAACCTCCATCCACCTTCGGTGTCAGAGGTAATCATCTCACTACTCTCTGCACAAGTGTGATTGGGACAAATTCAGAGCTAAACTGTTAAACTTCAGGTTCGTTTTTAGGATTGGTGTTCAAAATAAAACATTAAATTGAAATTAACTTATACCTTGATCATAATCTGACATTTGTAGACAGACAGACAGACAGACAATGAACAAATTGCTTAACCCCACCTTTCGTGTCACGTGCGCGTTGTAATAAAAAAAACAATAAATGGGGGTCTCTAACAGTTTTCCAACAAGAGTTAAACAGCTCGATTCCGATTCACCTTCATTTGCACCAGTCTCTGCTGTTGCTGCTGCTGCTGCAGCCTCCGCAAGGCTTCCTGCTGCTGCTGTCTCTGCCGGATCATCTCCTTTTGCCGCTGCATCTCAATCTCTTTTCGATTGCACTCTTCATCTTCTCGATGTCTCCGTGCTTCTTCCTCCTCTTGCAGTCTTCGAGTTTCATCCTCCTGCTGATGTCATTTAATGCAAGGAGTTTCAAAAGCGACCTCATTACAAACAGGTCTGCTCTCATCTTCTATGAACATTTCTGAAGCATATTAACTGGGGTGTAGTTTTGATCTTTGCAATCAAGCCAAAGTAAAATTTGGATAAACAATTGTGTGTCTAACAAAGACAGCTCCATCGTTTCAAATTCTAATCCAGCAATAAGTTCAAATTGTTTTCAGAGCCTCAATGGAAGGGATTAACTGTTCTGGTTGTCATCATTTATGTGCTATCCAAGAAACATAACAAAGAGGTACATATTTAATGTTCACAAGATTCGATACCGAGGAGTTTTAATGCGAAAAAATTGTTTTTCCAGCATTTGGATGTCAATAAGATAGATGTTGATATGTCGCTTGTGGAGTACAGTATGTTACTCTGAACTCAAAACTCTAAAGAACATAGTCTTAGCATGCATGCACTGCTCTTTACCCTGCATGAGATGCATCACAAAGATCTGAGAAACATTATAAGTATATGTTTTGAAGCAAATTCCCATAAAATACAGTCGACTTTCACATAATGGGGAGAGCAAGCTACCTGGATCAGGGTGGAAGAGAAACCAATACGAATATTAATACGGATTGATAAAGTGAGCAAACTAATCATTATGTTGATGGAGGTTTCTCAGACAACCGAACTTGAATGGACGCACTCCAAAGAGAACGAGACATGCTCTTAATGTGATGAAACAATCTGATTTGTGACGAAAAATTGAAGTGAATTGCAATTATATTTAATGACCGAGTTAAAAGGGCTGGCAGGATAGCCTCGAGGTATGCATACTCGCCTCTGAGGTGTCTTGCCCGAGTTTGAATCTCGGCCCTAGCTTTGAACTATGATCCTGGTGTTTTGCATGCAGGACGATTCATCAATGTATGTGCCGTCCTAATGATCGATATTAAACTGGGCGTCCGATCTACCAGCATTCGTTTGTGGACATGAAAGATCCCAAGGAGTTCTTCGCGAAGAGAAGATGAGCTTCTTTTTCTTCACAGGAGCGAAACTCATGGAAGAGCACAACTTGGGGTGTGGGACGTGCATGCAGCTGGGGTGTAGAATACATGAGGGGTACAGACTGGGAAGACTGTGCTGGCATTCTTGTGGGTTGGACTTCTCATGATCCCAAATTCTGATGAATGAAGACAGACATCACGACAGGGATGAAATGAAGAGTTATTGAGTTGGCCTCCAAAATCAGCCACTGACTGGGCATCCTCCGTCAAACAACATTCTTCCTTGGCACACCTGAACTCCCATCCACCTACAAGGCCTTCATCCACAGCTTGATAGAGTACTGCTCTCCCCTCTCGGCTGGCTCCCCTGACTCACACCTTGCTCAGCTTGACGCCATGGAAACCAAGGCCTACAAAATTATTGGAATGTCCCACGATGAAGCTGAGTCTATGGGTCTATTACCAAGCCATCGCAGACAGGTCGGTGGTCTCTGTCTTCTACCACCTCCTTTCTGGTCTTGTACCCTCTGCTCTTTCTGTGCGTTGTCCCAAGATTTTTGCACAGGACACACATGCTCTACCATCAACCCCCTTCTGGTTAAACTACCTAAATCCAGGATCACTGCTCACCTCCACTCATTCGTTCCTCTTTTCTCCCACCTGTGAAACCAACTTCCACATTCTTTTCAATCATATTCTTCCCTCCAGGTCTTCAAGACAGCTGTTTACCACCATCTCAGATCGCCCCCAATCCAAAACCACGATCTTTTCTATCCTCGTTAACTCCACCCCAATCCCTCCTCTTTCCAAATTTCCCTCCTGAGAGTTTCCTTCTGCATCCATATTGTCCACCCTATGCATCCTTTGCTGACCCCCCATTCCTCCTCACACCCATTGTGTGCCTAAGTCTGCCTCCACCTTGGCTTTGAACTCTGTTGCTGGTGTTTTCCCCCACCCCATCTCTCAAGGGTTCCTTTTGTCCTGTTGGATCCTGATCTGTTCAGTGTATCAATTCTAGCTCTTCCACCAACCTAGACTATGTATACAAAATAAAAAGTCATGAATTAAATTCGGAGGGAGGGTTTCTGAACTGAGCATTTACGTGATCGACAGATCGCCAGCACCAAGGCCGAATAACAAATTCCCACTCTAACCGATAGGGTGCCCTGCATCAGCAACACAGCTGTGCTTCAAGTAAATTATGCCACCCACAGCAATGTGTTGCATGCAAAAGAAGAAGAGCTAATTACAAATTATCGTTTTTTTGTCATCAAGCAAATTAAATACAATTTGTTGCTTGTTTTGTTTTTAAAAATTGAGCTCATGGAGCAGTGATGGAGCAGTGCGAGTCGGCACACAAGGGAGGATGGAGAAATGGGGTAGGAAGGAACACACAAACAGCATAAATTAGGACATACATACAGGATAATTGAACCGAGTGTGCTGAGCATACAAATAACATGGAGTCAGACAGGAAAAGCTGTCATACAGGGTAAATGTGGAAACGTGTGAGTGGACGAGAGTGGAGATTCAGTTAGAATATAAAAGATCAAGAATCAGGGAAACCATGAAATTGTAATTTGTATCAGCCATTCCAACAAAGATTGGTATCATTGCAAAGTGACATAGAGGTTTTCCAAAGATGCTTATAGGTTATTTAAGTGAATGAGGAACAGGATACTTACAAAGATAGTGCCTTGAAGGACACTAGACTCCAAGGAAAGGGCCGAAAAAAGTCGTCCATGACTACACACACATACATTGCTTACGAACATGAATAAAAACATCGGTCAGGTCAGGAGGAACCTGGAAGCCCTTGACAATATAATTTAATAATCAGGGCTGGGCACCTGACAGTACTGAATGCTTGGATATATCCAGTGGGACTGCTCTGACCTCTTGCTTGAGGTTTAAAGTATCCATCTATTCATGATTAGCAGAAGCATATGTGAGATGGAGTTACCAGGATATAAACCAAATTGATTATCTATGATTAAAGAGTCCAGTTGGAGAAGAGGTAGACAGTTCTGCTGTGATTACATTACACCTTGCAATTATATTATTATACCTTGCTGTACATAGCAAGGTATGATAACAATTATTTTATTATACCTTGCCATGTGCCAAGTTTCAATTTTTTCCTTGGTGCGGTTTCAGAGATACAGAGGTCTCAGAGGTTCAGAGATGTTCAACAGTAGCCTGCAAACATTGCATGTCGTAACGTTGTCCAGGTCTTCGTCTCATATTCAAAAAGTTCAAAATTAGATTCATCAGACCAGAGTAACCGATTCCATTGTTCAGTTGTCTAATCTTGGTGTTTCCTTGTAAATTTTAGACATTTCACCTTATTATGTGGCCTCAGCAGTGGTTTCTTTGCTGCAACTCTACTATGGAGACCTGCTACAATCAGCCTTCTGTGCAAAGTGCTGGATGAGATGTTGATGTTCAGGCCTGCTCTCATTTCATGTCAGCTGCTGACTTGATTTTCTTCTATTGAGTGAACTGAGCAACTTTAAGTGCTCGTCTTGCCTTAAGAAAGTTCATCTGGATCTTCCTGGCCTTTTTTTCTGATACCGAGCCAGTTTATTTCAGGCATTGCAAAGTGTACCTCGCACCATTGTAGATCTTCAGCTTTTCTGCTAGTTTCTTCATCGTGTGTCATTCTTCTCACAGAGTTTGGACCGACACACGCAGTTCTGTTGAAAGTTGCTTCCTTGGCTCCATTCTGAACCCACTCATAGACTTTCAAAAGCAAGGGAACAGGTTGATGAAAACTAATTTCACATATTCAATAATTTGCACATTCTATTGTGGTTTCTTGTAATTCACATTAATGTAACTGGTGTTGATTACTTCATTCATTTATTATTATTTACTGTTTAAAAATCCACAAACAGGTTTCCTGAATATTATCTTTGTGGTGAGTGGATATTACGAGCACACGATATATTTACCGGTGTAGGAAAATTAAAATTTTCTGATTTTCTAATTTATTTCATGTACTGAAAGGTAAATGTGATATTAAATGGACTTTCACAGAAATTTGAATTATTATCTACCTTTATTGCATACTTATAACTTCCCACAAATATTTAATGGGGAACAGCACCACAAAAGTGAAACTAAATCAAACTTTTGCACACTTCTGTACATTTGCAAATATGACAGTCTTCTCCAACAATATAAAGCAGAAGGCAAAGGATCTTTGGCATGTATAATCATGATAGAGTAAACATTTGTTCAGCAATATGAACCCCATCGTCAGTAAAACCAAATAAAGTCAGTCAGGTTCAAGTATCAGGAAAGTGAGGATGATAATATTCTGGGACCAGAAAGGTGTTTTGGTCACCCAACTCAATGTGGACTGTAAAACAATAAGTGCAACATACTACGCACTCTTGTGAACCAAAGTAAAGCTCGTAATACAAACAAAGTATCATGGGGCCCTCACCTAATGTCATTGATGTCATTCTGCAACATGAAAATTCACGACCACATATGGCGAGGCTGATGGAGCAGTGCTTTTGGGAGTCTTGAACTGTTACCCCACCCACCTTGCAGTCACGATTGTGCACTGTCAGATTTTCATGTTTGGCCAAAGGTCGGAACTTGAGTGATGATGATGATGAGGTCCAAGTATAGGTGCACGAGTGGATCAGGAACCATTGAACATCATTTTGTTACAAGGGGAACAATAACTTTATACAACCAGATTTGGTGGCTATCATGGTTAGAGCTTCCGAACATACACGAGACAGCTTCGACAGCACAAACTCACCAAAAGACATCTATCATATCTGCCAATGACCAGGTACTATAGTAAGGCAAAGCAAAAGCAACAAAGCAAATCAGTTACTACCCCTGACCCTCCACTGCTCCTATCCTTACTAAATGAAAACCCCCATTCAGTTGACACATATAAAAGGCAAATACCAACCTGTTTGCGTAGCATGTCCTCACGTCGCCTCTCTTCCTCCTCTCGGCGACGCTTCTCTTCTTGCCTTCGCAACATTTCCTCCTGCTTTTGTTGTTGCTGCTGCTGCTGCTGCTGCTGCTTCTGCCTTCGCATCTGTTCCTCTTCTTCTTGCTCACGCTGCCGCCTTAACGTTTCTTCCTACAATCCAATGAGTTAAATTTTAATGAGTCCCATTCAAGAAATGTTTGCAGAGAGTTTGCAACAACTTGAAACGATGAGCAAAGTCCGATTTTAGAGACTATTGGACATGACTTTGTGACAATGTGGCGAACCAAGCATGCAACAGAATGGTAGCAGCTTTTCAAATGCTTCCTGTTATTCAAACAAATTCTGCCTACAGCTGCCATAGCACACTTTACGGGTTATCTACTTATTACGTACATGTGCTGAGAAAATAAAAGTGAAGAAAAGGAAGGGAAAGGGGAGAGCAAGAAAGAAAACGGAGGGTAGAGTATTGTGGGGAGAATGGGAAGAGAATGAAAAGGAGGTTAGAAAGACTTAAGAATGAAATGGCAACGTGAATGAAGAAGTAAAACAAAAACTCCCAACATTTGTCTGGGTAATAAATCAATGGGCCCTTCACTCGTGATAACCAGATTTAAAAGGGGCAAAGGGCAATATTAGGTCCAAAGTAGTAGTGTTTGAGGCCCATGGTCAAAATGAACTGACATGCTAAAATTAATTTTGAAATATGCTTCTGTTTTAATTGTGAGCAGATTTTTATGCCTTATTTAACACGAGCTGTGCATCTACGCTACGGGTGCGTATCTAACTATACCAATAAGGTGTGTGTGTGTGTGTGTGTGTGTTGTGTGTGGTGGTGTGTGTGTGTGTTGTGTGTGTGTGTTGTGGTGTGTGTTGTTGTGTTGTGTGGTGTGTGTGTGTGTGTGTGTGTGTGTGTGTGTGTGTGTGTGTGGTGTGTGTGTTGTGTGGTGTGTGTGTGTGTGTGTGTTGTGTGTTGTTTGTGTGGTGTGTTGTGTGTGTGTGTGGTTGTGTGTTGTTGTGTTGTGTGTGTTGGTGGGTGGTGTCGTGCTGCAATACAAACGCTAGAACAGTAAGGCAGTCATGAAACTTTGCATGCATACTAAGGGAACTCCAAGGAAATGCATGATTGAAAATGGAGTGTTTGAGTTAATTAAAACAACCACTTTTGAACATAATTAACAGCCTTATTTAATTATATCCTTTATCAGGCTCATCCTCAGCCACCACCTCACTCTCTATGGGGTCTTAAGGCATATCTTGGGTTACCTCGCTGGGGTCTGAAGGCACCTTTTTGGGGGGGCTGCCCAACTATGCCTTGACTTGGAACAGACCGCAACGATTTCTTCATGATAAAGTTTTTTTTTGCCATTCTCCTCACTCATATTATCAATCCCTACAAATCGGTAGATGCATTGCAACGCTTACAAACACCCAGAGATGCCAGCGTTTGTGGCTTTATTTCATTTCTGCGCATGCCATAACCTTAAGAATCTCTTAAATTAAGTCGAATTACAAAATTTAAGCTCCAGAATTGAACTTAGCAGCAGGTCCAACTGCTAAAACAAGCTCAAATGAGCTAAGATCCTCGTCCTCTTAATGATGACGTCATAAAAACGAATAGACGACGTCATTGTGATGTATCAGGTTTGAGATAAATTATCTGTGCTAATGCCCGGCTTGATTCCCGCAAACAAAATTCAAACAGCTTGCCTAGTTTGGAGATAATGGTATAGGCGATTTCCATTAGCGGCGATATTATGACGTCAACTTTTTTTCTAGGAAGAATTTCCAAAATCGGAGATGGTTACTGCCTGCGCGTGGGCTTTCTGCATATACATGGCAAGTTTCACAAAGATCTGATGAAAACTCTGGGTTGTGAAACAAAAAATGTCAAAAAATAGGAATGACGTCATAAAAATTGATATGACGTCATAGTGATGTATCATATGTGCGTAATTCCATCTCTGCTAATGCCTTGTTCGATTCCCGCAAACAGAATTCAAAAAGCTTGCCTAGTTTCGGAGATAATATTGTAGGCGATTTCCATTAGCAGAGATATTTTGACGTCATAACTTTTTTTTTTAGGAGGAATTTTCAAAATCGGAAATGGTTACTGTCTGCGCAGGGTATTTTTACATATATATGCCTCGTGGGACAGATAACAGCAATTTTTGAGAGGAATCGTGCAAATGATGATACAAGCATCAAATTTGGCACATTTGTTCTCCAGGGGATTCTAATCAAATCTGCCTGATTGGCCATTTGAAAATCCAAATTTTGAAAATTTGAAGAAAAAAAAACTTCAAAAAAGTCAAGATCACGAATCAATGTTGGATGCTGGCTGAGATCAGTGAATATTTCAGAAACATCATTAAAGACGTTCCAAGTCTGCCATGCAGTTTTCTTCCCTTTACCGCGGAAGGCAGACACGACGTCACATCCAGTGAACGCATGGAAGTATGGGATCCCTCGAGCTTTCTCAGGCCTATTGCAGAAACTACCTCATGGACTGGAATCCATCGCACATTGGCTCCTTGGCCAAAGACAATCCACATGTTCTCAGACATAGTTCCTGTAAGGATGGCAGTACAGATATTGCTATGACTAGTACGTCTGTGTCATTAGCCTTAATGATAATGAACTTGCTACCATCCGTCGTTGCATCCCTGGCGTGTACAAATATTTGAGTGTCAGCTTCTTCATGAAAACATGGAGACACATCATCCAGTGACTTCCTTGTGTTGCTAATGGCATCTTCTCCTTTTGTGACAATGACTGTGCTTGTCGTCTGTGCTTCACACATCTTTTCCGCAAGGAAGTGAAACAGCTCAGTCTTGTTGCTGTCATCTCGAAGAAAGCTTCTCCAGTTACTTGGGGTCTTACTGGTTCCTGTCACTCTTCTTCTGATTCCTTGCCCCTTTTCGACCTTGCCTCGGACTTCAGACTTGACTTCTTGTACACATCAAACACTACGTCCTCCCTCTCGTACCTGGCACCATAGGATTCCACTTTGGGATGATGTCTTCTTTAGCATAGTCATCAAATATCTTTGAAGTGCATGGAGGTAGGGCATTGATAAGTGCTGAGCCATCAATGATGACTGCATCTCCCCTTGGTTCTCTGTCTGGGATGTTCACTTGCGCTTCAAGAAATTCAGCCAGCTGTGACTTCAAACTTTTTTGAAGTTTTGTTTTTTTTCAAATTTTTCAAAATTTGGATTTTCAAATGGCCATCGGCAGATTTGATCAGAAAGCCCTGCAGAACAGAAATGCCAAATTTGATGCTTGTATCATAATTTGCACGATTTTTTTTACTATCTATTACACTAGCCAAGTTTCAGGAAGTTTCGATGAAAACTGTAGGTTGTGAAACAAAAAAGTCCACAAGAAGAAGATGAAGAACAACAACGTGAGTAAGACTTAGAGATCCTCCACGAGGATCTAAAAAAAAAGTGCTCATTTATCTAATTCAGACATTGCTTGGGTGTTTCTGGATGCATGGATTTATCGACGGCAATTGGTAATTGCTTGCCAAGCCAGGCGTTTCATTGGAGTGCTTGCTTGAGTGCTTAAGCCACTTGCCGAGTGCCCAAAAGTCAATAGCGGTACAGTTCGTGTCCCAATCGGGTGTACAGTCAGCAGTTGCTATACAAGGTAGACGTACATGTACAGCACACATGGGCAGATTTGGATCTGTAGGGACTCTCTGCGGTGTGCGGACATGCCATACCTGTTACAGGCGCCGTGCTGGCAAAGTTTCATCCCGTATCTTATGGTGGTTTTATCAGGTTTCCTTTGTCCTCATGACTTTTTCAAGCAATTGGTTATTAGGGATGCTTTACAAAGGTTATATAGTTTCTCTTTAAGAGTTTCAAAGCAAAATATATTTCATAACACCCGATTTCCAAGCCGTTTCCCATATTAACGTGTTTTCTAATTACCGAGTCAAATCTGTTTTTCCACCCATCACACGCAGCTATTTATAAATGTTAATGCATATCTCCTTGAAACGTCTATATAAATGCAACATTGTTTTTAAAATTTGTTCATTGAAATTCCCCCAAAACAACGGTGAAAGCTACTCAAGGTTTTTGGGTTGTATACAGTACGTACTGTAGTCGGTAATCACGCTGACTCAAATCTACAGATATCGGCCAAGCACTAATATATATATATACTGGGTGGACCAGAGGTAATAGGGCAGTTGCTGGAACAATAGTCACTACAATTTCATTATTATTTTATAATTCATTATTTTATTATTTTGATTATTGAATTTTGTGTGATGTTATCAATTGATAATTATTTTGATTTCAGAATCTCCAAAAGTGGAAGATTTGAACCATGGAGGATCTTTTTCTGCTTAAATGTGGTGTAATGCTCTGATTGCCCTATTACTTCTGGCCACCCAGTATGTGTGTGTGTGTGTGTGTGTGTGTGTGTGTGTGTGTGTGTGTGTGTGTGTGTGTGTGTGTGTGTGTGTGTGTGTGTGTGTGTGTGTGTGTGTGTGTGTGGTGTGTGTGTGTGTGTGTGTGTTTTCATAAAGCATAATATTTTCTTTTTGCTAACTAACTCCCTCCTCCCTCTCCCATCTCTCTCCCCTCTCTCTCTTTCCTCTGAGAAATGTGGAAGCACGGTTTGTTATTGCTTACAATGTGTAAGCATATCCCACTAGTATGTATACATTTCTATATTTATTCATCAACCGCCTCTTTACCTGTTTCCGCCGAGTAAGATCTTCCTCCTCTCGCCTCTTCCGTTCCTCTTCCTGTCGCTGCTGCAGCAAATCCTCCTGCCTTTTCCTGTCATCCTCTTCTCTCTGCAGGCGTAGTTCTACTTCCCGACGGTCCTGTTCAAGCTAAGTGGGAACATTCAAGAAGATCAAAGTTAGCTAAGAGGAGGTATACTGTTAATAAATGCTCAATTTTTCCAACTCAGATTGTGCTTCACCTTCACAACTTTCTCCTTTCCAGCTGCTGGAGATGATCCAGGGAGGAAGTTTGAGATGGGGAATCTGAAGGCAAATCCCAGATGCTGGTTCCATCCCAAGCTGCACAAACAATGCAAAAACGTTAATTTGTCAAGAATTCCCTCAATAAAAGAATCACAAAGCAACAACAAGTACTGTATCATCAAAGAGAGTACAGTTCAACCCAATTTGAAACTACTCTGTCGCATGTTTGATGAGGAAAGCCCTTAATGTTGTGGATCGTTTTACAAAGATAAACCCTCTTATTCTAATGGTGTATCTGTCCTCATAAATGCAACCAAAGCAAAATAATTTGCGTCACCAAACAACCTCATTATTAATAACTTATTTTCTATTCTCCTCCTTTTTTTCCTTCTCCTAATACAACACCGAAAATCACAGGAGTGCCTTAAGCTGCCCATGTACTATCCTTGTGCTCTGGAGATAGTGAAAAAACAAACAAGTTTGAACCATGATGAGAATGAACAATGGGAAATGTTACAATTTAGCCATATATCTTGCACAGTCACAATTAAACACAAGGAAATTGAGGCAGTGGAACATCTCGCATCCTGACAGAAAATAATTGCAACCAAATGAATCAGAAACTATCTTATAGGGACAATAAAAAACTCCTACTGGAGACTTAAAAGATGGTACATGCTGCTTTCTATTTAATGTTCAGTATTTGGAGGACAGAGCACACACAAACAGCATCGATAAGCGATCATACCTGTAAAGTTTCACCTCAATCGATTCAGCCATTTCAGGGAAGAAGACTTTTATGTTAAAAACAATATAGCTGCCGAACCACGTGACCGATTATGTCATCATACATTTTAGCCCGAGACGACCCTCAACAATTTTCATAATGATCGGATAAAGTGTTTGACGTATGCAATGATGACGTTATAACGAAGCCACCTATGACATCATCAAAAAAAACAAACTTATTTCCCATGCGGAGTACTTGAAATGTGCCAAGTTTCAATTTTTTCCATGAAGCGGTTTCGATTTCAAGGTCCCAAGTTTTTCTTTTTTTCCAACATGGCTGACACCATGTGACAATGACATCCTAATCATAAAAGCATTCCACATGAGTATTCACACCAATGGTGAAAATTTCATGTCAATCGGATAAGCCGTTGTGGAGAAAACAGAGAAAATTAGCATGGACCGGACGTACGGACAACCAAAAACATAATGCCTCCAACGATTGAATCAGCAGAAGCATTAAAAAAAAAATTTTTTAATCTGTCAACGTGTGTTCCTTATAACAGAGCTACTCAACAAGCTACTCATATGAATCAGGTAAACAAGAGAGATAAAATGACCTGTTGAAGGGAAAGACTGAGTTGCATGTACCATAGACTATTACTCAACACAAGGTTTTGTCATTTCAACTGTTGAATCTGTACATGCTTTGACTGGTTACAGTGTGCGCAGTACTTCATTTTATTTTGGCAAGCATGGAAGATGAGATGGCCATCTACTGTACTTGACTCAACCTGCACACAATGCACTTGACAATCGACTGAATAAAGGGAAACAACTAACCTGCCGACTGTTTGTCCAGAGCGAGCTTCCAGGGTCCGGAGTAGACATGGAACGAGAAACCTGTGGAAGAAGGCCCTGCTGCTCCTGTGCCCTAAAATCAAAATGGAAGAAATGTCATGAGCATATATCTGACAAAATAAAAAATAAAAAACCATGCTTCCCTTATGATCATCAAAGGCACAAAGATTTGTATCAGGTACTCATAAACCCTGTGAAAGTATGCTGTTCGTGCTAACAAAGAGGGGTTTCAAAGCTCAAGGATCAATTGTGGAACGTGTCTTCAACACGGGACTTTTGAAATGACTTGATCCGACCCAAATCTCAGCGTGCATGCGCATAACCCTTTCACAGCAATGCTGATTAGGGCTGGTTTCCATATATCGTGTGTGGGAGATAAGGTTTGTTACCTAAAACGGCTCACAAAACTTCTGAAAGAAGCAACAATACTTGTTAAAGTACCTGAGAGAAAGGGCTGTGCCACTGCATGACAAAAGAGTTGGAGAACTTTCTCAGTTAGCCTAAAAAGCTGAGATCTTGCAGCTTTCTGTGCTGCAAAATCCCAATAACGTGGGCCGGTGCAAGGCCTGGAGGATCGTAGATTGGCACAATTTGACAATTAGCCAAGTAATCAGTCAACCTGTGAATAATTTTGGCATCAATTTTAGAGATGTCACTGCTGTTGTCAGCAGCTGCAGCTTACTGCAAGAAGGGAGGACCTTCAGAAAATATTCCCCAGGTGTCCTGCACCCTGTTTGGCTCACTTCATAAATTTGTCAGCTGAAGTTTCCCAGCATTGACCACAGTTTGCCAGGTTGCCACGACTGTAAAAATTATGAAGTCTGGTTTCTTAAAGAGAGCAGCATGCAAGGCCCACTACATGCTATTTTTTAAAGAATTTCTGCCTAGAGACCAAGGTAAAGTGTCCTCCAAGTTCCCATGTCCATTGGAATCGTGGTTTGATGGCGTCGATTACCACACCATCCATGTTCACATCTACAAGGGCTTCTTCAAGCAGGAAGACGGCAAAGACATGACTGTTGAAACAATCATTGAGATAACAAAACAAAAAATATATGTTGAGCTTCAACTCGATATGAGCTGCATCAAAAATAAATAATAAATGCACACAATTAATGACAGCCTAGACTGGCTTCGAAGTAACTCGTGACTGCTTGGCATACACTGTCTACAATTTTGTTGAAGATCTGAGGCTCGACCAACATGCTGGCATGCACTGAGAAAACACGACGTTTGGGGCAAAGATGGATCACCACCTCAAGAAGAACCAGAAAAAAAAAAGCAAAGATCATTAAGTCCTTCAATGGTGTCTTTAACAAGTCATCAAAATGCTTTCTAAGCACATCGAGCAGCATCCTGCATTTTCGTATTGTAAAACCATGGGGATATTCGACCCTGGCAGTTTGGCCATGTCCATAATATCAAAGACTATCAACAAATCCCTGGCTTGAATTAACCTACCCCTAAAATCTTGGAGGAGCAGCTAATCTCCAAGATGTTAAATGCTGAGGAAATCCCTATGCCAATAAATGTTGCTACTTTCTGGAAGCCTATGACTATGCAATGCCGATATCCACGTCAGGCAGCCATCGCCAAATATTCCATTTGGATGCCAGTGGTGACAACTGACGTAGAGCGCAGCTTCTCACAGTACACGCATCTAAATGGAAGGAGGGAGAGCTCGACTCAAACAGACAAACGTGATAGCCATAACATACTTCAATGGTAACATCAAGCAACAATTTGAATCGTAAACAAACAACAGTTCCTTCCTGGATTATAAGCTTTTGTGGATTTTTGGTCTTAAATTCAAGCCACGTACGGGAGGGATCATGGTTACTTAATTACTGGCAAGAGTGTTGGTAAAGCAAGTGCCATTTTAGAACCATTTCAATAATATGTAAGACTTCAGTTGTGACTGGAGGTGGGGGGGGGGGGGTTGGTTTTTTTGAAAACTAAAAAAATCAATGGCCTCCACATGATGGTACTGCATCAAGTTTGGCATTGCCCCGACCACTGACCTCTGCTTGAGTGAAGGCCCCTGCTGTAAGAGTATGGCCAAATGCTGCTGCTGCTGTGGAGTCAATTGTCCCAAGGCAGCTTTTTGCTGCAGCTGTGCAATCTGTGAGCAGTGCCTGTGGAAGAATCGTTCTCAATGACTCAAGAAAGAACTCTTGATAGGTAAACTAACGATTTCATAAAATAAGCACAACGTGGGACGTACCTTCACAAGGACATACCTGGTGTATATCTGGGCCTGTAAGTACTGCTGGTACTGCAATTGCATCTGAATCATGGCCAACTCCCGCTGCCGCTTCATCCTCTCCTGATCTGGATCGCTCTGACATGAACAGACATTCTTCATTAAGAAAACAACAAGTTAAACCAGACTCAATATTTTTAATGATGTTTATGGAATGTCATGCAGTCCATTTTTAGCCCAGAAACCCACCAAGAAGGGTGGAGGAACGGGGCCAGGAACAAAAGGGACTCGACCCCACATCTTTATGACCTCCCCAAGGGCTTGAAAACCTTCATCACAACCCCTCTTCACTAAAAGGGACATGGTGAAATATCCAGCCTGGAACCACTCTGCCATCTCTTGGTTGGTGAAAGGACCTTAAAAAAGGGAAAGGTACAAAGCAGTAGCATTTACCAAGCCATGGTGTTGCAAACAAAAAGGTGTTAAATTTGATCATCTAACATCTCGAGCAAAGCACAACAATGAAATTTCTGAGTTACTTGGATTTCCCCTTGCGGGTCTTTGTAAAACCACTTCATTGCCGCTTCATGTGACAGCGGAAGAGCCGACGCCTTGTTTTTTCCCTTCCAAGTTGTCTTCATCCAATGAGGTGTCTTGCAATAAAGCTACCATCTTCTCTGCCTCCTAAGGTAGATCATGTATTCCATATTTTTATTTCTGTTTTCTACATCTTGTTACAGGAATACTTTGAGTTTTATGAAAAACCCCTAATATGCCATGTGTTTAGGTTATACAAAAGTAATCTACAAGTCAATCTGAAATGTGTTTTTTTTTTTTCTGTGATATATGTTGTATAGATCAGTGAATGAAAATACAATCCGTGACACAAGGCCAAGGGGTGAATCAAAGATAGATGGAGGGAGATGGAATGGATTACCATCAAATCGAGCAAAACAGTTACCATTACTGATGTATTTTAAATGCAAAGCTAAAGCTTAGGTAGATCAACAGCATCCCAATACCCTTCACCACGTCCTCAAGTCAAACTTCGCAGTACTTTTCACAAGACACTTGATGAAAGGTAACAAAAGCAAAGCTCACCTGTTCCAAGTGTTGCATGCCATCCTCGTCATCATGGTCTTGGCCTGTAGCTCCATCTTTCCTGCCAGAGCTGGTCGATGAAGCCGGTACACCAAGAGTAGGAACAGAAGTGGTATTTGGTGGACTTCTGCAACAAGAGCACTCTGCATGTAAATAGCCACCCAAACTACAAGGGAGTTCAAAATGTCTATGAATGGGGACGGTTATTCTTTGGCATCATTGAGCAGCACTTTTGGCACCATAAATGTGGATGAACTACAGGTGGCCATAAAGTTTGGAAACATAAGGATGGTTGGATGATAATTTCCCTAACTGGAATAGACAACGTGGCCCTGTGGAGTGGGCCGCATGCTCACAGATCTGAACCCCCATGATTACTTCTTCTGGGTAGGCTGAAGGTGCAGGTTTATTCAGTGAAAATCGGAGACACAAATCATCTGAGGCAACGCATCAACGGATGCATGTGCAGGGATTGATGGAAATGCTGCATGATGCACCGTGTTCATTGCGATTTTGCACAGCGCATTGAACCGTGCATTTCTCATGAGGAACAACAGATTGAACATGTCATGTAATATCATTGAACATATAATGTATTGTAATGTAATGTAATGTAATGTCAATAAACCATCTATAATGTATATTCACCTATGTTTCCAGACTTTATCAGTTCCTGGGAATCAAAAAAAAATTTGAGGAAGGTCGGCGGCAGCCAGAAATAAACACATCACAATTAAAATAAACATTTAAGATATAATAGTTATGGATTTCGAATTGGATCCACCTAATGCATACAATATTCAGGCCCTCAGAACAGTTATTTCCATAAAGGCATGTCCAGGATAGACCCATCCCTTATCTAGTGGGATTCTAAACTTTGATGCGTTGGAGAAGGGTATAGAACAGATTCCCTTTTCTTATGGGATGGCCTTTTCCTCTTTACGAACGTTCATGCACGGAGATAGCCGTTAGCCCAACGGAGGCTCGTCTACCCCTTTTCCATTGGGACACATTGGCTTGGAGGTGGACGATATTTTACACTTTGGACTTACAGGACATCTGATTTAGCACACCGTGGGCTTTTCCTGAGCAGTTATTCTGACGGTCAAATATGGATCATTTATGTGTCAAATATGGATCATTTTATGTAAATGTGGATCATTTACCTCACCCATACCTTTTTCCATCGACGTATGACGCCCGCCCGTTTGGCATCTCTGTGGACGCTGGCTGGCTCTTGGTCGTGTCGGGCTGAATGGAGAGGTGATGGTTGTTGGTTGACGTTTTGTGAGCGCTTCATGTTTTCGTTCGGTAATTCTAGCAAATGCTGCTTTCTGCCGTTCGTTCCAGCACCCCACACACGGCATCGTAAGGCAGGCCTGTGTTGATTTGGGGTTGCATCTCACTCTGGTAAGGAAGGGATGATCGAGAGGTTGAAGGTTTGTCACGTGAAACGATGCACAAACAGGCAAGCTGGATTTGGCTGAAGTCTGCTTGAGGCTCTGCCAGTCTGATCGCCTATAAAAGGACGGGAGACCGCTTTCCTGTCAGTTGGTGAGTCGGTGACAGTTGAGTGTTGTGACAGCTGGTTACAGCTCCTCACAGCACCTTACAGCTGTCTGTTGATTACGGCTCCTAATAGCTCCTGACGGTGGGTAACGTTGGACCGTTCCTGCTGGTTCTGCTCGTACCTGATTCTTGCATTCCTGGTTCCTGGGGGTGACGACGTGACGTTGATTGGTGTTCGAGCCTGTTTGCAGGTGGTGCATGGCGAGGCAGGGCGCTGGCAACGGACCAAGGCACGCTCACACATTTTGGGACATTTTATTTGACGCATGACGACTCCTGCCTTGGTAAACCGGACGCGGATTTCTCCCCCCCCCCCCCCCCCCCTGAATGATCTGCTGGGTACCCTTGTCTCATGTTTAATCGTTAAGTAAGGCATAGTGATAAGTATCTGCTCTTTGTCTGTTTTCCTGCAATGCCTGTTTAATTCTTCATTTGTTTTTCCATCTTTCCAATGTCGGCGAAATGAGTTCCAGCTTACTGGTAATAGAGGGCACAGCATACTGCATCAGCAGCACCCCCAGAAAATGATGCAACCAGCAACTACAGGCTGCACATGATAGCTAGCTTGGTAGGTAGTCCATCCATCCATCACAATTGGGACCATACTCTGTGCAAAGCGTTAGTGCTGCTTAAGCAGTCTCCTTGGCTATTGGGCACAATCCTGGACAGGTAGCCACTCCGACACAGGATACCAGCAAGCTGGCACTCATTTTTGCCGACCTCGAAGGATGACAGGCCGAGTCAACCCCACCTGGTATTAATTCACCAGCCGGTGGGATTTGAACTCAAGATCTTTGGATCCGAAGCCCACCACCCTAACCATTAAGCCAACATCAGGCTTGGATTATATACCTACCAAAGAGCCAGAAACAAACCCCAGCAACATTTACCTGTTACAATGCATGTTATTATTTGAAGTCCAACTACAAGTCCCACTAGAGGAATTGGCTGACCAACCGAGACATAGCTACAATATAAACTTTTTATTCTACTGGCAAAGTCAGTTTGAAGGGCAAATTCAGCAAATGCACCGATGTGAAGGTACACTATATTGAAATGATACTGTAAAGTACTTCTCTCCACATAGTTCTAACGTATGCACTCTTCACAGTCAAGTCATTTCGGCGAAAGTTACGTCCAGTGAATAAATATCCCTAGTTGCATTTTTTTGCCATGACTTCAACTGCTGTTCAGGAAATTTTGGCTTGTTTCATTGTCGTAGTTTATTTTGGCCATGCTTTCTCTATCGAGAACCGATAACTGTTTCGACTGCTTCATTTGCAGTCTGCATGGTCTATCTAACTTGTACATCACAGAGTTGACGGTTTGGAACACCAAGCAAAGTTGGTGGCTTGGTAGTTGTTATCCATTTCCACAGAGATCTGTTGCTTTGAGCGAATCTTGTGACAAAACGATTGAGAATGATCGAAATAAAAACTTCATATTTACATAGTACTGCTTATTTTGCTCAAAATATGACATCTTATGTTGTCGAACACATTTAGGTTTCATAATGGTTTTTTTTTGTTTTTTTTATTCCAGTACGTTTGATGCGCGAAAGTATGCCCTCTCACACACTTCAGTTTCCTTTTAACTTGGTTCTTTGGGAGGTGTATACGTGTAGTGTGCTGGTGTGTTTTTTAGGAGAGCTGGTGGGGGTGATGAGTTAGTGTGCGTGGCATTGTTGTGTCATGTGTTTTCATTCCGTGGTGTAGTGGTGAGCTATTGTGGCATGGTCAAGTTTTGTGGAGGTGTATGCATGTCGTGTTGCTGTTGTCCACTTACCTTCCTCTTCCTTTCCATCCTGCACCATCCCATCCTTGATAATTTTATTAATGGTTTGTATTGTGTTGGAATGTCAATGGTTTCATGAGTCATGTCACCCTCCTGTACTTTTTATGCCAGGCCTCGAATGTCGATGTTATTAGGTGTGGCACCTGGTAGATTATATTATGGTCTTGAACAACAATTTAAGTTTCTCATATTTTTGGCACGTTTGATGTGTGAACATATCGTGAAACAACTTTAAAAGAAAAAACAGTGAAAGATAATTCCCAGGAATAATAGGTATTTACAGTGTATAAATTGGATGCGATGTATACGAGAATAAGCATCTCATTTCACTGACATTTTAAACACCTAGGTAAAACTCGGTGGTCCTTACAAAATGGGAATCGTTCTAACGACAAACAAACTGCAGCAGAACCAGTGGTAACCTGCATACCTTGTGGCACACTGTGCCTGGTTTTTGCCCATTTGCCCACTGCCTCTTCCTGCTTGTCAATCCGAGGGCCCTTTTGCGTGGTGTTGATATCTGGCCTTGGTTGAGCTTGACTCGTGTTCCCACAAGTAGAAATGTTTTCTCTTTTGGAGAAAGAGGCTGTGCTGGATGTTGGCTGGCCATTCAACTTAAAATCGGTCTGTGGTGTTATCTGCAGACAAGAAGAACATCAGAGCATTTTGCTTGCGGGTGTCGTCTTTTTCACATTAAAGAGCAAATGGATTCCAAAAAAAAAAAGAGGCAATAATCAACCATCAATTACCTCAAACCGCTGTAAAAATAAAATAACTCCCATCAGAAGAGCTATGCTTTCTATTAACTTTAGTGGTCAGAGGGCAACCGCAATGAATAAACACACGAGGTTAAAAGAAGACCCATTTTATGTTTATGGTCAACAATGCACATTCTTAAGTCTAATACATGATGCTGAATATTTTTTTTTCAATCAAGGTCTTTTCATGAAAGCAATTGCCAAGCCATTTTATAACTACGAATCTTAAAATTAACATTGAAAAAAATAAGAAAGGCCACCTTCAGGTGAGTTGGCAATCTGCTTGCTGATCACCCCAGGTTCACAGTCCTCAGCTGCTGCAAACTCAAGCTCTCCATTGTCCATGTTGGCATCTGGGAAGTCATCCTCTTCGTCCCCCTCCTCTCGACCTTCTAGCTCCTGCTCCTCAGGAATACATTCCTTGGGGCCTTTCTGTGAACAGCCGGATGCACATCTTCATGTATTCTTCAAGGTGGAAATTGCATAATATGGGCCAATTTCTGCTATAATTTAAATGAGGAAGAACATATAAATGCTCATACTTGGTACACACATAAACCTACCTCCCTAAAACTGACTTGCCCAGCAGTTTAACAACCTCTTCAGGCTTTCTTGAATTCTCAATCAAGCTTACAATCCCTTGAGAGCAGAAGGCATAGAGCTGAAAGTACTGATGCATCTAATAAATAACGAAATTTGTCAAAGAACACGAGCATGGCAAATACACTTGAAACGAGAACAGCACTCAGTAGAGCGCATACCTCAATCCGCCAGGCTGAACAGTTTACTTTTGTCTCCCACTGATAGGCCGGATACACACTCACACACACAGACACACACACACACACACACACCCACACACACACACACAAGCAAATAATACATAATACATGCATACAACTACATACATATTGTTGTGGGCCGGGGGTCGGTGGCGAGAACGACCACTAGGTGGGAAGCTGTGTCATCTCCACCAAACTCCCGAATTGTAGGCCGTCGCTCGGATAACTCCGCGAGCCGGCGGGTCGTTTAACCGACCGTGGTCGCCAATATTTCAACCGCATAACGTAGGGTCTATTTTGTCTATAACCAATTTACCTAATTAACTATGCGATTTTGACTACCAGGGAACCACACCCTCGGCCCGTCTTGCTCGAACCGGGTCACTCTAAACCGATTACGGTAGAGTTCCAACTACCGACTCCCAACTCCGGTTCGGGTGCAGCCGAGCGGAAACTGCCAAAGCCGTGCCGGCTGGAATGAACGGATTATCGGGATAAAAACGCGGATAAACTCAGATCCGAACCATGCTGGACCAATTCAAGAAGGGACGGAAACGAGACTGGGAACATTTCTAACAAGATTTATTTACAGTAAATGAAGACACAAAGCAAGAACTTAACGCGAATATGCAAGAGGTATTATAAAATGATCCAAAAACACTTATTCAGTTCTACTTAAAGACGGGCCCACACACAAATGAAAAGAAACCCAGAGTTCTTTATTGGACCCTCGCAGCCAAGGAGAGACAAGCTGGGGTCAGAGTTTGGATGGGTACCTGGCCGTCGGAGAAAGGGGGTACTCCGTGCTGTGGCACCTGACAATGGGCGCTGGTTTGGTCCCAGTCGCACGTGTGGGACTCTAGGTTCATGGCAGAGCTCGGGTGGTGAATGGCCGGGACCACGGAGGGGGGTCAGGGTCGCTCTTTCCTTCTTGTAGAGGGCCAGAGAGACCATCGCCGCCTCGACGACCTTCTGCTCACCTCCGTGACAGCATAAACCCTTTCGTGACAGCAAAAACCCAACAAAACTCTGCTCTCAGAGAGTGCTCAGGGATATTTATGGACCTCCCTCAGCGGAAAGGGGCCTTGGTGAACACACCTCGCTGTCCGCCTTTGATTGGACAGGGTCCACGGCATTCTTTTCCGGGGCGGGGTTTCGCCCTTGTTTGAGAAAAAGCCAACCTCCCCTCCACGCGTGTTCGAGAAAGGTCGTGGTGGTGAAACTGCCTCGAACATCCTCGGGAATCCGTCTCAGGCAAAGGTGTGTTGTGACCCCGCGAACGAGGCTGCAAGCACGATGGTACCGTGGATCGTAATGGCCGAGGGGTCATGCAGATGGGATGGTTGTTAGATGGCTTGTCAGATGTAATAACTGAACCAAATAAATCGCAACGCACGCCTTTGATTCTCACACTAAGACAAAAGGAAGGGGATCTGACTACACAACATATTTAATGACATAACTGACTTTTGGGACATCTGTATGTTGAATGCAAATGGTTTCCAGATCCGTACAATATATATCACCCTTGTGGCAATTAATTGACTCACTGACGTTTTTTCACGGTTTTCGAACATTTTGTATTATCCCTCCATAATATACCTGTTTTTTACAATGAAATTCATGTTTATTATTATCTTAGGTTGTTGGTTTGTTTAAGCTTTTTCAGGAGGAGTTTGGATCTAGCTGTACTGCACATGCACGAACTTTGGGTGGGGGATGCAATACTACTGGGTGGATGATGCAATTGGGATCCTTACATCAGCCCCATTGTTTCACTCAGCATTCAACACACGCTCCTAAGAGATGATAGACCACTCTCGGAGCAGACGAAGACTTTTTATCTATTCGAGCACTCTGAGAAGTCACAGGAGAGATCGCAATGATTGTAGGTGTAAGTCAGCGCTCCGTCTCATGGATTATCAACCAACAGGCGTCACAACTGGATCTCTGCCACCAAAGCATGAAAGGAAAGTGTGGAAGAAAACTTAAAACGACACCGAGAAGCGATTTGTTTTTTGATTCGTCAAAGCAACTTGATCCTCAAAAGACCAGCGATGATCTGCAAAAAGATCTAGCCAGATCAGGAGTCGCTGTGAGTTCCAGCACTGGTTCGAAACAAGGCTCCTGAATGTGAGTCGGATAGCCCGAAGACCAGTCAAGAAACAAACCACTGACGAAGAAAATGATGGGTAAAAAGATGCTATGGGCCAAGAAGTATCAGAACTGGACAAAGGAGGACTGACAGAAAGTGATGTTTTCCGCCGAGAGCCACTTTTTCGTTCAAGGAACAGGAGTCAACAATGTTGCGCCGTTCCGCAGGTGAGAGGCTCCCGTGAAATGTCATATCGACAATGCGTAAAACACCCTGAAAAGAAAATGTTCTGGGTTGTTTTCAGTTATGCTGGCGTGGGATCTCTTCACCCCATCCATGGGATGATGATTCTGCCCATTACATTGAAGTGATAGAGGAAAAGTGATTCCAGACATGCGGAAGGGCGTTTCCAATGGTTCAGGGGTGTTCCAGCAGGATCTTGCTCCTTGCCATACGTCAAAGGTGGTGACTAATTTCTCTTCAAAGAAACAAGATAAAGGTGTTCGACTGGCCGGGAAACTCTCCAGATTTGAATCCAATCGAAAATCTGTGGTCCATCATTAAATCTCGCCTGCGCAAAATGGATGTACCACGAAACCAAGCTAATAGAGGCCATAATGCAGCTATGGTAACCATGACAAACAGATCAAGAAAACTGTGAAAACTGATAGATTCTATGCCAAAGCAAGTTCAAGAGGTGATAAACAATAAATGTGGACATACTTCTGATTAAAATGTGACAAAAGTTGATGAGATTATACGAATAGATGATCATTTTGATTAAAATTCTCATTTTTGTTAACGTTTGAGTCAATTAATTTGCACAAGGGTGTACATATACATGCATACATACATACATATACAAAGTATATACACAGTTGTGGCCAAAATATTGGCACCCTTGCACTTTTTTCAAAAAAACTCACAATTTCCTCAAAAATAAGTTGAATTGACAAAAGTATTTGGTCTCCACAATTCCTCTATTTCTCTGTTTATATTACAGAACATTGTTTTTGATTCAGACTTAATATATCCTTTTAAATCAGAAAATAAAAAGAAATGGCATTGACAAAATTATTAACACCCTCGACTTGATTTTGTAGCACAGCCTTTGGATAAAATAACTGCAGTCAAGTGCTTCCTTCAGCTGTGAAGAGCTTCCTACACCTCTCCACTGGTAGTTTGGGCCACTCTTCATGTGCAAACTGTTCGCAGTTTCCCATATTTGAAGGGTGACTTCTTCTCCCTCTTGCTGTTTTTCCGGATCTTCCCCAAATGTGGTTTCAATGGATTTAGATCTGGACCATTGCTGACACTTCAGAACAGTCCAGGATTTTGTCTTGAACCATTCCTGGTGCTGTTTGAAGTGTGTTGGGGTCATTGTCCTGTTGCAAGACCCATGACCTTCGACGGAGACCCAGCTTTCTGACACTGGGTGAACATTGCGCTCCAAATGGCTTGGTAATCTCCTGATTTCATGATGCCATACACACATTCAAGGCACCCAGTGTCAGAGGCAGCACAGCAACCCCAAAACAAACACGAACCAACTCCATGTTTTGACTGTAGGGAAGGTGTTCTTTTCTTTGAAGGCTTCATTTTGTATTCTGTAACTGAGGTGATGTGCTTTCCCAAAAAGCTCTAATTTGGTCTCGCCTGTCCACGAGGACATTCTCCCAGGACTTTGGCTTGTTCAGGTGTGTTTTAGCAAACTCCAGTCAGGCTTTCTTATGTCTCTCTCTCAGCAGTGGGGTCTTCCTGGGTCTTCTACCATAGAACCCCTCTTTCATCGAGGTGGCGACGGATGGTGTGAGTTGAAATGTCGTTCCTTGTGTCTGAAGGTCAGCTCGAATCTGGTTGGCAGTTGATTAGAGGTGCTTTCTCCACCAATTCAAAAGAATCCTTCGCTGCAAATCTTCGATCAAGTTTTCTCTTGCGGCCATGTCCAGGGAGGTTGGCTGCAGTGCCATGGGCCTTAAACTTCCTGATAACATTGCATATATACGGTGGACACAGGAACATCAAAGCCTCTGGAGATGAATTTGTAGCCTTGAGATTGTCCATGCTTGGCTACAATCTTGTGTCTGACCTCCTCAGACAATTCTCTGGTTTTATTTTCTCCATGCTCATTGTGGTACACACTGACACAAAACAGCAGAATGACTCCTTTTCTCCTCAAACTGGTTGATGAGAGATTTTTTTATATTGCAGGCCCTGCGAACACCAACAGGTGAGTTCAATTCCAAAAGTAAAGAGAATCACCTGCTTGAATCAATTTATTCTAATAACTTTCTAAAAGGTGCCAATCAATTGTCTGGGCCATTTTAGGATTTCTGTGTGGAATAAGCTAAGATTTCGTAATTTTTTCAGCTTTTTTGTTTTGTTACACTGTCAACCAAAGAAATACATATGTGGATACCAAATATTTTTTTATTTCAACAATTTTTTGGAAGAAATGGTGGCATTATTTTCCATTTATTTGAAAATGATTTGAAGGGTGCTAATATTTTTAGCCATGACTGTATACACACACCCACCCACACACAAAAATGTGGAAAAGCAGTGCAAAGTCACTAAATATGGCATTGGGCCAGCCATGTGCGGCCAGTACGGCCTATATGCACCGTGGCATTGAGTCTGCCAGTGTCTGGAATTCTGCCGAGGGAGGTGGCACCATTCTTCCATGAGAAAGTCAATCAACTTACACATGTTTTGATAGAGGTGGAAAACGCAGTCTTAAGCATCATTCAGCAATATCTATAAATGCTCGATTGGGTTAAAATCTGGTGAATGAGAAGGCCATGATTGTATGGATAACATCGGTGTCATGCCTCATGAACCATTGGCGACCACATGTGCTCTGTGGATTGGGGCATTGTCATGCTGGAAGACAGCCCTACTGGCAGGCAGGAAAAAAATGCTGCAACATGGGGTGAATATGATCCCTCGATCCAATTAAGTGGCGATTGGGCATTGACCTTGCCATCTAAAGGAATGACTGTACCCAAGCCATGCAGGAAAATGCACCCCATAACACTACAGGACCACCATAACCCTTCACTGTTGGAACCAAGCACTCAGGGTTGTAGAGTTCTTTGGGATGGCATCAGATGTGCACTCGTCCGTTTGTCGAGACATGGTGAAGGATTATTTCATCTAGCCATATCACATTTCTCACTGCTTAGTAATTCATTGCCTGTGCTCTTTGCACCACTAGACTCACAAAGTGCATTGTAAGTTGTGATGAGTGACTCTGCACGGCAACCCAACTCTGGTATCCCGCTCTGTGGAGTTCTCGCCAGAGCGTTTTTTGATGAAACGGGGCTGCTCCACGCCATAAGTTGAAATTTACAGCCAATTGATCTGGCAGTTGCTCACCTGCTTGCCTTGCACATCAAGTTAATGCACGGATATAACAATCCTGGAAGTATGCCACTTCCCCCCGCCACTTGTTGCTTTTACTGAATGATGTCTTTCCTTCGGAGTTCCATGCCGACATCAACTTAGACACCATTGCTCGTGAAACCTAAGCAAGTTGAGCCTATCTTTGTCACTGAAGCTCCTGCCAAATGCGCCACAGCAATCACCACCCTTTCAAAATCCTGAGGTCTCCTTTTGCAGCCATGCTCGCTGTAATTACAAGCAAGCAGACTTGTGCAGCATTCTTTATAACATGACCATAAACATGCTGGTATGTTTTTGCTTAATTAACACATGGGCCAATCACCTGTTGTGGAAGCCGTTGCTTTCAATACTTAGTGTCCCTCATTTACCCAAGTGTTTTCCATTTTTTTTTGTCCACTACCTGTATATATACGAACACGCACGCACACATCATGCTTGCACACTGCAAGCAACTACTCGGGTGCATACATCGTACTAACATAATAAATTTTAAGACATTTATTTGTTGTGGATTTCCACCCGCGCGGCGTGCGGACGACCGCTTTCTAGCCAATGGCGGCCGCTCTCGCCCACCGAACGGACAATCTAGTCCGCAGCTTTCGGACAACGCCGAAATCCGCTACGGATGTGGTTTTATGCACACCAGCAGCCTAGTCAACACTCTACCCGCGCGCTCAGGTCAATCGCCGATGTCGATATACTATTAATCGCGCGGGCAAGACTACCGTAGAGACTGTACCTCAACGGGGCCCGGCTTGAAACGAGCCGGCTTAAGCAGCTCGCTTCGTTTTGGATAACCGAGCGGGGTATTATCGCGAAAGGCCCCATTGGATCGCGATTCTATTATCGCTATTAAAAGCCCAGCTATTATTCCGAACGTCAAATACGGCAAGTTCAATGAGGAATGGACGCGACGAATGGGTTAACATTCACACAAGCACATTTATTACAACACCACAACACATATGCAGTCATGCTGCATGTATGCAATCAGGCAAGACAAACAAAAGCAATGCAATGTACAAGCCACGTGTGGTAAGCAATGGGGGTAAGGGGACAGGAACCGAGCAAGAAAGAGAACTACAACCGTTTGTTCCTATATTATTATCGTTCACTTAACCAGGTTTACTTACGCCGATACGGCGCACAGACTCTCATACAAAAACCCAGAAGAAAAGGAAAGAAAATCGTGACGTGAGTGGATTCTTCGGGCTCCGTCCTCTCCGATCCGACCTTGTCATGACCGACCTAGAGAGCGGCTGGCGTCTTCAATGTCGTTTTCCCACGCTGCGATGTCACGAGCCGTCCAGGGACTCGCCGCGCAGAGAGCGCAGAGCGCGTGCGATCCAGCAAGCTGCCGATCCAGCGAGCGCAATCCAGCGAGCGCGGCGATGCAGAGGCCCAGAGAGGACAAAAACTTCAGCGTACGCACACTCAGCACCAAGAGCTGCGGTCCGCCTCTTATATCAGGAGCTCCGTCGCCCCGTCAGCCTCCCGCTCCCTCTTCCAGCGCAGCGCGGGAAACTTCAGAAAAAGGGCGATTTTTTCTCCTGGATCGGGGCCTTTCTTTTGCCTTTTCCATAGGCTTTTTGTTCCTCTGCAGGGTTATTGTTGGGGGAGGGGGGTGAGCCGTCGTCCGTTCTCCCTCGATGAATGGCCAGGCTTCTGGCAACCCGTGTGCTGAGGTGGAAACGCGGTGGTGGTTGTGGTTGAGGCGGTTGTGATGGTGGTATGGTTGGGC
>CM068954.1:146337061-146355562 GCA_035128595.1 Eptatretus atami
AAAAAATCCACCCCTGTTCCCCTTGAGGAGCTTATTCAAATGTATTGAAGCGAAAAAATTTTCCATCGCCACCGTTTCAGAGATACAGAGGTCCAAAGTTTTTCGGTTTTTCAAGATGGCGCCCGTACCACGTGACCTATGACGTCACAATTACCAATTAAGTTTGCTATCAAAAAAGATACATACTATGGTGAAAATTTCGTGTCGATCGGACTTTACCGTTCCTGAGAAAATGATTTTAAAGCGAAAGAACCCGCAAATGCCGGCGGAAAAAGAATAAATAATAAATAATAATGAAATAAACAGAAGAAAAACAATAGGGTTCCCGTCAGAATGACAGGGTACCCTAATTAAGACAAATTACAGAAAACATTGCATAATGCGTAGAACAACCTCCCAAGGAATTTATCCAAAATTCGCAGGGGAACGCATTTCAAAACAGACATCTGTTTTGCACGAAAAAGGTGGTCACACCAAATATTGAAATTTCATGCATTTAGTATTGTAAAATACAATTCATTTGTTTCTTTAATAAAACATGAACATATAACATCTCTTATTATTAAATTATGCAATGCATCAATAAAAATGCATATTTTCAGGTGGCCTAAGATTTTTGCGTGCGCTCGCGCACACACGCCCACCATGTTGCAAGAAGTAAAACTTTGGAAACCTGCAGCTATTCTATACCACAAAAAATTCCAGCCATGCAGGATACTGCTTTCATCATACCTCCTCTCTTATCTGCTTACATGCTCCTCCTCCAGTTTCTGGATCTCAGCAAGGACAGAGAGGCTTGTGCCTCCTAGCAAGAGTACCCAGCTGCTGGCCCATGTTGAAAGAAGCCGGCAGCTGATCAGTTGGGTGGGAAGGATGAGTGTTAACAGGAAATTAAATTGATGAGTTAACAATGATTAACAAAAATGATAGATTTGTCAAATTTTGGACAACACTTGTATTACGTTTATCATCTGTTAACGAAAAGACAAGAGAGAAAAAATGCTGCAAGACTTAACTTTAAAAAAGAAATGAAAAAAGTAAAAGTAAATAAAACAAACAAATAAATTAAAAAGTAATATCAAAATTACGATACTCGAGCCCCAACTGTTGTCATGTCTAAATAATTTGGACGTGTACTGTATTACCCGACTAAATTGTTTTGTTCAGTATTTACTGAACATTTTTCATTTGAAATTGCCTGCTATAATGTTCAGCAAAGAGCCCTCTAGTGCCATGTTCTGACAATGAACATACAACCAGGACACAGGATGTTATAAAAAAACAAAATGACACCCGAAATAAACTAAAAACTGAGAATGAACGTGATCTCTGAATAGAAAAAACGCTCGAGACTTTAGCAAAAGGGAGAAGCCAAAAAAATAAAAATAAATAATAGAAAGTTCATAGAACACCTTGCCCCACACAGTCTGAGAAAAGCACATGGGAAGAGTCGTTTAAACTCTTGCTTTGCATTTCCGAGTATGATCTATGTTCATTTTGTTTGTGACCCTTGCATAACAGGCATGTTGTTAACCACAAGTGATATGCTTCGTCATATTTGTCAGAATGCAGAATCTAAAAACAGTTCTGTCTTCAGGGCATGATGGCATGAATGCAGATTCTCAGTTTTTCTCATCATTACTCTGCCTCATTGTGTGATATTCTCTTCCAAGTACTGCTAACAAAAAAGGGTTTTAAAATGTTCAAAAAGGCAATTTGTGTTCTTCAGTGTTCAAGTACTGTATATAATTCAGTTGAAATAAAATAAGATTTTAAAGGTCGTAGAAGAAAAAATTCCAGAAGTTTACTGCCATTGATGCAACGTTATTAACACGCTACGTTATTCTTCATGCCTGGTGTTCATGTCCTTTATGGTGTCCTATAAAACAGTAGTTTCCTGTTTGGAATGATTTTCAATTTATATGACTGCCAGACAGTTAGACGGAGTAAACTAGAAGGCACTCGGTAGGACACATACCTCACCAGTTCATTAGTTTACGTTTTGTACCCCACTGATAGGCCGGATCTAGATTCGGACCTGAGCTAAAATTTAATCGGCTTGTTCTTGTCACCTAACCAATTCACCCACCAGGTTTTGTCCGAATCCATCCAATATATTTTTAAATATCATGCTATATATCATTTTAGCCCCATCACTCAATGGTGAAGAACCACTTAAAAAATCCCGGATCAGGATTCGGATTTGGATCTTCACCCAAATCAAATAAATTCTTCCTTGTCACATACCCAAACTTTCCACCAACTTTCGTCCAAATCCGTCCACAACTTGAGACATTTTGTTCACAAACAGCCAGCCAACCAGACAGACAGGGTGAAAACATAACCTCCATCACCTTCGGTGTCAGAGGTAATCATCTCACTCTCTCTGCACAATGTGATTGGGACAAATTCAGAGCTAAACTGTTAAACTTCAGGTTCGTTTTAGGATTGGTGTTCAAAATAAAACATTAAATTGAAATTAACTTATACCTTGATCATAATCTGACATTTGTAGACAGACAGACAGACAGACAATGAACAAATTGCTTAACCCCACCTTTCTGTCACGTGGCGCGTTGTAATAAAAAAAAACAATAAATGGGGGTCTCTAACAGTTTCCAACAAGAGTTAAACAGCTCGATTCCGATTCACCTTCATTTGCACCAGTCTCTGCTGTTGCTGCTGCTGCTGCAGCCTCCGACAAGGCTTCCTGCTGCTGCTGTCTCTGCCGGATCATCTCCTTTTGCCGCTGCATCTCAATCTCTTTTCGATTGCACTCTTCATCTTCTCGATGTCTCCGTGCTTCTTCCTCCTCTTGCAGTCTTCGAGTTTCATCCTCCTGCTGATGTCATTTAATGCAAGGAGTTCAAAAGCGACCTCATTACAAACAGGTCTGCTCTCATCTTCTATGAACATTTCTGAAGCATATTAACTGGGGTGTAGTTTTGATCTTTGCAATCAAGCCAAAGTAAAATTTGGATAAACAATTGTGTGTCTAACAAGACAGCTCCATCGTTTCAAATTCTAATCCAGCAATAAGTTCAAATTGTTTTCAGAGCCTCAATGGAAGGGATTAACTGTTCTGGTTGTCATCATTTATGTGCTATCCAAGAAACATAACAAAGAGTACATATTTAATGTTCACAAGATTCGATACCGAGGAGTTTTAATGCGAAAAAATTGTTTTTCCAGCATTTGGATGTCAATAAGATAGATGTTGATATGTCGCTTGTGGAGTACAGTATGTTACTCTGAACTCAAAACTCTAAAGAAACATAGTCTTAGCATGCATGCACTGCTCTTTACCCTGCATGAGATGCATCACAAAGATCTGAGAAACATTATAAGTATATGTTTTGAAGCAAATTCCCATAAATAACAGTCGACTTTCACATAATGGGGAGAGCAAGCTACCTGGATCAGGGTGGAAGAGAAACCAATACGAATATTAATACGGATGATAAAGTGAGCAAACTAATCATTATGTTGATGGAGGTTTCTCAGACAACCGAACTTGAATGGACGCACTCCAAAGAGAACGAGACATGCTCTTAATGTGATGAAACAATCTGATTTGTGACGAAAAATTGAAGTGAATTGCAATTATATTTAATGACCGAGTTAAAAGGGCTGGCAGGATAGCCTCGAGGTATGCATACTCGCCTCTGAGTGTCTTGCCCGAGTTTGAATCTCGGCCCTAGCTTTGAACTATGATCCTGGTGTTTTGCATGCAGGACGATTCATCAATGTATGTGCCGTCCTAATGATCGATATTAAACGGCGTCCGATCTACCAGCATTCGTTTGTGGACATGAAAGATCCAAGGAGTTCTTCGCGAAGAGAAGATGAGCTTCTTTTTCTTCACAGGAGCGAACTCATGGAAGAGCACAACTTGGGTGTGGGACGTGCATGCAGCTGGGGTGTAGAATACATGAGGGGTACAGACTGGGAAGACTGTGCTGGCATTCTTGTGGTTGGACTTCTCATGATCCCAAATTCTGATGAATGAAGACAGACATCACGACAGGGATGAAATGAAGAGTTATTGAGTTGGCCTCCAAAATCAGCCACTGACTGGGCATCCTCGTCAAACAACATTCTTCCTTGGCACACCTGAACTCCCATCCACCTACAAGGCCTTCATCACAGCTTGATAGAGTACTGCTCTCCCCTCTCGGCTGGCTCCCCTGACTCACACCTTGCTCAGCTTGACGCCATGGAAACCAAGGCCTACAAAATTATTGGAATGTCCCACGATGAAGCTGAGTCTATGGTCTATTACCAAGCCATCGCAGACAGGTCGGTGGTCTCTGTCTTCTACCACCTCCTTTCTGGTCTTGTACCCTCTGCTCTTTCTGTGCGTTGTCCCAAGATTTTTGCACAGGACACACATGCTCTACCATCAACCCCCTTCTGGTTAAACTACCTAAATCCAGGATCACTGCTCACCTCCACTCATTCGTTCCTCTTTTCTCCCACCTGTGAAACCAACTTCCACATTCTTTTCAATCATATTCTTCCCTCCAGTCTTCAAGACAGCTGTTTACCACCATCTCAGATCGCCCCAATCCAAAACCACGATCTTTTCTATCCTCGTTAACTCCACCCCAATCCCTCCTCTTTCCAATTTCCTCCTGAGAGAGTTTCCTTCTGCATCCATATTGTCCACCCTATGCATCCTTTGCTGACCCCCCATTCCTCCTCACACCCATTTGTGCCTAAGTCTGCCTCCACCTTGGCTTTGAACTCTGTTGCTGGTGTTTTCCCCCACCCCATCTCTCAAGGGTCCTTTTGTCCTGTTGGATCCTGATCTGTTCAGTGTATCAATTCTAGCTCTTCCACCAACCTAGACTATGTATACAATAAAAAGTCATGAATTAAATTCGGAGGGAGGGTTTCTGAACTGAGCATTTACGTGATCGACAGATCGCCAGCACCAAGGCCGAATAACAAATTCCCACTCTAACCGATAGGGTGCCCTGCATCAGCAACACAGCTGTGCTTCAAGTAAATTATGCCACCCACAGCAATGTGTTGCATGCAAAAGAAGAAGAGCTAATTACAAATATCGTTTTTTGTCATCAAGCAAATTAAATACAATTTGTTGCTTGTTTTTTTTAAAAATTGAGCTCATGGAGCAGTGATGGAGCAGTGCGAGTCGGCACACAAGGGAGGATGGAGAAATGGGGTAGGAAGGAACACACAAACAGCATAAATTAGGACATACATACAGGATAATTGAACCGAGTGTGCTGAGCATACAAATAACATGGAGTCAGACAGGAAAAGCTGTCATACAGGGTAAATGTGGAAACTGTGAGTGGACGAGAGTGGAGATTCAGTTAGAATATAAAAGATCAAGAATCAGGGAAACCATGAAATTGTAATTTGTATCAGCCATTCCAACAAAGATTGGTATCATTGCAAAGTGACATAGAGGTTTTCCAAAGATGCTTATAGGTTATTTAAGTGAATGAGGAACAGGATACTTACAAAGATAGTGCCTTGAAGGACACTAGACTCCAAGGAAAGGGCCGAAAAAGTCGTCCATGACTACACACACATACATTGCTTACGAACATGAATAAAAACATCGGTCAGGTCAGGAGGAACCTGGAAGCCCTTGACAATATAATTTAATAATCAGGGCTGGGCACCTGACAGTGAATTCTTGGATATATCCAGTGGGACTGCTCTGACCTCTTGCTTGAGGTTTAAAGTATCCATCTATTCATGATTAGCAGAAGCATATGTGAGATGGAGTTACCAGGATATAAACAAATTGATTATCTATGATTAAAGAGTCCAGTTGGAGAAGAGGTAGACAGTTCTGCTGTGATTACATTACACCTTGCAATTATATTATTATACCTTGCTGTACATAGCAAGGTATGATAACAATTATTTTATTATACCTTGCATGTGCCAAGTTTCAATTTTTTCCTTGGTGCGGTTTCAGAGATACAGAGGTCTCAGAGGTTCAGAGATGTTCAACAGTAGCCTGCAAACATTGCATGTCGTAACGTTGTCCAGGTCTTCGTCTCATATTCAAAAAGTTCAAAATTAGATTCATCAGACCAGAGTAACCGATTCCATTGTTCAGTTGTCTAATCTTGGTGTTTCCTTGTAAATTTTAGACATTCACCTTATTATGTGGCCTCAGCAGTGGTTTCTTTGCTGCAACTCTACTATGGAGACCTGCTACAATCAGCCTTCTGTGCAAAGTGCTGGATGAGATGTTGATGTTCAGGCCTGCTCTCATTTCATGTCAGCTGCTGACTTGATTTTCTTCTATTGAGTGAACTGAGCAACTTTAAGTGCTCGTCTTGCCTTAAGAAAGTTCATCTGGATCTTCCTGGCCTTTTTTTCTGATACCGAGCCAGTTATTTCAGGCATTGCAAAGTGTACCTCGCACCATTGTAGATCTTCAGCTTTTCTGCTAGTTTCTTCATCGTGTGTCATTCTTCTCACAGAGTTTGGACCGACACACGCAGTTCTGTTGAAAGTTGCTTCCTTGGCTCCATTCTGAACCCACTCATAGACTTTCAAAAGCAAGGGAACAGGTTGATGAAAACTAATTTCACATATTCAATAATTTGCACATTCTATTGTGGTTTCTTGTAATTCACATTAATGTAACTGGTGTTGATTACTTCATTCATTATTATTATTACTGTTAAAAATCCACAAACAGGTTCCTGAATATTATCTTTGTGGTGAGTGGATATTACGAGCACACGATATATTTACCGGTGTAGAAAATTAAAATTTTCTGATTTCTAATTTATTTTCATGTACTGAAAGGTAAATGTGATATTAAATGGACTTTCACAGAAATTTGAATTATTATCTACCTTTATTGCATACTTATAACTCCCACAAATATTTAATGGGAACAGCACCACAAAAGTGAAACTAAATCAAACTTTTGCACACTTCTGTACATTTGCAAATATGACAGTCTTCTCCAACAATATAAAGCAGAAGGCAAAGGATCTTTGGCATGTATAATCATGATAGATAAACATTTGTTCAGCAATATGAACCCCATCGTCAGTAAAACCAAATAAAGTCAGTCAGGTTCAAGTATCAGGAAAGTGAGGATGATAATATTCTGGGACCAGAAAGGTGTTTTGGTCACCCAACTCAATTGGACTGTAAAACAATAAGTGCAACATACTAGCACTCTTGTGAACCAAAGTAAAGCTCGTAATACAAACAAAGTATCATGGGGCCCTCACCTAATGTCATTGATGTCATTCTGCAACATGAAAATTCACGACCACATATGGCGAGGCTGATGGAGCAGTGCTTTTGGGAGTCTTGAACTGTTACCCACCCCACCTTGCAGTCAAGATCGTGCACTGTCAGATTTTCATGTTTGGCCAAAGGTCGGAACTTGAGTGATGATGATGATGATGAGGTCCAAGTATAGGTGCACGAGTGGATCAGGAACCATTGAACATCATTTTGTTACAAGGGAACAATAACTTTATACAACCAGATTTGGTGGCTATCATGGTTAGAGCTTCCGAACATACACGAGACAGCTTCGACAGCACAAACTCAACAAAAGACATCTATCATATCTGCCAATGACCAGGTACTATAGTAAGGCAAAGCAAAAGCAACAAAGCAAATCAGTTACTACCCCTGACCCTCCACTGCTCCTATCCTTACTAAATGAAAACCCCATTCAGTTGACACATATAAAAGGCAAATACCAACCTGTTTGCGTAGCATGTCCTCACGTCGCCTCTCTTCCTCCTCTCGGCGACGCTTCTCTTCTTGCCTTCGCAACATTTCCTCCTGCTTTTGTTGTTGCTGCTGCTGCTGCTGCTGCTGCTTCTGCCTTCGCATCTGTTCCTCTTCTTCTTGCTCACGCTGCCGCCTTAACGTTTCTTCCTACAATCCAATGAGTTAAATTTTAATGAGTCCCATTCAAGAAATGTTTGCAGAGAGTTTGCAACAACTTGAAACGATGAGCAAAGTCCGATTTTAGAGACTATTGGACATGACTTTGTGACAATGTGGCGAACCAAGCATGCAACAGAATGGTAGCAGCTTTTCAAATGCTTCCTGTTATTCAAACAAATTCTGCCTACAGCTGCCATAGCACACTTTACGGGTTATCTACTTATTACGTACATGTGCTGAGAAAATAAAAGTGAAGAAAAGGAAGGGAAAGGGGAGAGCAAGAAAGAAAACGGAGGGTAGAGTATTGTGGGGAGAATGGGAAGAGAATGAAAAGGAGGTTTAGAAAGACTTAAGAATGAAATGGCAACGTGAATGAAGAAGTAAAACAAAAACTCCCAACATTTGTCTGGGTAATAAATCAATGGGCCCTTCACTCGTGATAACCAGATTTAAAAGGGCAAAGGGAATATTAGGTCAAGTAGTAGTGTTTGAGGCCCATGGTCAAAATGAACTGACATGCTAAAATTAATTTTGAAATATGCTTCTGTTTTAATGTGAGCAGATTTTTATGCCTTATTTAACACGAGCTGTGCATCTACGCTACGGGTGCGTATCTAACTATACCAATAAGGTGTGTGTGTGTGTGTGTGTGTGTGTGTGTGTGTGTGTGTGTGTGTGTGTGGTGTGTGTGTGTGTGTGTGTGTGTGTGTGTGGTGTGTGTGTTGTGTGTGTGTGTGTGTGTGTGTGGTGTGTGTGTGTGTGTGTGTGTGTGTGTGTGTGTTGTGTGTGTGTGTGTGGTGTGTGTGTGGTTGTGTGTGTGTGTGTGTGTGTGTGTGTGTGTGTGTGTGTGTGTGTGTGTGTGTGTGTGTGTCCTCAATAACTCCAAAGCCATGAAACTAACAGCCTGAAACTTTGCATGCATACTAAGGGAACTCCAAGGAAATGCATGATTGAAATGGAGTGTTTGAGTTAATTAAAACAACCACTTTTGAACATAATTAACAGCCTTATTTAATTATATCCTTTATCAGGCTCATCCTCAGCCACCACCTCACTCTCTATGGGGTCTTAAGGCATATCTTGGGTTACCTCGCTGGGTCTGAAGGCACCTTTTTGGGGGGGCTGCCCAACTATGCCTTGACTTGGAACAGACCGCAACGATTTCTTCATGATAAAGTTTTTTTTTGCCATTCTCCTCACTCATATTATCAATCCCTACAAATCGGTAGATGCATTGCAACGCTTACAAACACCCAGAGATGCCAGCGTTGTGGCTTTATTTCATTTCTGCGCATGCCATAACCTTAAGAATCTCTTAAATAAGTCGAATTACAAAATTTAAGCTCCAGAATTGAACTTAGCAGCAGGTCCAACTGCTAAAACAAGCTCAAATGAGCTAAGATCCTCGTCCTCTTAATGATGACGTCATAAAAACGAATATGACGTCATTGTGATGTATCAGGTTTGAGATAAATTATCTGTGCTAATGCCCGGCTTGATTCCCGCAAACAAAATTCAAACAGCTTGCCTAGTTTGGAGATAATGGTATAGGCGATTTCCATTAGCGGCGATATTATGACGTCAACTTTTTTTTAGGAAGAATTTCCAAAATCGGAGATGGTTACTGCCTGCGCGTGGGCTTTCTGCATATACATGGCAAGTTTCACAAAGATCTGATGAAAACTCTGGGTTGTGAAACAAAAAATGTCAAAAAATAGGAATGACGTCATAAAAATTGATATGACGTCATAGTGATGTATCATATGTGCGGTAATTCATCTCTGCTAATGCCTTGTTCGATTCCCGCAAACAGAATTCAAAAAGCTTGCCTAGTTTCGGAGATAATATTGTAGGCGATTTCCATTAGCAGAGATATTTTGACGTCATAACTTTTTTTTTTAGGAGGAATTTTCAAAATCGGAAATGGTTACTGTCTGCGCAGGGTATTTTTACATATATATGCCTCGTGGGACAGATAACAGCAATTTTTGAGAGGAATCGTGCAAATGATGATACAAGCATCAAATTGGCACATTTGTTCTCCAGGGGATTCTAATCAAATCTGCCTGATTGGCCATTTGAAAATCCAAATTTTGGAAAAATTTGAAGAAAAAAAAAACTTCAAAAAAGTCAAGATCACGAATCAATGTTGGATGCTGGCTGAGATCAGTGAATATTTCAGAAACATCATTAAAGACGTTCCAAGTCTGCCATGCAGTTTTCTTCCCTTTACCGCGGAAGGCAGACACGACGTCACATCCAGTGAACGCATGGAAGTATGGGATCCCTCGAGCTTTCTCAGGCCCTATTGCAGAAACTACCTCATGGACTGGAATCCATCGCACATTGGCTCCTTGGCCAAAGACAATCCACATGTTCTCAGACATAGTTCCTGTAAGGATGGCAGTACAGATATTGCTATGACTAGTACGTTCTGTGTCATTAGCCTTAATGATAATGCTTGCTACCATCCGTCGTTGCATCCCTGGCGTGTACAAATATTTGAGTGTCAGCTTCTTCATGAAAACATGGAGACACATCATCCAGTGACTTCCTTGTGTTGCTAATGGTCTTCTCCTTTTGTGACAATGACTGTGCTTGTCGTCTGTGCTTCACACATCTTTCCGCAAGGAAGTGAAACAGCTCAGTCTTGTTGCTGTCATCTCGAAGAAAGCTTCTCCAGTTACTTGGGGTCTTACTGGTTCTGTCACTCTTCTTCTGATTCCTTGCCCCTTTTCGACCTTGCCTCGGACTTCAGACTTGACTTCTTGTACACATCAAACACTACGTCCTCCCTCTCGTACCTGGCACCATAGGATTCCACCTTTGGGATGATGTCTTCTTTAGCATAGTCATCAAATATCTTTGAAGTGCATGGAGGTAGGGCATTGATAAGTGCTGGCCATCAATGATGACTGCATCTCCCCTTGGTTCTCTGTCTGGGATGTTCACTTGCGCTTCAAGAAATTCAGCCAGCTGTGACTTCAAACTTTTTTGAAGTTTTGTTTTTTTTCAAATTTTTCAAAATTTGGATTTTCAAATGGCCAATCGGGCAGATTTGATCAGAAAGCCCTGCAGAACAGAAATGCCAAATTTGATGCTTGTATCATAATTTGCACGATTTTTTTTACTATCTATTACACTAGCCAAGTTTCAGGAAGTTTCGATGAAAACTGTAGGTTGTGAAACAAAAAAGTCCACAAGAAGAAGATGAAGAACAACAACGTGAGTAAGACTTAGAGATCCTCCACGAGGATCTAAAAAAAAAGTGCTCATTTATCTAATTCAGACATTGCTTGGGTGTTTCTGGATGCATGGATTTATCGACGGCAATTGGTAATCGCTTGCCAAGCCAGGCGTTTCATTGGAGTGCTTGCTTGAGTGCTTAAGCCACTTGCCGAGTGCCCAAAAGTCAATAGCGGTACAGTTCGTGTCCCAATCGGGTGTACAGTCAGCAGTTGCTATACAAGGTAGACGTACATGTACAGCACACATGGGCAGATTTGGATCTGTAGGGACTCTCTACGGGTGTGCGGACATGCCATACCTGTTACAGGCGCCGTGCTGGCAAAGTTTCATCCCGTATCTTATGGCGGTTTTATCAGGTTTCCTTTGTCCTCATGACTTTTTCAAGCAATTGGTTATTAGGGATGCTTTACAAAGGTTATATAGTTTCTCTTTAAGAGTTTCAAAGCAAAATATATTTCATAACACCCGATTTCCAAGCCGTTTCCCATATTAACGTGTTTTCTAAATTACCGAGTCAAATCTGTTTTTCCACCCATCACACGCAGCTATTTATAAATGTTAATGCATATCTCCTTGAAACGTCTATATAAATGCAACATTGTTTTTAAAATATGTTCATTGAAATTCCCCAAAACAACGGTGAAAGCTACTCAAGGTTTTTGGGTTGTATACAGTACGTACTGTAGTCGGTAATCACGCTGACTCAAATCTACAGATATCGGCCAAGCACTAATATATATATATACTGGGTGGCCAGAGGTAATAGGGCAGTTGCTGGAACAATAGTCACTACAATTTCATTATTATTTTATAATTCATTATTATTATTATTTTGATTATTGAATTTTGTGTGATGTTATCAATTGATAATTATTTTGATTTCAGAATCTCCAAAAGTGGAAGATTTGAACCATGGAGGATCTTTTTCTGCTTAAATGTGGGATGCTCTGATTGCCCTATTACTTCTGGCCACCCTATGTGATGTGTGTGTGTGTGTGTGTGTGTGTGTGTGTGTGTGTGTGTGTGTGTGTGTGTGTGTGTTGTGTGTGTGTGTGTTGTGTGTTTCTAAAGCATAATATTTTCTTTTTGCTAACTAACTCCCTCCCTCCCTCTCCCCCATCTCTCTCCCCTCTCTCTCTTTCCTCTGAGAAAATGTGGAAGCACGGTTTGTTATTGCTTACAATGTGTAAGCATATCCCACTAGTATGTATACATTTCTATATTTATTCATCAACCGCCTCTTTACCTGTTTCCGCCGAGTAAGATCTTCCTCCTCTCGCCTCTTCCGTTCCTCTTCCTGTCGCTGCTGCAGCAAATCCTCCTGCCTTTTCCTGTCATCCTCTTCTCTCTGCAGGCGTAGTTCTACTTCCCGACGGTCCTGTTCAAGCTAAGTGGGAACATTCAAGAAGATCAAAGTTAGCTAAGAGGAGGTATACTGTTAATAAATGCTCAATTTTTCCAACTCAGATTGTGCTTCACCTTCACAACTTTCTCCCTTTCCAGCTGCTGGAGATGATCCAGGGAGGAAGTTTGAGATGGGGAATCTGAAGGCAAATCCCAGATGCTGGTTCCATCCCAAGCTGCACAAACAATGCAAAAACGTTAATTTGTCAAGAATTCCCTCAATAAAAGAATCACAAAGCAACAACAAGTACTGTATCATCAAAGAGAGCTACAGTTCAACCCAATTTGAAACTACTCTGTCGCATGTTTGATGAGGAAAGCCCTTAATGTTGTGGATCGTTTTACAAAGATAAACCCTCTTATTCTAATGGTGTATCTGTCCTCATAAATGCAACCCAAAGCAAAATAATTTGCGTCACCAAACAAACCCTCATTATTAATGAACTTATTTTCTATTCTCCTCCCTTTTTTTCCTTCTCCTAATACAACACCGAAAATCACAGGAGTGCCTTAAGCTGCCCATGTACTATCCTTGTGCTCTGGAGATAGTGAAAAAACAAACAAGTTTGAACCATGATGAGAATGAACAATGGGAAATGTTACAATTTAGCCATATATCTTGCACAGTCACAATTAAACACAAGGAAATTGAGGCAGTGGAACATCTCGCATCCTGACAGAAAATAATTGCAACCAAATGAATCAGAAACTATCTTATAGGGACAATAAAAAAACTCCTACTGGAGACTTAAAAGATGGTACATGCTGCTTTCTCATTTAATGTTCAGTATTTGGAGGACAGAGCACACACAAACAGCATCGATAAGCGATCATACCTGTAAAGTTTCACCTCAATCGATTCAGCCATTTCAGGGAAGAAGACTTTTATGTTAAAAACAATATAGCTGCCGAACCACGTGACCGATTATGTCATCATACAGTTTAGCCCGAGACGACCCTCAACAATTTTCATAATGATCGGATAAAGTGTTTGACGTATGCAATGATGACGTTATAACGAAGCCACCTATGACATCATCAAAAAAAATCAAACTTATTTCCCATGCGGAGTACTTGAAATGTGCCAAGTTTCAATTTTTTCCATGAAGCGGTTTCGGATTTCAAGGTCCCAAGTTTTTCTTTTTTTCCAACATGGCTGCCACACCATGTGACCAATGACATCCTAATCATAAAAGCATTCCACATGAGTATTCACACCAATGGTGAAAATTTCATGTCAATCGGATAAGCCGTTGTGGAGAAAACAGAGAAAATTAGCATGGACCGACGTACGGACAACCCAAAAACATAATGCCTCCAACGATTGAATCAGCAGAAGCATTAAAAAAAAAATTTTTTTAATCTGTCAACGTGTGTTCCTTATAACAGAGCTACTCAACAAGCTACTCATATGAATCAGGTAAACAAGAGAGATAAAATGACCTGTTGAAGGGAAAGACTGAGTTGCATGTACCATAGACTATTACTCAACACAAGGTTTTGTCATTTCAACTGTTGAATCTGTACATGCTTTGACTGGTTACAGTGTGCGCAGTACTTCATTTTATTTTGGCAAGCATGGAAGATGAGATGGCCATCTACTGTACTTGACTCAACCTGCACACAATGCACTTGACAATCGACTGAATAAAGGGAAACAACTAACCTGCCGACTGTTTGTCCCAGAGCGAGCTTCCAGGGTCCGGAGTAGACATGGAACGAGAAACCTGTGGAAGAAGGCCCTGCTGCTCCTGTGCCCTAAAATCAAAATGGAAGAAATGTCATGAGCATATATCTGACAAAATAAAAAATAAAAACACCATGCTTCCCCTTATGATCATCAAAGGCACAAAGATTTGTATCAGGTACTCATAAACCCTGTGAAAGTATGCTGTTCGTGCTAACAAAGAGGGGTTTCAAAAGCCTCAAGGATCAATTGTGGAACGTGTCTTCAACACGGGACTTTTGAAATGACTTGATCCGACCCAGAATACTCAGCGTGCATGCGCATAACCCTTTCACAGCAATGCTGATTAGGGCTGGTTTCCATATATCGTGTGTGGGAGATAAGGTTTGTTACCTAAAACGGCTCACAAAACTTCTGAAAGAAGCCAACAATACTTGTTAAAGTACCTGAGAGAAAGGGCTGTGCCACTGCATGACAAAAGAGTTGGAGAACTTTCTCAGTTAGCCTAAAAAGCTGAGATCTTGCAGCTTTCTGTGCTGCAAAATCCCAATAACGTGGGCCGGTGCAAGGCCTGGAGGATCGTAGATTGGCACCAATTTGACAATTAGCCAAGTAATCAGTCAACCTGTGAATAATTTTGGCATCAATTTTAGAGATGTCACTGCTGTTGTCAGCAGCTGCAGCTTACTGCAAGAAGGGAGGACCTTCAGAAAATATTCCCCAGGTGTCCTGCACCCTGTTTGGCTCACTTCATAAATTTGTCAGCTGAAGTTTCCCAGCATTGACCACAGTTTGCCAGGGTTGCCACGACTGTAAAAATTATGAAGTCTGGTTTCTTAAAGAGAGCAGCATGCAAGGCCCACTACATGCTATTTCTTAAAGAATTTCTGCCTAGAGACCAAGGTAAAGTGTCCTCCAAGTTCCCATGTCCACTTGGAACTCGTGGTTTGATGGCGTCGATTACCACACCATCCATGTTCACATCTACAAGGGCTTCTTCAAGCAGGAAGACGGCAAAGACATGACTGTTGAAACAATCATTGAGATAACAAACAAACAAAAAATATATGTTGAGCTTCAACTCGATATGAGCTGCATCAAAAATAAATAAATAAATGCACACAATTAATGACAGCCTAGACTGGCTTCGAAGTAACTCGTGACTGCTTGGCATACACTGTCTACAATTTTGTTGAAGATCTGAGGCTCGACCAACATGCTGGCATGCACTGAGAAAAACGACGTTTGGGGCAAAGATGGATCACCACCTCAAGAAGAAACCAGAAAAAGAAAAAGCAAAGATCATTAAGTCCTTCAATGGTGTCTTTAACAAGTCATCAAAATGCTTTCTAAGCACATCGAGCAGCATCCTGCATTTTCGTATTGTAAAACCATGGGGATATTCGACCCCTGGCAGTTTGGCCATGTCCCATAATATCAAAGACTATCAACAAATCCCTGGCTTGAATTAACCTACCCCTAAAATCTTGGAGGAGCAGCTCATCTCCAAGATGTTAAATGCTGAGGAAATCCCTATGCCAATAAATGTTGCTACTTTCTGGAAGCCTATGACTATGCAATGCCGATATCCACGTCAGGCAGCCATCGCCAAATATTCCATTTGGATGCCAGTGGTGACAACTGACGTAGAGCGCAGCTTCTCACAGTACACGCATCTAAATGGAAGGAGGGAGAGCTCGACTCAAACAGACAAACGTGATAGCCATAACATACTTCAATGGTAACATCAAGCAACAATTTGAATCGTAAACAAACAACAGTTCCTTCCTGGATTATAAGCTTTTGTGGATTTTTGGTCTTAAATTCAAGCCACGTACGGGAGGGACTCATGGTTACTTAATTACTGGCAAGAGTGTTGGTAAAGCAAGTGCCATTTTAGAACCATTTCAATAATATGTAAGACTTCAGTTGTGACTGGAGGTGGGGGGGGGGGGGGGGGGGGGTTGGTTTTTTTGAAAACTAAAAAAATCAATGGCCTCCACATGATGGTACTGCATCAAGTTTGGCATTGCCCCGACCACTGACCTCTGCTTGAGTGAAGGCCCCTGCTGTAAGAGTATGGCCAAATGCTGCTGCTGCTGTGGAGTCAATTGTCCCAAGGCAGCTTTTTGCTGCAGCTGTGCAATCTGTGAGCAGTGCCTGTGGAAGAATCGTTCTCAATGACTCAAGAAAGAACTCTTGATAGGTAAACTAACGATTTCATAAAATAAGCACAACGTGGGACGTACCTTCACAAGGACATACCTGGTGTATATCTGGGCCTGTAAGTACTGCTGGTACTGCAATTGCATCTGAATCATGGCCAACTCCCGCTGCCGCTTCATCCTCTCCTGATCTGGATCGCTCTGCACATGAACAGACATTCTTCATTAAGAAAACAACAAGTTAAACCAGACTCAATATTTTTAATGATGTTTATGGAATGTCATGCAGTCCATTTTTAGCCCAGAAACCCACCAAGAAGGGTGGAGGAACGGGGCCAGGAACAAAAGGGACTCGACCCCACATCTTTATGACCTCCCCAAGGGCTTGAAAACCTTCATCACAACCCCTCTTCACTAAAAGGGACATGGTGAAATATCCAGCCTGGAACCACTCTGCCATCTCTTGGTTGGTGAAAGGACCTTAAAAAAGGGAAAAGGTACAAAGCAGTAGCATTTACCAAGCCATGGTGTTGCAAACAAAAAGGGTTAAATTTGATCATCTAACATCTCGAGCAAAGCACAACAATGAAATTTCTGAGTTACCTTGGATTTCCCCTTGCGGGTCTTTGTAAAACCACTTCATTGCCGCTTCATGTGACAGCGGAAGAGCCGACGCCTTGTTTTTCCCTTCCAAGTTGTCTTCATCCAATGAGGTGTCTTGCAATAAAGCTACCATCTTCTCTGCCTCCTAAGGTAGATCATGTATTCCATATTTTTATTTCTGTTTTCTACATCTTGTTACAGGAATACTTTGAGTTTTATGAAAAACCCCTAATATGCCATGTGTTTAGGTTATACAAAAGTAATCTACAAGTCAATCTGAAATGTGTTTTTTTTTTTTCTGTGATATATGTTGTATAGATCAGTGAATGAAAATACAATCCGTGACACAAGGCCAAGGGGTGAATCAAAGATAGATGGAGGGAGATGGAATGGATTACCATCAAATCGAGCAAAACAGTTACCATTACTGATGTATTTTAAATGCAAAGCTAAAGCTTAGGTAGATCAACAGCATCCCAATACCCTTCACCACGTCCTCAAGTCAAACTTCGCAGTACTTTTCACAAGACACTTGATGAAAGGTAACAAAAGCAAAGCTCACCTGTTCCAAGTGTTGCATGCCATCCTCGTCATCATGGTCTTGGCCTGTAGCTCCATCTTTCCTGCCAGAGCTGGTCGATGAAGCCGGTACACCAAGAGTAGGAACAGAAGTGGTATTTGGTGGGACTTCTGCAACAAGAGCACTCTGCATGTAAATAGCCACCCAAACTACAAGGGAGTTCAAAATGTTCTATGAATGGGGACGGTTATTCTTTGGCATCATTGAGCAGCACTTTTGGCACCATAAATGTGGATGAACTACAGGGTGGCCATAAAGTTTGGAAACATAAGGAATGGTTGGATGATAATTTCCCTAACTGGAATAGACAACGTGGCCCTGTGGAGTGGGCCGCATGCTCACCAGATCTGAACCCCCATGATTACTTCTTCTGGGGTAGGCTGAAGGTGCAGGTTTATTCAGTGAAAATCGGAGACACAAATCATCTGAGGCAACGCATCACGGATGCATGTGCAGGGATTGATGGAAATGCTGCATGAATGCACCGTGTTCATTGCGATTTTGCACAGCGCATTGAACCGTGCATTTCTCATGAGGAACAACAGATTGAACATGTCATGTAATATCATTGAACATATAATGTATTGTAATGTAATGTAATGTAATGTCAATAAACCATCTATAATGTATATTCACCTATGTTTCCAGACTTTATCAGTTCCTGGGAATCAAAAAAAAATTTGAGGAAGGTCGGCGGCAGCCAGAAATAAACACATCACAATTAAAATAAACATTTAAGATATATAGTTATGGATTTCAGAATTGGATCCACCTAATGCATACAATATTCAGGCCCTCAGACAGTTATTTCCATAAAGGCATGTCCAGGATAGACCCATCCCCTTATCTAGTGGGATTCTAACACTTTGATGCGTTGGAGAAGGGTATAGAACAGA
>CM068954.1:146420660-146438651 GCA_035128595.1 Eptatretus atami
CATCAAACTAAACAGTGTGAAACAAGAACGGCACTCGGTAGAGTGCATACTTCTGTCAGGCTGAACAGTCCACGTTTTGTATACCCCACCAATAGACCAGATCTACATGCGGATCTTAACCAAAATCGAATCAGCTGGTTCTCCTCACCGACCGAACTCACCCACCAGGTTTCGTCCGAATCCATCCATAACTTTTGAGATATCGTGCTACATATCAATTTTGGCCCGATCTTTCAATTTGAAGAATCTCGCAAAAAATTATCAGATCCAGATCCGGATTCGGATCTTCCCCAAAATCTAATCATTTCGTCCTTGTCACATACCCAAGCTCTCCACAAAAATTTCGTCCAAATCCGTCCACAACTTTTTGAGATATTTTGTTCACAAAGAAACAAACAAACAAACAAGAAAAAGACGTCTGCAGAGCACAATACTTGCAAAATCCACCCCCTCTACAAAGATTGCCATGGATACATCAAGTTGTCCATTTCATTAAGATTAAAATTGACAATCTTAATCAAAGCTCAGGTCAATCGGATGAAAATTGATTATTTTTCAGATTGAAATTGATGATTTAGAAGTTTGCCCTCGAGTTGACCTTTGACCTTTTGACCTCAAAATAGTTGGCTTAACAATTCAGTGATGCAATATGCAAATCCTGTTCAAATTTCAAGTCAATCGATGAAAAATGACGATTTTAGAAATTTGACCTCAGATTACCTTTGACCTCAAAATCAACAGGCTTCTCAGTTGAGATGACCTCCACAACTTGGTGAAGTTTCGTGAAGATTGGTTTTAAATTGAGATCTGTAGGCAATTGACGACAGACGACAGACAGACAGACAGACAGGGTGAAAACATAACCCCCATTCACCTTTGGTGGCGGAGGTAAAAACAGCAATTGGTGATTACCCGGGCAAGTCCCAGAAGGTTGTCCCCTTCAGGGCAGCCTCACAGATTGCACCTTTGCAGTTTCCTACTTGCACCTCATGACAACTTCATTCACACCTCCTCAGACACCCTCAGTGTTCCTCCTCTTTTTCTTTTTTTTTTACGCGTGTTCATCAACCCCGCTTGGTAAAACAAGAGGTCACACCCACCTTGATCTTTTCTTCTCTCTTTTGCAAATCGACCCTTCAACAGAATGTTTCTGATGGCGCATGTTGTGTTTTATGAAAGAAAGGCTGTAGAAGACATCAGATCGGCATAGCTCTTGACCTATGTCTTCTTTTGTATATGATTATTATTTTGCCGCACCTCACCAATCCTTAATTGTTCCTGCTGTACGTATTTTCACTATCATTAAACCCATTGCTTGCTTGTACCACATACTTTTCCTCACCCTTTCTGCAAATAAATTGGATGCTATTGTAATGTACCCAGTTCATTGCGTTTTTTCTTCCATTGGTCTCACATGGTCTGCACGTATTGTTAGCCAGGAAGTTAGACCACACATTATTTGCTCTTATAAGCCAGCATACACTCACTATCGCTCGGCAGTAATCCAAGTGTGTGCTAAGGGCACAAGCTCCCTTGATGCGGTCGTCCAATGACAAGGTAACACGCCAAGTAGTGGGAACCCTGTCAGGATTTGCGGTGCCATTCGGTAAATATACACATATATACATATATATATATATATATATATATATATATATATATATTATTGTCGGGTGATGCTTGGACTGTTAATGCGAGTTCTGCTCGAGACCTGCTCTTGTGGTACCTGATTCTTAGCGTTCCTGGTTCCTGGAGTGACGACGTGACGTCGATTTGTGTTCAAGCCTGTTTGCGAGTGGGCGCATGGCAAGGCAGGGCGCTGGCAGCGACCAAGGCACGCTCACACATTCCAGGACGTTTTATTTGATGTACGACGATTCTATTTGGTAAGCGAGATCGGAGTCCTCTCCCCCCGAATGATCTGCGGGTACCCTTGTCTGTGTTTAATCGTTAAGTCGGCATAGTAATAAGCATCTGCTCTTTGTCTGTTTCTTATTCAATGCCTGATTAATTCATTATTTGCTTGAGATTATTTGATTGATTTGAATTCACTTATTTTCACAAGGAAATAAAAAGTTCTTTTTTTTTCTTTTCTTTTTTCCTTATTAATAAACTCCTTGGTGATGTTTCAACCTGTCCGTGCTTGTCCTTTCCTTTCATTGATCCAGCATTGTCAGAACCTAGATAGACTCGGAGTAATTCCCAAACTAATTGACCTGTCATAGTCGGCATGCACCAGCGTTAAACACTCGGCCGCCCGAATCAAGATCTAATCAAGATAAGATTGGTGCTTTGCCGAGGGCACGCTCCCCGTTCAGGAAGCCACGTGACCTCTAGTTAAACGGCAAAATAGACGGTGAACACTGGAACTCGTGGTTAACTGATTGGCGTTTGTAGTTCTAAAGCAACACACCGTACCACGAAGTTAATTGTGAGCGGTGGGCCCAGGTCCGGCTCTTTCAAGGAGAAACGGGGATTAACCCACTCATAATACACTCGGTACCCGTGGCCATAACAATTTGTACTCCGAATGCATCATTGCCCCTGTATTATGTAGTCCTCATTTTCATTTTTCTTCCCCATCCCCATTACCTTACATTTATGAATGTTAATCTGTATCTGCCAATCGTTTTCCCAATTGTATCTGCACTTGCTGATACTGATCATCCCTGCCCAGTCTGTGAAGCCTCATAATAATATGCTCTCAATACAATATGCAACTCCAATAACGGATCCAAAAAGAGAACTAGAGAGCTGTTAGTTTTTCATTTGTGGGAAGATCTTAGAGATGCTAATTTGGGATCAGATAAGGAACCATTTCAATATATTTAAACTGACTCGCATTTAAAAAGTTGTTGTGAGATTTGGGTATGTTTTCTTGAAGAACAGAAATTCCACTTTGCAACACCAGTTCCCTCCAGAAAGGGGAGGATGGAGCAAGTATATTTGTGACAAGGCTAGTAATCCTCCATTTCTCCAGCAGAGGTAAACCACTTGCACTGTGCTATGTGTACAGGCAAAAATCATGTCTTCCCACCCTCGCAGTAGGGGATATTTGCACAAACGTTTTCAATTCTATAACTATCAACACATGCACACACACTTTTATATAGGGTGATTAAAGGTCATCAGCATGGATATACAAAAGGGAGGTCATGTTTAACAAGTTTGTTGGAGTTCTGTAAAGCAGTTTCTGATTGGTTGTATGAGAGATGGATGTAGTGTATTTAGACTTTTAAAAAGGTATTTCACATGGAAGGCTGTTAGCCAATGTTAGGGCTTACAAAATGACTGGTAGAGTAACTATCTGAATTAAAAACCGTCTTAGTGATAGGAAGCAAAGTGTGGCTTGGAGTTAGAGGATCTCTACCTGGGAGCTGCAAGTACTGTGGTAATGCAGCGATCAGTCAGAGGACTTGTAGATATAATTTATATCAAAGATTTTGGACAGTCAGGTTAAGAGTCTGCTTTCCAAATTTGCAGATGATACAAAGATTTAAGAACTGTACATCATGCTGCATTTAATTAGTTTAAAATTATTCAAACTAGCAGAATACATGCCCTACGGGTGATCTTGTTCCAAGCAAGCGACATGTTCTTCTGACGGTGTATAGGCAACCTTTGACCTTTGACTCTGTATCAGCAAAAAAAAAAAAAACCCGGGTTATGTGCATGAAGCAAACATACCAGCTGCTTTTAATTCAAAACACCTCACTGCACTGAAAACATGCAGGAACAGGAAGACTGTACTGCAAATGGTGGAGACTTGTAATACTGGAGGCAGCGCACCTGATACCCATTTACATCGAGAATTTATGTTCCCTCCCTCCTCCTACCACCCCACCCCCCCCCTCCAAAGACCACCGGCAAAGATAAAAACACCCCGATACATTAATTGAGGTGTTGCTGATCCTATGTAGCAAGTCTGGATGTAATCAGCCCAGAAACGTAGGAGGAGAGGTGACAAACAGACAAACAAACAAACAAACACACAAACACCATTCCTTATTAACATCTTCAACAACCTTCCTTACAATTCAAATCAAACTAACTGGGCCCGGTTGCTCAAAGCATCGTTAAATTTAATGATCGATTAGGCTTAATCGATCATTAAATTCCTTAACGATAGATTAGCAAATGACAGGATTTAACAGTGTTGCTCAAAGGTTAAGAGGGATTTAATCAGATCGTTAAAGTTAACGATAGCTTTGAGCAACAGCATTAAACCTATCGTTAATTTAACGATAGTTTATCAATCGTTAGGCTAATGATAGGTTTAACGATGCTTTGAGCAACCGGCCCAGGTCTATAGTTACTCAATTATTCTTCTCTAGATCCTTTCTTAAACAATGGTTACATTTGCTACTCACCAATCTCCTGGTGCCTGTGATGCCAAGGAGCTTTTAAATACAATCTGCCAACATCATGCTTATCTGCTCTCCCACCTCCTTCACCATCTTCTCTAAGCTTTCTGAACTGTTTCTATACTTCCTCTACTCCAAACTGGAACTCCTTGATAAGCCCGCCCCCACCTTCTAAATGGACTCTCTCTCTCTCTCTGTTCTTGTGTCAATGCTGAAGCAAAATAATTATTTAACTCCAACGCTCGAGAGAGATGCTGACTCAGGCTGTTGCTTCTCTTCCAAGAACTCATGGTTGTTTTGTGATTTGATTTACTGTAACAAAAATTTTAGAAGTGAACAAACTCACTGCAGGCACATTCCCAGTATGTAGAGATGGCATATTCTTCCATTTGGTTCATTCCCTCATTATGGCTTCCAGTTTAGTTTCTAGCAGTGTTAGAATTCGTTATTTTGAATTCTACAGTTTTGATTTAAATTTACTTTCTTTTCTTACTTTCAAGATCGAAAAGTGCTTGGAGAATGTCCCTCCAATTTTCCAGACGTAATCGGGATACCCATGGGTACACAAAATTGCAGCCCCCCCCCCCCACACCACACACACACACACACACACACACCCGAGGGACGGGAGACACTACCTAAACTATGGTGTACTTACAAGTAATAGAAAACACCTTGAATGTACCAGAATGATGGTTTACCAAAAATAATGTAAAAAAAAGTTGGGACGGTCACAATCAATTATAATTTAAAACCATCCCTTCATCTTTCTTTGAATAATCGTTAGTGTATGTTGTTATGTAGCAATTCATACAATGGTCAACTTTTCATATAGAATCTGGAAACTTGTGCTTTTTCACTTCCTAAGATACATAGGACTACATATCAGCTGTTTCCAATTTTTCCAAACATTGCTAATGACAAAAATCCAAGATGGCGGCCAGCGAGTGACGACTGAGAGAATTACTACAGGAAAGGAATAGTTATTTGCTGGACTCTTCCCTCCAGAGCTCAAAAGTTGGCAGTACCCACCATCAACCAAATCCCTGCCTTTGACTTCGCAACCCTCATTGATCCCTCCGACTTACATTGCGTTTTCACGCCTGCACTATGGACCCCACTGTCAGTTTAATACACTGCCTTCCACCTGTATTGGATAACCTCTCTCCTAAATGAGGCTACATTTATACAGAATCTGTTTAATATAGTAGACAAATGGATGTTTAGAGTTTAGCAGGCTATTAAAGTAACTATCACAGAAGCAACCAGCTAGACTGTGTTTAGATGCAGTATTTCAAATTAGATGCAAAAAAGCCTTAAAAAAACACCAAACTCATCAAAGCATAGCAACTCACCACAGAAAAACCCAACTACCCAAATGGAAAACCAAATACTCACAAATAAAAACCGGTATTTAAAATGAAACTAGTTGAATTTAATGCTGAGTTCATGGAGAGCAGAACTAATGAAAAGCTCAAAGTTCCAGTTTATTTATTGTAAAATTACATGAAATCATGACAAAAGTGGGATATTTCAATGGAATCCAGCACACTACAGAAAGAACCTGAACGAGGCATCCTATCTTTCCAAGTCAATTTCCCAAGGAGCTTTGGATTTCAAAATAACTGGGTTGTTTGTTTTTTTCTTCAGTGTTTGGAAATCACGTAAAAAGTTCAAATTGTAATTTGCGTCAACAGTGTACAGGAACACAGAGGAAAGAACGTACCGTACGCGTACCGGAAAGGGCGATAAATATCAGTGGGGAGGGAAAAAAAAAAACAGATAGCTGCAGTTTATGACGAAACAAATGCAAAGAGAAATACATCAAGTATGGAAAATTGCTCATTCACTGGAAACAAGACAATGTATATAACTATGAGCAACGAAGAAAAAACAAAAAAGTCAAAATACAGGAATACAAATAGAAGGCACCTCTTCGATGCGCATACTCGCCACGTAATTCCTGCTCACGAGAACATATCGGCCAGATACATTTTGAAATATCGTGCATAACAGTACTACATCGCTTTTAGCCCATCTCTCAATGGTGAAGAATCACTTAAAAATAAATAATTCTCGATCAGATCCAGATTCGGATCTTCACCAAAATTGAATCAATTCTTCTCGTCAGCACCCAAACTGCCACCAAGTTCGTCCGATCCGTCTCCACAATTTTTGAGATATCGTGCTATATATAATTTTGGCCTTTCTCTCAATGGTGAAGAATCACTTTAAAAATTAAATAATTCTTGTATCCAGATCCAGATCCGGATCTTCACCAAAATCGAACAGTTCGTCCTTGTCACACACACACCACCTGTCCACGACGTTTTGAGATATCTTGCCACAAACAAAAAATCAAATAGACAAACAAACAGACAGAAAGGGTGAAAACATAACCTCCTTAACCTTCGGTGGTGGAGGTAATAACATTAATTCTGAATCGCAATTAATCAAAATTATTAAATTGTGCAACATTCCTGGCATAACTGTCTGTCATACATTCCTTGTACCTTTGGTTTGGATTGTCAAGAACGACGTTCCCATGGATCCACCTCTCCCCAAGCATTACAAATGCGAGAAATGAATCAAATATCCCCAATCACCGGCGAGATAAGAAGTTGCTCCACCCCCCCTGCAAGCGAGGAACAAAAAAAAAAGGAAGTTCCCGCCAAGCTACAACACGTGTATCCACAGCGACCGCATATCTCTCGAACCCTCTACGAGCTAAAACCCGAGCAGTGGGAACAGCCAATTTAGAAAACAGGGTGTGCTCTGCGAAGCGTTCAACTCAAGTGAATGGTTGTATAGTAGGACGAGAGAAAGGTTTTGGAAATTCATAATACAGCCAGAATTGATCCGATTCGCATTTGCCATAACCAACAAGAAGTCAAGAGATCACATTGCCGGTGAGTTCCAATTACGTACTTCGGAAAAAAAAAATGGATCTCAGTTGCGGATGTTAAAAATAATCTCAAGGTGTTAGAACTAAGTGTTGTGGTGTATTTATTCATAAAAAAGGCTTACATATTTTATCTTGTGTATTTATTGCCCCAAACAGAAGAGTGGCCACTCTCTTGATATTGATAACTATGCAAACCAGATGACTTTGTGCTGACACCAATGATACAATTTGTTCATCGGTGATAGATGTTCAATGGACAGGTTTACAAATTCAAAACAAATAAATAATAATAATAATCAGTGGTGGCAGTCGTAGTAGTTGTAGCATTGTAGCCTGAGTGACAGGCACTGGCACATATAGAAAGTTTAAAGAAAACGATATCCGATATCCATAATTATATACTGGTAACTGGGTCACCATGTTAAGACTATGTCAAATGGGAAACATGTCACTCAATAATTTCACAGACTGCAATTTTACTCAAATGGCAAGTTGGTTGGGTTGTGAAAAATTCAACCAGCGCATGTCGCGTGTGATAAGGAATCCAACAGGCTTAATGCTTTTAAATGCAACGTTTTAACGACGACATCATGCCTTCCGCAGAAGCAAGGGGACGACGATATGGGTGGTCTGTCGTCTCATGACAGCCAGAGAAATGAACACGTGCTTTGCAGCATTCAGCAACAGGCACCATTACCGCTGCTGAACAAGGATGGCAGGGCCAATTCGACTACACCCGCTGCGTTTAGGGGCCGCTGGGGCTACGTCCGAGACATTTGGATTACGCTCGTTGATCTGGCTGGCGTTACATGCTGTTAATATTACAGGAACCTTCATATCAGCTGGTCATTTTTGCATTGCTCTGGTACTATTGGCATATGCACATGGGACCTGCAGCCTGGCCAACCCACACATCACACCGCTTGCGTGCATTCTATTAACAGCATGCGTGGCTTTCTCCTTTGCAGTCGAGACACAGCTCACTATTGGTTATGGCACCATTACCAGTGGGAATGCCATTGGCAGTGGCCTTGCTCACCATGCACATGATTCTAGGCTTAATGCTCGAGGCCTTTATCACAGGTAAACCATCCACACTTTCCCACACATTCCTACCACACACACAATCACATCACCAAACACAGCATGTTACCCCCCGCCCACCCCGCCTCCCTAGGCAAGGGTAAAAGCATCCATGCACTTGAATAACAAAATAAAACCCATCACTGTGCTTTTACATTCCCTTTCTCACTCCCAATCCAGGAGTATTTGTGGCAAAACTAGCACGACCAAAGCTACGTCAGAATCGCTACGGTTCAGCCGCAACGCGGTGCTATGCAAGGTTGGCGAAAGAGGACCAATAAGCTTGTGATAAGGGTGGCAACCTTCGGCAAAGTCCATTACTCAATGTCCGGCTCGAGGCCGTCTTATACGACAGAGGACGGCAGGCCACATCACGCACCACGCCACCCTTCACTTCTTCTCGATGGCATGTGCTCTGCAGAGTGTCCATATCTTCCTCTTCCCTGACCTTCTTCCACAAAGTCACTGAAGACAGTCCACTGTATTCGCTGTTTAAGGTGGGGATTCTGTCATGGTTAATAAGCGTTTTCAGAATCTTATAGTGCACTGAAACGTGTTTCCCAAGTTATTCTTCTTAAACCACATTTAATCCTCTGTCAAACCCATAGCAAGTCTAAAATAGAAGGGTACTCGGTAGAGCGCATACCTCGCCACGTAATGCTGATCCATGAGAACATTTCGGCCCAATATATTTTTGATATATCATGCTATACCGTGCTATATCGTTTTTGCCTTATCTCTCAATGGTGAAGAATCACTTTAACAATTAAACGATTCTCGTATCGAGATCCGGATTCGGATCTTCACCAAAATCAAATCAATTTGTCATAGGTCACACACCCAACCTGTCCATGAAGTTTCATCCGAATCCGTCAACAACTTTTTGAGATACCGTGCTGTATATTAGTTTCGCCTATCTCTCAATGGTGAAGAATCACTTTAAAAATTCTCAGATCCAGATCCGGATTCCAATCTTCACCAAAATTGAATCATTTCTTCCTTGTCACACACCCAACCTGTCCACCAAGATTCGTCAATCTGTACACACTTTTTTGAGATATCGTGCTATATATCGTTTTTGGCCCTATCTCTCAATGGTTCGAAGAATCACTTGAACTTCTAGTCGTCGGATCCGATCTTGATCTTCAAAAAATCTAAACAGTTGTTCTCGTCACACAACGAACCTGTCCACAAAATTTCATCTGATCCGTCCACAACTTTTTGAGAATCCTGCACGCAAACAGACAAACAAAGAGACAGACAGCAGGGGTGAAAGCATAACTCTTTCACCTTTGGTGGCGGAGTAATAAGCCAGATATGGGGACCCACATGGCCATTTACATGTAGAAAATGCATTTTATGTACATCGCTTTGTCAGCATAGCGGAACCGGATATGGGTAAATATATAACACCTGATCCCATGAGCTTCATCATTTATAAAGAAGAACAAAGCACAACTCAAGCAAGAGCTCAAGCACAATGAGCCACGTTCCACACCCACACTATCTGGCCTTTACCTGTAATTTTCTGTCCTCCACTTTACCTGACCAATAGCAACCTTTAAAGCAGTAAAGCTCCCATCCCCAAAAAGCTCATTTTCAAGGACCTCTTGTTATGCATGGCTTCAAGCTAAAAGCAAACTGTCAACGCACATGCAAATTCATGCTGTGCTCAGCAGTCCTCTTCACTCACACACAACAATCTATTAATGCAGACAATCCAAACAGATTACAAAAAGAAAAAACATGTCTGGAATTTTTGTCTTAAATGGTATGCTGTATGAGTAGTAATCGATGAGCAGTTAAGTGGAAGAATGAGAAATTAAAAGTAAATAAAATATTTAAAATCCTCAAACAAGTCACACCAAATTTGGTTGGGGAGAGAGTTGCAAGGGAAAAGGGGGGGGAGGTGTTGAATAACAAGCCAAATTTACAATGCATGGCGTTCTTCTGGCAGGTTGGTGGAGGAACACTACTCCTGGTATCGAATGGCTGTGTTTCGACGGCACACTGGAATGCACCGCGAGGTGTGCCAGCAAGGGCGTCATACATCGGCAACGAGATTGTGTCTGGAACGGTTTGGTCCAGCACTCGTGGTCGGTTCAGATGGCTGCTATATGGTCAATTCTCAAAAACTTTGACCAGATATATCAGAGACAGAAATGGTTTTGACAAAGCTGAGAGTAAAGCTCTGAAGGTCATGACCACAGCTCGGTGGAACGTGAGTCGAGTCAATGAACAAAGTGTTTCATCCACGGTACTGATCACGTAAAAAAAATTGAGAGAGATTACATAATGTTGGATTGAAAGGGTTGGATCTGTATTTAAAATTGAAGAACTCGTGAAAGGAAAAAAATTCTAAATAGTGTTGCTGAAAGAGGTATGTGAAGTTAAAAGACAAATTCCTCTGTCTATGCTTTTAAAAATGGCTTGCACTACACACAAATCCAGTTCACAGCATTGCAAACTTTGAGTTGTACAACCACAGTCTTAAATGCAACTTTTCGAATGCAAGACAAGTTAAAAGAAAAATTCCTAAATATTAGAATAATATTACAAATCTCTGGAAACAAAATTACTCGTCATTGTTTTGCTAGAATAGAATACTTCCATCAAAACCATACAGTTAATGAATTACAAAATCATTAAACACACTTGCATCTCAGAACTACAAATTCCACTTCTACTAAAATGGATGAGGGTGTGTGTGTGTGTGTGTGTGTGTGTGTGTGTGTGTGTGTGTGTGTGTGTGTGTGTGTGTGTGTGTGTGTGTGTGTGTGTGTGTGTAATTCATTACGTACATCTATTAATTAATTACATACTATTGGAATGTACCTTTTGACCCTTTAGACTGCTGAAATCCTTTGACCTCTGAAGACCCTTCAAGACCTTCCAAGACCCTGCATTTATTATTATTATTATGATTATTATATTATTATTATTGTTTCAAGGCTTCCAGGCTGGAAACCTACGGGCCCTGAGTTTTAATAAAAATTATGGGGAACTGCACTGTCACAAAAGTATTCAAAATGGTCATCTACCCAATTACTCCAGAACAATGACAAATTTATAGTCAAAATAGTATTCTTCTTTGAAGAAACCACAAACTTTTAAGACAGACAGGCAGACTTCGTTTGATTGTCAGACAGGCAGACAGAGTATAAATAAATAAATAAATAAATAAATAAAATAAAAATGTCACTCCTCTCTGCACATGTGTAATTAGGACGAATTCAGAGCCAAAGTACTGCAAAGCTATGGTTTGTTTTTGATTCATGTTTCGATTTATGTTTAAAATATAGTATTCAATGAAATGAAATGAAGTTGTTCTCGAACATAAACTGAAGTTTGTCAACAGACAGAAGTGAACAATTGTTTAACTCCACTCTTTGCTTCGCTTGCACGGGGTAAAAATAAACTGCGTCCAGCTACCTCCATTCTGGATAAACTTGAGAGAGGTGTACAGCAGTTGTGAATTCAATAATGATTTTATACCTCGAATGACACTCGTTAAATATCACGTCATAACTTTTCAGTTTAAACTACAAGCATACATGCGTCCATTTTCAAGCTGTCATAGCGAGATACTCAAAACTAAAAAAAATGCCAATGCATTGTATATTTATCTTAATATTTCAATTACAAGTGAATAACATGTATATGCGCAAGCACAAGCCATTTATGTCACTGCAGGATGAAGGAAGCCCTCCTCATGTTGGTGTGGGGAAAATAGGGTTGGAGAAGGGTGGGGGGGGGGGGGAGCCGGTGTAAGCTCGTAAGTGCAGCAACAGATAGGGCAGGAATTTGTAATATGTTCAGGGTGCCGAGGATAACTCACCAAGCACTTTGCAAAGGACTCCGTCCATAGGACCTTTAACATCCACCAGCTATTGTGAACAGACAGGTCCCAGCTTAATGCATATCCGGGGGGTCTCGCACTTTGTGATACAAATCCACCTTCAAAACACCTATTCAACAGCTTATAGTCAGACCGAGACTCAAACCCAGAAAAGACAGTTGAGAGGCAAGTGTGCTACATCTGTGCGGACACAACGCACTCCTGCATTGAAAAAAAAAAAGAAAATAAGAAGACAGTTGCATTTCATAGACAATTGCATCTTAATCTGTGCACTTTTGTACAACCATCAATGATAAATAAAAATGTTTTAATGTTGCTGTGTAGTTCATAAAGATTTGAGACGAAGCACATAACATATTTGTTAATTTCACCCATTCCTTTCATGTTGTTGGTTCAAATGTGTCATAGAAGGAAGGTGCTGCAAGGTTAGTGCAGCTTGTCTAAGGATGGAAATGACAATCAAACTAAACAGTGTGAAACAAGAACGGCACTCGTAGAGTGCATACTTCTGTCAGGCTGAACAGTCCAGTTTTGTATACCCACCAATAGACCAGATCTACATGCGGATTTAACCAAAATCGAATCAGCTGGTTCTCCTCACCGACCGAACTCACCACCAGGTTTCGTCCGAATCCATCCATAACTTTTGAGAATCGTGCTACATATCAATTTTGGCCGATCTTTCAATTGTGAAGAATCTCGCAAAATTATCAGATCCAGATCCGGATTCGGATCTTCCCCAAAATCTAATCATTTCGTCCTTGTCACATACCCGCTCTCCAAAAAATTTCGTCCAAATCCGTCCACAACTTTTGAGATATTTTGTTCACAAAGAAACAAACAAACAACAAAGAAAAAGACGTCGTGCAGAGACAATACTTCAAAATCCACCCCCTCTAACAAGATTGCCATGGATACATCAAGTTGTCCATTTCATTAGATTAAATTGACATCTTATCAAAGCTCAGGTCAATCGGATGAAAATTGATTATTTTTCAGATTAAATTGATGATTTAGAAGTTTGCCCTCGAGTTGACCTTTGACTTTTGACCTCAAAATAGTTGGCTTAACAATTCAGTGATGCAATATGCAAATCCTGTTCAATTTCAAGTCAATCGGATGAAAAATGACGATTTTAGAAATTTGACCTCAAGATTACCTTTGACCTCAAAATCAACAGCTTCTCAGTTGAGATGACCTCCACAACTTGGTGAAGTTTCGTGAAGATGGTTTTAAATTGAGATTGTAGGCAATTGACAGACAGACACAGACAGACAGACAGGGGTGAAAACATAACCCATTCACTTTGGTGGCGAGGTAAAAACAGCAATTGGTGATTACCGGGCAAGTCCCAGAAGGTTGTCCCCTTCAGGGCAGCTCACAGATGCACCTTTGCAGTTTCCTACTTGCACTCATGACAACTTCATTCACACCTCCTCAGACACCCTCAGTGTTCCTCCTTTTTCTTTTTTTTTACGCGTGTTCACAACCCCGTTGTAAACAAGAGGTCACACCCACTTGATCTTTTCTTCTCTCTTTTGCAAATCGACCCTTCAACAGAATGTTCTGATGGCGCATGTTGTGTTTTTATGAAAGAAAGGCTGTAGAACATCTAGATCGGCATAGCTCTGACCTATGTCTTTTTGTATATGATTATTATTTTGCCGCACCTCACCAATCCTTAATTGTTCCTGCTGTACGTATTTTCACTATCATTAACCCATTGCTTGCTTGTACCACATACTTTTCCTCACCCTTTCTGCAAATAAATTGGATGCTATTGTAATGTACCCAGTTCATTGCGTTTTTTCTTCCATTGGTCTCACATGGTCTGCACGTATTGTTAGCAGGAAGTTAGACCACACATTATTTGCTCTATATAGCCAGCATACACTCACTATCGCTCGCAGTAATCCAAGTGTGTGCTAAGGCACAAGCTCCCTTGATGCGTCGTCCAATGACAAGGTACACGCAAAGTAGTGGGAACCCTGTCAGGATTGGCGGTGCCATTCGGTAAATATACACATATACATATATATATATATATATATATATATAATATATATATATATATGTCGGGTGATGCTTGGACTGTTAATGCGAGTTCTGCTCGAGACCTGCTCTTGTGGTACCTGATTCTTAGCGTTCCTGGTTCCTGGAGGTGACGACGTGACGTCGATTTGTGTTCAAGCCTGTTGCGAGTGGGCGATGCAAGGCAGGGCGCTGGCAGCGGACCAAGGCACGCTCACACATTCCAGGACGTTTTATTTGATGTACGACGATTCTATTTGGTAAGCGAGATGGAGTCCTCTCCCCCGAATGATCTGCGGGTACCCTTGTCTGTTTTTTATCGTTAAGTCGGGCATAGTAATAAGCATCTGCTCTTTGTCTGTTTTTCTATCAATCCTGATTAATTCATTATTTGCTTGAATTATTTTGATTGATTTGAATTCACTTTTTCACAAGGAAATAAAAAGTTCTTTTTTTTTCTTTTTCTTTTTCCTTATTAATAAACTCCTTGGTGATGTTTCAACCTGTCCGTGCTTGTCCTTTCCTTTCATTGATCCAGCATTGTCAGAACCTAGATAGACTCGGAGTATTCCCAAACTAATTGACCTGTCATAGTCGGCATGCACCAGCGGTTAAACACTGGCCGCGCGAATCAAGATCTACAAGATAAGATTGGTGCTTTGCCGAGGGCAGCTCCCGTTCAGGAAGCCACGTGACCTCTAGTTAAACGGCAAAATTAGACGGTGAACACTGGAACTCGTGGTTAACTGATTGGCGTTTGTAGTTCTAAAGCAACACACCGTACCCGAAGTTATTTGTGAGCGGTGGGCCAGGTCCGGCTCTTCCAAGGAGAAACGGGGATTAACCCACTCATAATACACTCGTACCCGTGGCCATAACAATTTGTACTCCGAATGCATCATTGCCCCTTGTTTATGTAGTCCTCATTTTCATTTTTCTTCCCATCCCCATTACCTTACATTTTGAATGTTAATCTGTATCTGCCAATCGTTTTCCCAATGTATCTGCACTTGCTGATACTGATCATCCCTGCCAGTCTGTGAAGCCTCATAATAATATGCTCTCAATACAATATGCAACTCCAAAACGGTCAAAAAGAGAACTAGAGAGCTGTTAGTTTTTCATTTGTGGGAAGATCTTAGAGATGCTAATTTGGGATCAGATAAGAACCATTTCAATATATTTAAACTGACTCGCATTAAAAGTTGTTGTGAGATTTGGGTATGTTTTCTTGAAGAACAGAAATCCACTTTGCAACACCAGTTCCTCCAGAAAGGGGGAGGATGGAGCAAGTATATTTTGTGACAAGGCTAGTAATCCTCCATTTCTCCAGCAGAGTAAACCACTTGCACTGTGCTATGTTGTACAGGCAAAAATCATGTCTTCCCACCCTCGAGTAGGGATATTTGCACAAACGTTTTCAATTCTATAACTATCAACACATGCACACACATTTTATATAGGGTGATTAAAGGTCATCAGCATGGATATACAAAAGGGAGGTCATGTTTAAAAGTTGTTGGAGTTCTGTAAAGCAGTTTCTGATTGGTTGTATGAGAGATGGATGTAGTGTATTTAGCTTTTAAAAGGTATTTCACATGGAAGGCTGTTAGCCAATGTAGGGCTTACAAAATGACTGGTAGAGTAACTATTGAATTAAAAACCGTCTTAGTGATAGGAAGCAAAGTGTGGCTTGGAGTTAGAGGATCTCTACCTGGAGCTGCAAGTACTGTGGTAATGCAGCGATCAGTCAGAGGACTTGTAGATATATATTATATCAAAGATTTGGACAGTCAGGTTAAGAGTCTGCTTTCCAAATTGCAGATGATACAAAGATTTAAAAATGTACATCAGTGCTGCATTTAATTAGTTTAAATTATTCAACTAGCAGAATACTGCCCTACGGGTGATCTTGTTCCAAGCAAGCGACATGTTTTCTGACGGTGTATAGGCAACCTTTGACCTTTGACTCTGTATCAGAAAAAAAAAAAAAAAAAAAAACCGCGGTTATGTGCATGAAGCAAAACATACCAGCTGCTTTTAATTCAAAACACTCACTGCACTGGAACATGGGAACAGGAAGACTGTACTGCAAATGGTGGAGACTTGTAATCTGAGGCAGCGCACCTGATACCCATTTACATCGAGAATTTATGTTCCCTCCCTCTCCTAACCACCCCACCCCCCCCCTCAAAGACCACCGGAAAAGATAAAAACACCGATACATTAATTGAGGTGTTGCTGATCCTATGTAGCAAGTCTGGATTAATCAGCCCAGAAACGTAGGAGGAGAGGCGTGACAAACAGACAAACAAACAAACAACACACACCATTCTTATTAACATCTCAACAACTTCCTTACAATTCAAATCAAACTAACTGGGCCCGGTTGCTCAAAGCTCGTTTAAATTTAATGATCGATTAGGCTTAATCGATCATTAAATTCCTTAACGATAGATTAGCAATGACAGGATTTAACAGTGTTGCTCAAAGGTTAAAGGGATTTAATCAGATCGTTAAAGTTAACGATAGCTTTGAGCAACAGCATTAACCTATCGTTAATTTAACGATAGGTTAATCAATCGTAGGCTAATGATAGGTTTAACGATGCTTTGAGCAACCGGGCCAGGTCTATAGTTACTCAATTATTCTTCTCTAGATCCTTTCTTAAACAATGGTTACATTGCTACTCACCAATCTCCTGGTGCCTGTGATGCCAAGGAGCTTTAAATACAATCTGCCACATATGCTTATCTGCTCTCCACCTCCTTCACCATCTTCTCTAAGCTTTCTGAACTGTTTTATACTTCCTCTACTCCAAACTGGAACTCCTTGATAGCCCGCCCACCTTCTAAATGGACTCTCTCTCTCTCGTTCTTGTGTCATGCTGAAGCAAAATAATTATTTAACTCCAACGCTCGAGAGAGATGCTGACTCAGGCTGTTGCTTCTCTTCCAAGACTCATGGTTGTTTTGTGATTTGATTTACTGTAACAAAAATTTTAGAAGTGACAAACTCACTGCAGGCACATTCCCAGTATGTAGAGATGCATATTTCTCCATTGGTTCATTCCTCATTATGGCTTCCAGTTTATGTTTCTAATGCAGTGTTAGAATTCGTTATTTGAATCCTACAGTTTTGATTTAAATTTACTTCTCTTTTCTTACTTCAAGATCGAAAAGTGCTTGGAGAATGTCCCTCAATTTTCCAGACGTAATCGGGATACCCATGGGTACACAAAATTGCAGCCCCCCCCCCCCCACACACCACACACACACACACACACACACCGAGGACGGGAGACACTACCTAAACTATGGTGTACTTACAAGTAATAGAAAACACTTGAATGTACAGAATGATGGTTTACCAAATAATGTAAAAAAAGTTGGGACGGTCACAATCAATTATATATTAAAACCATCCTTCATCTTTCTTTGAATAATCGTTAGTGTATGTGTTATGTAGCAATTCATACAATGTCAACTTTTCATATAGATCTGGAAACTTGTGCTTTTTCACTTCTAAGATACATAGGACTACATATCAGCTGTTTCCAATTTTCCAAACATTGCTAATGACAAAAATCAAGATGGCGGCCAGCGAGTGACGAAAATCGATAAAATTTTGATGACAAATTTCGTTTCGTATTTTCAGACACAGTGTATGCAGTAGAAGATCTATAATAGACATCATAATCATAATCCACTAACACTCATCATAATCATAATCCCTAAACCATCAATAGA
>CM068954.1:146438676-146459460 GCA_035128595.1 Eptatretus atami
TGACGAAATCGATAAAATTTTGATGACAAATTTCGTTTCGTATTTTCAGACACAGTGATGCAGTAGAAGATCTATAATAGACATCATAATCATAATCCTAACACTCATCATAATCATAATCCTAACACTCACAATATGACCACTCTTATCTTTGCCTGATCCTGCATATTAGACAATATACATGTAGTGTCTTTACATAAAAATGATCAATTATGTGTTTTTTCTCGATTTGCAGATAAGTCATGGCACAGAGCGAAAACCCCGGAGAAAAGGCGCGCACAGAAATAACTATAACATGCATAAAGTGTCAGAGCTCCAAACAAGAGCAATTGAAAGAACCACACAATCTGAGGAACATCAACGTACGACAAATTCTTGAGCGGTTCGTTTGAGAGCGAGTTTTGGAACAGTGAGTTCATTACACTCATTGAAAAAATCGGGGACTGACAGCAGTGATCTAAGTGACAACATGTTGTGGCACAGAACATGCTACGCGGCAAGCACCAATAAAGAACATATAAAACGTGATGAAAAGCGATAAAAACGAGCCTGTGCAACATCCGATGTTAGTCTCTTCAACGAACCATAGGGAGACGGCTACCTCATCGCACCATGGAGAACCTGAAGAACTGTCAGTATCAGGAAGGCACACTCGTTCAAAATCCATGAACTACGAATAAAAGTAAGTGCTTTTTCTGCAAGCAAAGTTCAAGATGTTTGCACGAATGCCGGTCAGAAATTGGAACTCTGATACATGATATAGTGCAACACTCCACAACCCAGAGTGGAAAGTGAACTATGCTAAGTGTCATATCTGACAATGATGCACTGTCACAGACATTGTGTATCAAACAGCAGTGTATAACTGAACAGTGGCACTTCTGAAGCGAGTGGAGTGTGCTGGAGACAGTCTACCTCCTCAAATACCCTACCGGTGCAATACGATGATAGTGAAACAACTATACTACTATAGCAGCTGAAATCGATTCTTGCTGAAATACAGGAGCGTATCGAACAAGGTGAAATCATACCCGATGAAGCAGAAAAGGACTGTATGTACGAAGATAACAACACATGATGAATATTGGCAAGATTTTCAAATGCCCAACAGCACGGAGATGTTGCGACAGAAAATCGAGAAATGTCCAAACTCGTTCAGTTTACACTATTGCCAAATAAGCCTACCTGATACATCCAAAGCCAAACAAAACGCAGCAGTCGAGAAGCAGTACACACCTGACCACATGAAACATGAGAAGATCTTCGAAGCTCCATGGTGCTACGTAAATCGATGAAGCAGGTCAAAAAGACCCATGGTTCAATGGAATGCTGGAAAACTAAGCAGAAGATGTAGTTCCACATGAACTACATAGCTATGATTCTATGAGCTAAGAGGCATGTACACAGTAAAACTGAAGCCCGAAACATGATTTAATCAGTCAGCAACGGTCATCTTCAGCAACTGCAAGCACATAATCAAATCGTCAAAGGTTGGAGAAGCTACTTCCGACTCAAGGATGTATCACTGAGCATATTTCGTGCACACCTAAAGCAACATATGGTTGCAAGACTTAGTACTGTACCAATTCTACTGATCCTGTTACCTGGGATTGGCAACAACTGGAGGACGGCCACTATGTCCAGTTGTCTCAAAAGTTCCACAACACCGGAGAGCTGTGGTGGAACTTGTGAGTGTTCCTGTGTCGCCAGTAAGTGCAGTGGGCGCTCTCTGTAAGGAAAAATCTAGCCTGTACAGAGCTCTGCAATGTGAGGACTGAGGACACATGCAACAATGTCCGCATTGATGAGAAATTCAAAGGTGAGAGGAAAATGAGGACTTGATGACTAAATAATTATATATGCCTAAGCATCTTTAACCCCCGCCATCGAAGATCGGAGGTACTTGTTCACCTCTTCTTGTTTGTTTTGTTGTGTTTTGTTTGTTTTGTTTGCAACAGTACGAAAAACTCCTCGACGGATTTCGACGAAACTTGTGGGGTTATTAGTTTCCAAGATCATGCCATTAGATTTTGGACTTGGTCCCGCCCCCCAAAAAAAATTGAAAGAAAAAAAAAATTTTTTTTTTTGCATTTCTACATGTTTTAAGTGATTTCCAACCCTCCCCCCAAAAAAAATTGAGAATTTTTTTTTTTTTGCATTTCTACATGTTTAAGTGATTCCAACCCCCCCCCCCCCAAAAAATTGTTGGAGAAAAAAAAATTTTGCAACTTTTTTTCACAAAATTTCGATTTCTTTTTTTGCATTTCTACATTTTAAGTGATTTCAACCTCCCCCCCCCCCCCAAAAAAAAAATGTTTGGAGAAAAGAACTATAATCTGTCAGCACTGTGACATATATTTAATGAATAAGATAAGGTCACTTGAGTGACCCAGCAGTATTGCGGCGGAGGTTTGCACTCTCCCGATGCTCCCCTCTAGTACCACTCTGATATCTTTGCCTGATCCTGCATATTTAGACAATATACATGTAGTGTCTTTTACATAAAAATGATCAATTATGTGTTTTTTCTCGATTTGCAGATAAGTCATGGCACAGAGCGAAGAACCCCCGGAGAAAAGGGCGCGCACAGAAATAAACTATAAACTATGCATAAAGTGTCAGAGCTCCAAACAAGAGCAATTGAAAGAACCACCACAATCTGAGGAACATTCAACGTACGACAAATTCTTGACGGCGGTTCGTTTGAGAGCGAGTTTTGGGAACAGTGAGTTCATTACACTCAGTGAAAAAATCGGGGACTTGACAGCAGGTGATCTAAGTGACAAGCATGTTGTGTGCACAGAACATGCTACGCGGCAAGCACCAATAAAGAACATATAAAACGTGATGAAAAGCGATATAAACGAGCCTGTGCAACATCCGATGTTAGTCTTCTTCAACGAACCATAGGGAGACCAGCTACCTCATCGCACCATGGAAACCTGAAGAACTGTCAGTATCAGGAAGGCACACTCGTTCAAAATCCATGAACTACGATAAAAGTAAGTGCTTTTTCTGCCAAGGCAAAGTTCAAATGTTTTGCACGAATGCCGGTCAGGAATATTGGAACTCTGATACATGATATAGTGCAACACTCCAACAACCCAGAGTGGAAAGTGAACTATGCTAATGTCATATCTGACAATGATGCACTGTCACAGGACATTGTGTATCACAAGCAGTGTATAACTGAACAGTGGCAACTTCTGAAGCGTGAGCTTGAGTGTGCTGGAGACAGTCTACCCTCCTCAAATACCCCTACCGGTGGCAATACCGATGATAGTGAAACAACTATTCACTATATAGCAGCTGAAATCGAGTTCTTTGCTGAAATACAGGAGCGTATCGAACAAGGTGAAATCATACCCATCGATGAAGCAGAAAAGGACTATGTATCGAAGATGAAACAACACGATATTGAATATTGGTCAAGATTTTCAAATGCCCAAACAGCACGGAGATGGTTGCGACAGAAAATCGAGAAGAATGTCAAACTCGTTCAGTTCACACTATTGCCAAATAAGCCTACGCTGATACATTCCAAAGCCAAACAAAACGCAGCAGTCGGAGAAGCAGTACACAGACCTGACCCACAATGATAACATGAAGAAGATCTTCGAAGCTTCCATGGTGCTACGTAAATCGATTGAGCAGGTCAAAAAGGACCCATGGGTTTTCAATGGAATGCTGGAAAACTAAGCAGAAGATGTAGTTCCACATGAACTACATAGCATGATTCTATGGATCTTGAAGGGCATTGTACACAGTAAAAACTGAAGCCCGAACACATGATTTGAATCAGTCAGCAACGGTCATCTCTCAGCAAATACTGCAAGCACATAATCAAATCGTCAAAGGTTGGAGAAGCTACTTCCGACTCAAGGATGTATCACTGAGCATATATTGCTGCACACCTACAAGCCAACATATGGTTGCAAGACTTAGTAGCTGACCAATCTACTGGATCCTGTTACTCTGGGATGGCGACAACTTGAGGACGGCCACTATGTCCCAGTTGTCTCAAAAGTTCCAGCAACACCGAGGCTGTGGTGAACTTGTGAAGTGTTCCTGTGTCGCCGTAAGTGCAGTGGGCGGTGCTCTTGTAAGGAACATAATCTAGCCTGTACAGAGCTCTGCAAGTGTGAAGAGCTGAGGACACATGCAACAATGTCGCAATTGATGAGAATTCAAGCGATGACGAGGAAAATGAGGACTTGGATGACTAAATAATTATATATGCCTAAGCATCTTTAACCTCCGCCATCGAAGATCGGAGGTTACTGTTTTCACCTCTTTCTGTTTGTTTGTTTGTTTGTTTGTTTGTTTGTTTGTGAACAGTATTAGGAAAAACTCCTCGACGGATTTCGACGAAACTTGGTGGGGGGGTTAGGTATGTCCAAGGATCATGCCATTAGATTTTGGACTTGTCCCGCCCCCCCAAAAAAAATTGTTAAAGAAAAAAAAAATTTTTTTTTTTTTGCATTTCTACATGTTTTAAGTGATTTCCAACCCCCCCCCCCCAAAAAAAATTGAGAATTTTTTTTTTTTTTTTGCATTTCTACATGTTTTAAGTGATTTCCAACCCCCCCCCCCCCCCAAAGAAATTGTTGGAGAAAAAAAAAATTTTGCAACTTTTTTTCAGCAAAATTTCGATTTCTTTTTTTTGCATTTCTACATGTTTTAAGTGATTTCCAACCTCCCCCCCCCCCCCCAAAAAAAAATGTTGGAGAAAAGAACTATAACTCTGTCAGCACTGTTGACATCATATTTAATGAATAAGATATAAGGTTCACTTGAGTGACCCAGCAGTATTGCGGCGGAGGTTTGCACTCCCGATGCTCCCCCTCTAGTTGTGTTTTGTATTTGCACATCTATTCAAATTGTATGTTCTCAGTACTACAGAACGTCCTTTTTGTGCATATTGGCTGTCATCTTTTGGGGGTTCGTAAATAATGCCTAACTGGGTTAAATTTAGCTGAACAGATATTTTTTATTATCTTTGAATGTGCTATAATGGGTAAAATATGGCGATGTCTCAAATTTTGGATTTTGGTGACTGCTTATGAATAAAAAAAATTGGAAACAGCTGTTTTTGTGTTCACTGTAAACATAGGAATGTGAAAAAATTACAAGTTTCCAGATTCTATATGAAAAGTTGACCAAATTACACAATGACATACACTACGTTGTTCCCTGTCCATCCCTGCATTCATTTACAATGAAAGTGTATATTGATTGTTTCCATTCATGAATTTGACCAATGGAATTTTAAACCGTTAAGATGCATGTGGTGTTGGCCTGGTGATGACTTTACGGTTAAGGTGGCTAGCTTAAGATACTATGGTCGTGAGTTCAAGCCGCTGTCAGGCCATTGAATTAACACCAGGTAGGGTTGACTCAGCCTGCATTCCTTCCGAGGTAATCAAAATGAGTACCAGCTTACTGGAGTAACAACCATTTGTGGTAACCTGCGTCGGAGTTGTGACCCGTCCAGCACTGTACTCCTTGCCAATGAAACTGCCTCGGCAACCCTATGCGCTTGACGGCGTGAAAGGAATGGTATTATGATGATGCACGTGGCATGTTGGGTGCACGCACACATACTCACCAGCTCGTTTCTGTGGCGACTGTGAATCCACATCGAGAGCGATGTATGTCATTTGCAGGCTCAACTATTATTCAAAGAAAGATCTAGGGTTGGTTTCACATTAAAATTTATTGTGACCATCTTTACCTTGTTTACATACTGTACTTTTGGTGTACCATCTCTACATACTTTTACATTAAAAAAAAAATTTTATTACTCGTTTCTATACATTTATAAAAATATATTTACATTTTTACTCACCAAATATATTTGTCTGATGACAAATCGACTCTTCAAGTAGGACAAGTCGATAAACCGCATACCTGCCTGCAAGCTTAAGTGACGGAAGAAAGTTCCTGCACTCTGTGCTCTGCACTCACACCTGCGATAATTATCGTATTTATACATTTATAATTTTCATACAATGGTTGTTCCACTGTACACAACATTCGACCGTTAACAACACCTGTCTTTAAAAGTGGTTTTCTATTATTGCTGTTGGACTGTATGCAATATTATGCAGTTAGCTGCCATTTTGCTGCCATTGGCCCTTGGGCAATTGCCTTGCCATGACCCCACTCCACCAGGCTGATTGACAGGCATTGTCCCACCCACCCCTCATTTCCCTTCCTCATCCTATGTGTAGTTAATGCAGTTACTCCTTCTTTTCGTGGAATCCTTTCAGGTTACGAAAACTTCAAGTAGTCATGGACATTCCCACTATAAAATGCAGCAGATTTGTTTTTACACCGAGTCCTGAGATTAAACCAATTGTGGGTTCGGCTGGCTGAAAAGACTAATAATAAGGATGAAAGAAAAATAACAAATGGGCTATTTTGGGTCCATTAGTTTTGTAGCTCAGCAATGCTGTCCAAAAGTGGTGTTATTGGATGTGAAATGCTCCACAGATGACTGGTAGGTAGGTACTTTATAGGTTTATAAGTTTGTCTCGGTAGATGGTTTTTGAGGATTTGCATTGTATTAAACCAATGGAGTGTTCATGCCATCCCTACAAAGGAAGTCTACCAACTTCCTCATATTATTATTTGTGGCTTTGTTGGTACCTTTTTTCATTCATCACTTTTTGCTCTACAGTCTCATTTACTCTGGATTCCAACTTTGACTTTCAATCCCTGGTTAATGTTAGATGTTTCGCCTCCTTGGTAACGTCCTCTTCAGGTGATCCGAATAGAGATCACCAGACTTGTGAAAGTCACCTCTCACTCCCTCCCAACTCCAGTCTGTTAAGCTCTTTGGGCCTGCTTATTCAAAACTTTCGATGTGCTTCCTGTCTGATCGGCATGTGAGACTTGCAATCAATCTGCTTTGCAATTTTTCCCCGATTCCTGGATGCAATGTATCCATAGCAAATCAAAATCCCCCACAATAAACACTCTTCCCTCACCACATGCTTTTCCAAATCCTTCATGGAGATATCCTGCTATTCTCTCACATTAGGAACCCAATAAAAACACCCCAGCACTAGCTTACTATTATTCCCATCTCTATCCACACAGAATATTACCCATCAAGCACTTCCTTAATGTCCCATTTCTCTCAATACCACACTATCTTTCACCCAGGTTGTTACACCTATTTTATCTTTCATATCACACCGATACATCTTGTATATCACACCGATACGTCCTGTCGTCAAATATCTTATCCCATTAAATGATGTCTCACTTACTGTAATAATAATGCACTCCTTGCTCTCGACTTTCACTTCAAGCTCTTCCATCTTTTTATTTCTACTACTGGTGTATGCATACCATATTTTAAACTTTTCTAGGCCTTTCATAAGTTTTCCTGCCTGCCCTTACCGATTTGGCAAAGGGTGGTGGAGCTCCTTGTGAGCCAATGGCTATCCATTTCTAGTGCCCAACTGTGTCTGCAGGCATCTTCCTGCAGTTGGGTTACTTTAATATATTTTTTAAGAGGTTGGTGGCGGGATTTGCACTCCGGCCACCGTAAAACCCTTCACTCCGCAAAACACACTAAAAATGCAAAGAAAACTGAAAACCCACTCTGAGGGAGTACCTCATGTGCAACTGCCCTTCGCAGGGCAGCTACCAGATGACAGGATTGGGGGAAAGCCTTCGAGACCTCGACTCTATGATAGGAGGAAAAACATGGTGCAACCTTCCCGGGTTGGATTACGGTAGTGTGTGAGTGTGGTGCTGAGGTGTCGTCCACCAGACGCCGTTTCCTTGGATTAACCTGAGGCGGAACCCTTTGGGTGGGTGCCTGGAATGTCCTATCCATAACAGAGGATGATCACCTGTCTCTGCTATCATCTGACCTCAAGCGTTTGAACATCGGTATTGCAGCACTCTCTGAGGTTCGGAGACCCAATAGTGGCGAGATCATGGCGGGTGGTTACACCAACAATTGGTTTGGTCATTCTGATGGTTACCATGCCCAAGGAGTTGCTGTAGCTGTGTCCAATATGCTGACTCCAATGATAATTGAGATAACAACAGTCAACGAGCGAATAATGAGACCAAGGATTTGTCACTCCTTGGGTGTCGTTTTCCTGGTCTCTGTATATGCTCCGACTGAGGCGAGTGATCTCACTATGAAGGACACATTTTATGCCACGCTCAAGTTTGTGGTTGATCAGTGCCCCAGGCGAGATACTCTTGTAGTCTTGGGGGATTTCAACACATTGACTGGAACAGATGGGGATGGTTATGAGACGTGAGTTGGTCCCCATGGGTCTGGAACTGTGAACCAGAATGGCTGGATGTTGGCAAGCTCAAGGATGAGAGGGTAGCTGAAGAGTTTGTGAACAAGCTGAGTGGGAAATTGGGGGGTCTGGGTGCTTTGGAGAATCCTGAAGAGTTGTGGAGTGCCGAGAAGACCACCATCCTAGATGTTTCCGGTAGATGTCTTGAAACTCACCGTAGGGCGAAGAAGAATTTTGTGTCTCAAGGGACACTGGATACCATTGACCAGAATCGCAGGGTCAGGCTTAATGGCAGAGCTGAGCTATTCAGGGAGTTGAAGCAAAAAAGTGTACGTGTGCCGAGGGTGGACAAGGAGGCCTATCATTTGTGGAAACAGGCTGCGGTGAACTGGTTGAAATGGGGTAAAGCTCCTGGGGTCTGTGGCATCCATGTCGAACTTCTAAAGGCTGGTGGAAATGCTGTACTTGTGTCATTGCATGCAGTTCTGTGCTCTGCCTCGAACACAGGAATCATCCCAACTGACTGGACGAGGGGCCTTGTTGTCCCTCTCTGGAAAGGAAAGGAAAGGGTGATCGCCAGGACTGGAACAACGACCGAGGGGTGAAGCTTCTCTCAGTGCTGGGCAAGGTCTTTGCTCAGATAATTCATGATGGGGTTCGCCACCTTCTGCTTGAGCACCAGCACCCAGAGAAGTCAGGCTTTACACTAAAGAGGTCAATGACTGACTATCCTTGTTGTTCGGGTGCTCACCGAACGCAGTCGAGTTTGGGCAGGGGCTGCTTGCAGACTATGTTGATCCATACAAAGCGTTTGATTCAGTGAATCGGGATGCCAATTGGAGGATTCTTGGTTCCTTCGGGGGGGGGGGGGTGCCCACAAACTGATCATCTATGTCTGAACTATACTCTGGTATGAGAGTGCTGTGAGATGTGGTGATATCATCTCCATCTTAATTCCATTTGTTACTGGAGTTCGTCAGGGGTGTGTACTGGCCCCCACACTTTTCAGCGCTTGTATGGACTTGATTCTGGGGAGGACATCGGAGAGATCAAGCTGCGGTGCATCATTTGGGAATGTCAAGATCTCTGACCTTGATTTCGTAGATGATGCAGTCATCTTTGCAGAGACTCTGGATATCCTTTTTGGGGCCCTCAAGGTGCTGAATGAGGAGTCGGAGCCACTGGGATTATGGGTTTCCTGGGTCAAAACTAAGATCCAGGGTTTGAATGACATTTTGGATGCTGCTATCTTGTCTGAAGCCATTTGTGGTGAGGATGATGAGGTCATGGAGAGATTCACTTACCTTGGCAGTGATATTCATCTCTCTGCTGGCTGTGAGCCATAGGTCAATAGATGTCTGGGTCAGACCTGGAGAGTCATGGATTCACTGGATCATGGGGTGTTGCGCTGTCGGTAACTGTGCAGGACGACAAAAGTCCAAGTCCCAAGTCTTCAGATCCTTGGTGCTTCCAGTCTTGCTCTACGGATGTGAGACTTGGACTCTGACCAGGGATCTGAGAAGGAGACTTAATTCCTTTAGTGCAAGGTCTCTTCGGAGAATCCTTGGCTATCGTTGGTCGGACTTTGTGTCCAATGAGCGGGTGCTGAGAAAGACTCAAATGAGATTTGTTACCTGCATAGTCCGTGAGCATCAGCTGCGGCTGTGTGGACATGTGGCTCGTTTTCCTGATGCTGATTCTGCTCACCATATTCTCTCAACGAGGGAGCCTCATGAGTGGAGGCTAATGGGCTGACCACGTGCTTCGTGGCTGCAGCAAGTTGATCAGCATCTCAAGGAGATGGGGATGGGCCAGGCATCTGCCTGTGGGATGGCCAGACGGAGACCCCTGCAGTTCCGACGGAAAGTAAACGCAGCGATGCGCTGCTCCGGCGCATGCTCCCATACCTGACCTGACCTTACCTTACCAATAAGTTTATTGGTGGCAGTTCCTCCATTTTTATCCTCTCCACCCTCCTCTTTCCAAATAAAAGCCCTCATTCCCTATCCAATCCCCACTGACCATCATACTGAAAATACTCCCCTTGCCCCCCAAAATGATTCCCATTGTTTCCTAAATGCAAAACTTTGTTGCATGTGGAATTTGTACAACCACAGGTTGGCATCTATCTTACTTGTACATAATAATTTTGGCTAATCTCTGTTAATGGATGAGAAACTATTTCCAACTGCTATATGAAACACAGAAAAACCGTTTTACAGAGCTGGAAATGGTTGACAATGCCAGACAAATTGTGGCAAGAGGTTGAAGGGATTGTAAAGAAGAGCCCAAAAATTAACATCCCAAAAGCAGGCAGAAAGAAGAAGGATAAATCCTTGTCAGAGAAGGTAATAAGTATTCTAGACAGAATGAAAAGAGATGAAAACCAAAGGTGCATTAAAAGAGGTCGTTAAGCAGCTAAATGCCAACTCATAACAACGAGCTAGGAAAGACAAAGAAATAGTTCAAAGAAGCATGAACAGAGATAGAAAATGACAACAGAGCAGGAAGAAACCAGAGATCTTAAAAAAAAAAAAAAAAAAAAGATATGTGTGTGTGTATATATATATATATATATATATATATATATATATATATATATGTTACGGCTGTGGAAATTCGCAACACACACATTCAGGTCCCGTAGGTGAGGTATTTCTGAAGTACATGTATAGTTAGCCCACAGTTGTTTAGAGGGAATTAATGTGATTCATTCGGGCTGCGACACTTTGAGTCAGTCGTTTTTGTTCTTTCTTTATTTTCGAACCAACCACATGTCAACCACAACCACGCCATCCCCACCACAGCGCCAACCACAACGCAACCACGCCACCTCCACCATCTACGCACCAGCATCTTCACCACTCGCCATTCAACAAGCTCCGTGCGGTTACGATCTCCGCAGAGGGAACTGCGAGGATGCGCAGGTTTTCCCGCCTGTTTCTCCCGTCTGGCTTCCCCGCGCTTTGGAGTGGAGGAGGGGCGATGCAGGTCAAAGGTCAGAGGTCATGTGAAGGAGGGGCTCTTTTTGGGGGAATAATTCCCTGGCCCTGCGCCAAGACTGACTTTCCTCGCCCCCGCATGGCGCGGGGAGGGGGGAACGAGAGGGCACGCCCCTTTTCGGGAACCCTCTCGAAGGAGGGTGGAGCCGAAAACGGGGGCGGAGTGGAGGGCGGGGCCCCGCGCTATAAAGACGGACACGGCCGGGTGCAAAGACAGCTCTCTGTCTTTTTCCCTTCGTGTGGAACTGTGGAGTGAAGCTCTCTGTCTTTTCCCCTTCGTGTGGAACTGGTGGAGTGAAGCTCTCTGTCTTTTTCCCCTTCGTGTGGAACTGGTGGAGTGAAGCTCTCTGTCTTTTTCCCCTCTGAGTGGAGCTGTGAGGAGTCGTCGAGTCGGCAGTAAGGGACGGCGAAGGAGACGGGGCTCGAGTTGAGGTCGTGGGAGAAGGGCTCGACGGCCGCACCAAGGGAAGTCTTTTTGTTCTTTTCGGGATTTATTTTGTGTGGAACTTGCTGTTGGCGCCGTCTGTGAAGTAGAACTGTTAAGTGTTGCCGTGTGTGCGCGTAGTCGGTTGTAGAGCTGCGTCGTTGTTGCTTTGGTTTTATTTGATATATGTGCATTTCTGACTGTTTGGCTGTAAATACGTGCCTTATGTGTGCATCCGTGTTTGTGAATTAAACGTGCTTGTGTGAACTTGTTCCCCGTTTCGCTGCGTCCTTCCCTTTATTGAACCTCCATCTTGCTTCGCGTAAAGGGTTCGTAGTGGGCGTGATACGCCCGATAATTAATTGGAACCGTCGAGGTCGACGATAACACCGCTCGGTTATCCCGATAGTACGGAATGGGCCGCTTAAGCGGTTCGTGTCCGGAGTCGACCTGTGGCGTGGTGCAACCCCAGTAGGTTACCCGTGCGAGTACTTAGGTATATCGACTTTCGGCGATTCACCCTACCTCGCACGGGTAGAATGCGGACTGGGTTGTGGTGAGGTTAACCCCCACCCGTGACTAGCTCCCGGCGTTAGTCCGAGAGGGTCACGACTGAATTGTCCGTCCGGTGGGCGAGGCGGCCGCGATTCGAGTCACGTGGCCGTTCGCACGCCGGCGGGCGCGAATTCGCAACACTGGTGTCAGAGAGCGGGAAACAAACTCTCCTGTCCAGCTAAATTCAGGGGAATCGGTCCAGGGTGAGAGAAGCGACCCCCGATTCCCTCCAAATTACGAGCTTTATTAAATTAACCCCTTACGAGAAGTAAGATGGCGTCTCAAGGCGAGCGGGTGCCGGGGGTATTAGAAATGTATATGTGTAGTGTGTAGAATCCATGGCTCAGGATGGAAACCCGAGCAGGACATTGGTGTGCAGGAACAATTTCCCCCAAACGAACCCAGAACCCGTAATGGGCGCGGCAGCAGCAGAGGCCGCGGAGGATGACGCCCCTCCTCTCCACCTCCGTCAAATCCCCTCCCAGCCCCCGGCGGATCCGCGCCGATAATGGCGAATCGACTACCACGGGGTTAGCTGAAGTAAGAGGGATGTTGGAAGCATTGATGGGAGAAATGAACGGCATGAACGGAAAAATGGATGGAAATACGCAACAAGCACTCGAAATGAAAAACGAAATAAAAGGGATGAACGGGAAAATGGATACGAATACGCAACAAATGAACGAAATAAAAACAAATGTGTGCAGGATGAATAATCAAATGAATGCGAATTTACAACAGGTGAAGAACGGGATGGAAAACAAAATGAAAGAAATGCGGGGTGAGATGCAGCAAATGGGCCGAAGCCTGCAGGCGGGCATGAAGGCAATAACAGGGGAGTGCGTAATGGCGACGCCACGTGTGGGAGCGAACGAGCTGGGAGGGGGTGCAACGGTTGTCAGGCCCGCAGTGGAGGCGGGTGAGGTCAAATTAATTCGGGGGACGTGTTGGGCGAGGGTCGTGACAGAGAAAGTGACGGTGACCGAGAGGGAAAAATTAAATGGGGTGACCGAAACGTGTGAGACGAGACACGAGGTGACGACGAAGGAAATAAAATAGTGGAGATAAGGGAAGAGACGGAAATAACAGAGACACGGGAGGTAGAAACGGTAAAGGAAGAGATTACACGATAAGGACGGGGTGAAGGACCAACACACACACACACACACAGGTAGTGGAGGACCATGAGGGGGAGCTGGTGGACTGTGTTGTGACCCGGTGCGAGCAGCGGGATGGCTGCCTCCAGGAACGAGGGGAGGGAGTATGCCCCCTTGAGGCGGATCACGACCAGGTGGGTTCGGTTGTGCTTTGCGAGGTCGAGGGACGGGTGCTGCGAACGGGTGCACGCCGAGCTTGGGGGGTATAGAGGCCCCGGAAACCCTTGTGGGGACACGAGTCCCTGGGTGATTGTCCCCAGTGTGGTTGCCCCGGTGTGTGTGGTGTCGAGGTGTGTGTTTACAAGCGTGGTGAAATGTGTGCTGCAAAATGCGCAAAGCGTGGGTGAAAGGCGTTGTGTGAAAGGGACCGCGTGTGTGAGTAAAATGGTGTGCGAGGCTGCGAGTGGGCCGAAGTGCGTGCCTCCCAGCACGCCGTGTGTGGATGAGGCACCGTGTGTGGAAGGAGCCACGTGTGCAAGGAAAAATGGCACGAGTGAGTGAGCGGCCGAGTGTGAGGGAGACCGTGTGTGTGAGGTCTTTGTGTGTAAGGGAGATGTCGGTCGGCATGCGTGAGCATGCAGCCGCGTCTCCCGGTGTGAATGTGAGTTTAATGGAGTGGAGTCTGTGCGTCATGACACGCAGGTGTGCGTGGGTTGAATGGCGACGGAGACGGCGACAGAGAGACAGAGGCCGGGTAGCGGCCGTAGTTGTTTTGAGCACCGCGCCGGTTCACCAGCAGCGAGCGCGAGGTTCGGGCCGTGCAATGCACGAGGCCGCCACGTGCTCGCTTGCAGGAGTGAAGCCCGGTCCGGAAACGCCAGCGGTGGATATTGCCGATCCGCGGACGGACAAAGTTTAGGCAGGATAGCGGATTTGGACCGGACGGGTTCTCCACGCGAGCTTGTGTTAAGCTCCAACGGGCAGAGCACATGTGTTCGCGTGGGAGCCCCTCGGAGTGCGAGGTTTGCTTTTTGTGGTGCGCAGGGTGACGTCATGGCTGACGTGGGTTGGAATCCGGCAGGAGGGTATCCCTGCCGGATGGTACCGTCCAAGAGCGACGAGGTACACGTGCAGCTGCATGATGTCACGGGCAGGTGCAAGGTGCGCGAGCTGTGAGTTGCCGCGCTGGTGCTGCGCAGAATTTGAAAAAAAAAAAAATTAAAATTAACAAAAGCAAGCCTCGCTTTCGGGTGAACAGGATTCCGGGTAAGGGGTGGAAGACCCCCTTACCAGGGCACAGGATGACACTAGCTGGGGGAAGGGTTAGCTTAGTTAGACCGGCTCCATAGGGGCAGGGGTAAGTCCTCATGGGGCCCGTGGAATGGATTAGGTAGAGGGATTGTAGTGAGCTTTAGGTGGGGAAATGATTTTTATTGATTTGAGGACAGTGACAGACTGTGAGTGTGGAGAGGGGACGTAGCTTAGCTACGTAGTGTTAAAAGGAACGTGCTATAGTGTAAGGGACGACGTGGGAGCACGAGTTAGTTAGGGGATGCAGATAGAAGGATGGCAGGATTCAGCGATGTGTGTGTTGAAAAGCTGTGAGGTGAGTACATGGTGAGTGAGTGAGGCCAGTGGGTCTGTGTGAATGGAGCGAATGTGGAATGCATGGTGCGATGAGTGATTGGGGGGAGGAGTGACTCCCGCCCAAGGGACCCCGGGGTCAGTGTAAAGTGAGTTAGTGGGTTAGTTAAATTGACAAAATGGAGGTCGTTTTGTTGTTGGTGGGAGTGTAGGCTCGAAACCCATTTGGAGGGGTGCAGGAGCCCTGTTGACAGGCTGGGAGCGTGGTTGCGAAAGGTGAGTATCGCTGAGTGGGTACCCCGGGCACCGGGCTAGTCGGCCGTGGTAGGCCAAGGGCCCATGGGGGGCCGGGATAGCGTAGTGGGCATGGGTGCGCCGCATGGTGCGGGAGCCCGGGCGCCATTGCCGCGTGGGCAGTGTTGTGGGCACGGGTGACCCTCGGAAGGGGCCCGGGAAGCCAGCCTGCCACGTGAGCGTTTCAGGGGAGTCGCCATGGAGGGCACACCTCGGTGTTTAGGGAGCTGGTAGGCTCGGAGGCAGTGTAGTGCCCGAGGGTGCCATAGCTGGAGAATCGGCAGAGGGTCGTGCCTGCCAAGGGGAGCCACGCGTCCCAGCCATGAGACCGTGTGAGGGCACGGGAAGAAAATTGGGGGGCGAGGCCCAAAATTTCCGAGGACACCAACACAGGCGACGGGAATCTGGGTTGTTAGAACCAATAGCTTAAGCGCGAGGCGCTTGTTGAAAGCCCCGGGGTAGTTTAAAGGTTAATGGTTAGGGTAGATAGGAGATGTACCCCTCCGCACAATCCATCCCTTCGCTCACGTTGTGGGCCGCTGGACCCACTTTGTGTTAAAGATCGCTGAACTCTGGGGAGGCCATCCTGAGGCTTCGTTGGGCCTCGACGCAGGACGCTAGCTCTCCCTCATTCCCCTCCGGGAAGGGAACGTAGGGGTTGGGAGTAGGCTAGGTGACAGGATAGGTTAGCCGAACAAGGACGATAAAGGGGGATAGGGGACGATTTATAGTGGGGAAGTAAGGATAAACATAAAAACAAAAAAATTAGTTGGGGCTAAATTGGGTTTTTACAAATTAGGGAGTGGGTATGAACAGAGACAGGCAAAGGCGATAGGTGGGAGGGAGACAGGTAGGTAGGTCAGAGCCCGCCTTCTGAGGGCCAGCACCACCGCACTCCCTCCACATGAAAGGCAGAGGCCGGCCAACTTCGTCGGCTGGCTTTTTGCTGCAAGGCCTGTGCCGGTCGGATCGTCCGACGGCTGTTTTACTTCAAGGCCTGTGCCGGCCAGTTCATCTGCGGCTGTTTTTACTGCAAGGCCTGTGCCGGCCAGTTCGTCTGCCGGCTGTGTTCGCCTGCAGCGGCCTTGTTCTGCAGGCTGTGTTTGCCTGCTACCTTTGCCATGCCCATGCCCACTGCCCCTGTCCACCAGCCCCGTTCAATTTTGCTTTGCCCCCCTGTTCATTTCCATGTGCGCCAGGATCATCAAGCAACAGTTTGCAAGCTGCAAGAACTGTCCTGTTGCAGCTACAACACGGGCCTACAGTGGCGGCCCGTGCGCCGGTTTTCTTTTGACCTTTTCTGCCTGCAGAGTCCATTGATCCTGGGCCAGGTTTTAGTGTAAATTATAAGGTTAAGATGTATTGTACTGTAAATATGAGTGCGCCCCCGGCATGTCGTCTAGCGCCGGCAATTTTATTTAAGTCGTCCGTGTGAGTGGGTTTGTTTAGTTAGTTACTCAGCCCTCAGGTTATTTATTTTGGGGACACGAATACCATGAATGTCGCACTCAGGGATCCGAAGGTAAAACGTACTAGGGGAGAACTACACATGATGGCACACGAGAATTTGACGACTCGGACGAGTCTGTAAAAAGGGGAGGGGGTAGTGTTACGGCTGTGGAAATTCGCAACCACCATTCAGGTCCCGTAGGTGAGGTATTTCTGAAGTACATGTATAGTTAGCCCCAAACCCGTTGTTTAGAGGGAATTAATGTGATTCATCCGGGCTGCGCCACTTTGGTAAGTCGTTTTTCTGTTCTTTCTTTATTTTCGAACCAACCACATGTCAACTACAACCACGCCATCCCACCACAGCGCCAACCACACTGCAACCACGCCACCTCCACATCTACGCACCAGCATCTTCACCACTCGCCATTCATCAAGCTCCGTGCGGTTACGATCTCCGCAGAGGGAACTGCGGAGGATGCGCAGGTTTTCCCGCCTGTTTCTCCCGTCTGGCTTCCCCGCGCTTTGGAGTGGAGGAGGGGCGATGCAGGTCAAAGGTCAGAGGTCATGTGAAGGAGGGGCCTCTTTTGGGGGAATAATTCCCTGGCCCTGCGCCAAGACTGACTTTCCTCGCCCCCCGCATGGCGGGGGAGGGGGGAACGAGAGGGCACGCCCCTTTTCGGAACCCTCTCGAAGGAGGGTGGAGCAGAAAACGGGGGCGGAGTGGAGGGCGGGGCCCCGCGCTATAAAGACGGACACGGCCGGGTGCAAAGACAGCTCTCTGTCTTTTTCCCCTTCGTGTGGAACTGGTGGAGTGAAGCTCTCTGTCTTTTCCCCTCTGAGTGGAGCTGTGAGGAGTCGTCGAGTCGGCAGTAAGGGACGGCGAAGGAGACGGGGCTCGGAGTTGAGGTCGTGGGAGAAGGGCTCGACGGCCGCACCAAGGGAAGTCTTTTTGTTCTTTTCGGGATTTATTTTGTGTGGAACTTGCTGTTGGCGCCGTCTGTGAAGTAGAACTGTTAAGTGTTGCCGTGTGTGCGCGTAGTCGGTTGTAGAGCTGCGTCGTTGTTGCTTTGGTTTTATTTGATATATGTGCATTTCTGACTGTTTGGCTGTAAATACGTGCCTTATGTGTGCTATCCGTGTTTGTGAATTAAACGTGCTTGTGTGAACTTGTTCCCACGTTTCGCTGCGTCCTTCTTTTTATTGAACCTCCATCTTGCTTCGCGTAAAGGGTTCGTAGTGGGCGTGATACGCCCGATAATTAATTGGAACCGTCGAGGTCGACGATAACACCGCTCGGTTATCCGATAGTACGGAACGGGCCGCTTAAGCGGTTCGTGTCCGGAGTCGACCTGTGGCGTGGTGCAACCCCTCGTTAGGTTACCCGTGCGAGTACTTAGGTATATCGACTTTCGGCGATTCACCCTAACCTCGCACGGGTAGAATGCGGACTGGGTTGTGGTGAGGTTAAACCCCACCCGTGACTAGCTCCCGGCGTTAGTCCGAGAGGGTCACGACTGAATTGTCCGTCCGGTGGGCGAGGCGGCCGCTATTCGAGTCACGTGGCCGTCGCACGCCGGCGGGCGCGAATTCGCAACAATATATATATAGTATAGATTATAATAATAGTGCTACTCGTAAGTCGTCACCATCGGACGAGAAAAGAGGTGACGACTTAGACGTGTGACGACTTACGCGTATGCGAACATTCATGAATGTGGAGTGAAGGATGAAGTCACGCGTGGCCTGGACACGTACGTGTGAGAGGGCGCAACAATCTCTAAGCCGGCTATTGTACCAAAAGGGAAACACAATCCTCGGTGCATAGGTGGGGTGTTCATTTGGTGAGTTGGAAAGTGATCAAGCAAAGATGGATTTCATGAATCAGTTTATCAAAAGTAAAAGATAATGAACAACTGTATGACAACTCATATACCATCGGTGATGGTATATCACCATCGGCAAATGTTGAATGAATTGCTGTTGGAATTTATTCATTGGAATGAATGTAGAATGAGTTTTCATATGGAATGAAAACTCATATACCATCAACAAATTACATGACACACAGTCATCGTGGTGATGACTACCACTCAATGCCTATGACTATGTGTAAGTGAGTGCGGTGATGTACAAAACAAGCCAATATAAACCATGATCGGACTTCAACACGAAGCTTGATCGATCCTTTACTCCTTCGCCAGAGACTGCTTGCGCAGCCTGCCTCCTCTTCAGATGCATGTGGGACGGCACGCTGACTGAGCTGAACGCAGCGCAGTTATAAATAGCCTATCACTGGCGGTGGTAAACCATGAGCGAGCATCACGATTCCATGAAATCTGGCTTCTCACGAGGCAGCAGTTCATGTGACGAGTTAGGCGTGGTAATTTACTTGAGTTTCCATTACGCGGGAACGGACAACATCTGACGACTTAGAGGAAGTGACGAATTAGAGATGACGACTTACAGACTTTATTCAAAGGGATTTAACATTAGATAAATTCGGACTTTTTGACGCTGCCGACTTAGGCGAGTGACGAGTTAACACGCTGCGACTTACGCGTAGTCTACTGTATATATAATATATATATATATAATATATAATATATATATATAATTATATATATATATATATATAGTTGAAAGTGTGTCTGTCTGTGTGTGTGTTTGTCTGTGACCTATGCCACGCGAAAAGTACTGGACTGATCTCACCAAACTTCACATGCTGACAGAACATGTACCCGGAGTGTCCCGATGTAAAAGAATTGTACTTCCGACTTGCGGTTTCCGAATTATGACGTCATCACCTGATTTCGTAACGTTAATTTTTCAAGTTCAACCGATTGACATGGGGCCAACGCCATTTGCAATAGAATGAAAAATAATGCTACAGTCAATTGAAGACAATGACTTCCGACTTCCCAGTTTCCGAAATATGACGTCATCACCTGATTGCGTAACGTTATTTTTCAAGTTCAGCCGATTGACATGGACCAACGGAATTTGCTAGAGAATGAGAATTAATTAAGTCGCAAATGATGACATGAAACAGCCTCACATTGTTGAGGCATTATGGTTTTTTATCTGATGCGGCAATAAATCTTAACATTTTTGAACTCGAGTCTTCTGCATATAAACATGGCGGGGAAAATATAATATTATAGTGGTGATGAAAAAAATAATAATGGTGGCAGCCTCTACAATTTTACAATTAACTGTGACATATACTCCTTCAGACCCGCCGTCATCCACGGGATTCCTGTGCGGAGCACGGGTATCCCTGCTAGTAGATTTATATATAGATATATATATAGATATATATAGATATATATATTTATATATATAATATATATATATTATATAGATATATATATCATCTACATCAAATGAAAGTTAAGATCGAGGATTGGGGTCCTTAAGAATAGAATAGGAAAAAGACCTCAGAGAAGAAACACAGGTGAAAAACATGGAAGAAGTACAATGAAACACTGTGCAAATGAGATTGCAATATGACAGCAACCTTTGAAGAAAGAGAATGTGAGCAAGAACCAAAAGTGATATTGTTACGGATTTGGAAGCCTTTTGCACACAGTCAGCAGCCCCCGCAGTTAAGTTATTTCGATAAGTATGTGAATAGTTAAGAATCCATCCCTGTGTCTGAAGGGAATTTCAAGTGTGCGCTGCGGGTTTTTTTTTTTTAGTTAGGTTTTTAATCAACTACAACAACAACAACAACAACAGTGGACCGTCGCCTCGCTCCACCGTCGCCATTACGCACGTGGCCTGAGGTGAGGAGGTAGGCGGAGCTACAATCGCCTCAGTTCCGACTCCGCCCCAGAAAGGTGGGAGTTGCCCGCCTACCGTGGGCCTGTCCAATGAGGGACGGCCAGCGAATCGCGCGATGCAACCGTCCAATCAGGAGGCGAGTGGCGAGGAAAGAAATCCCTCCGACCTCAAGAGAGCCAGAGTGATCGGCGCGTTCTGTCTGGCGGTCTGGGTCTGCCTCGCCTGGTGTCGCACGATCAGGGAAAACTTTTTTGGGCTTGATCGCCGGTTGACTCGTCCGTCGTCTCTCGCCTCGTCCGCCTTCGTGCTGGCTGGCG
>CM068954.1:146484896-146505623 GCA_035128595.1 Eptatretus atami
CACTCCTATTGTGAACCAATGTGTCCCACTTCAAACCACATATATTTACACCTGAGTCCTTGCTCCTTACATTACTCCTCTTCCTCATCTTGGCCAATTACAGTGGGTTGTGTGTTGTGACATTTGTCCTCATCTCCCGCGCAGTGGCAGAGTTCGGGTGCAGACAAGATTGTGGTGTCTGCAAGAGCACCTGCCTGAGCATGTCCTGTCTGTGGATGCACAGCTGCATCACGTCAGCTGCAAAACTGCATCTGGAGCTGGTGCTTCCTCGGTCAGCACTGGCACCAGTCGACCATCTTGCTGCTGCCATCCAAGCTCCAGAGGGTTGGGGATGACGGGGTCTAGAACCAGGTCCTGTGACCAAACACTAGCCTGTACATGTGCTCGCCTGATATGCTCCAACCAAGCACCATGGGTAGGTGGTAGTTTGTCCCTCCTCTTGTTCAGGCTTCAGTAGTTTGAAGAGGTGCCACCTGAGGTCCTTCGCCTGGGTGATGTGGAGTCGTCTAGGACAGAATAGTGCACACAAAGAACTCTTCACAGCCCTTGACCACTTCAGCGGACGGTTCTGCTCCTTCTCCAAGCCCAGCCAGTACAGCAAGTACCGTGGGCTTGATGCAAGGAATGCTGTGAAGCATCCCTTTTTGCCCTTTCCTTGTATGTGTCCAGTTGTATCGCACCCGGTCAGTGCATGCCAGTTGATTAAAGCAGATGCTTTATCTGGACCAAGTTGGTCATAGATTGGTTTCAGCATGACTTTGTGACAGCGCTCCTGGTGCCCATGATTACTGCTGGTTCGATGCCCAGTTGTGGCACCTGCGAAGAGCCAGGAGTAGGACATCAGTGTCTTGGGAGTATAGGTGAACCCTGAGTCCTGTTTCTGCAACTTCACGCATGTAGAATCATGAGAGTGTCTGCCTCTTCATGTGTGCTCACACCTGTAGAGACAGGCCAGTCGGAGTTTGTCACGACACCACTGCATGTCACGGTCACCAGGTTCCAGCAGTACTCATGTCGATGAGTTTTGAGCCAGGTACAGAGTGAGTGAATCCTTTGTGTCGTTGCTTGCGAGAAAAGTACCTTTGTTCTGATGCAAGTAGGATCGGATTCCCTTTGACCTACCTCTGCACCGTTCTCTTGTGCCTTCCTTCAGTGAAGATACTTTGGTATAGTTATCAAAGATAACCCTCACTTGGTCATAGCCTCGAGCTTTTGAGTCGATGATCTTGACATATGATGTGCCAAGGTCACTGCAGTTATTGAAGTTCTTGACCGCCATCAACTCCTGCAAGACTGCCATTCCATCGACTATGAGACAGCACCCCTTCTCTTCGGTCGCTTTGTGTATAGTAGCTTCCTGGGTTGTGTCACTATCGGCCTGCACAATATTCTCCAGCAGGTGGATTACTGTGATTTTGTCAGTTGTTGGGTGGATCGATCCATCTGGTTTCATCAACACCCGGTTTGTGATGCAAACTCGTGAGTGCCAATCACTGCTTCCAAATCAATGTCCTCTCTTGATGACCGCGCTATCACCAGCATCTTGGCAAAGAGTGATGATGTTGCCTTCAGTATCACAGCTTTGGAGCCAGCATTCAGTTTGATCTCTTTTGCAGATGCACTCCAAGACAGCAGTTTGACCTTTGTCATCTTGGACCATAGGTTTTCATTGCCAGTCAGACGTTCTTTAACAAATCTCAGATAGGCACCCATGCCAACCTGCTCTGTTGACAGGATGCTCTCTTTGACATTGTTGGGGAGTATCTCTTTGACAGGAGCTTGAACATGCGGCCTGTCATGGCCTGGGGATCAGGCTCAGTACTGGACCCTTGAAGATGTTGCATTGTGCTAGCACCTCTTCAGCTGTGCAATAGCTCGTTCCTGCGACGAAATTGGCCTGGGAGAGGCAGTGGTGTTGATGTGCTATAGCACTGTTGGATAGTGCAGCCAGTCTTTCGGTCTCTGCAGAGAGGCGTGCCAGCTCAGGCCTGTGAGACAGAACTTGAGTAGAGTCTTTGGGTACGACGTGATCCCAGAGATTCCTCCTTGACCTTTGGTAGATTTGTTGAGGTGCTCCATTGCTTGGTCTACACAATGCGAGTGAATGAACAGTGTTGCTTGTGTTCACCGTGAAGTCGCCATTCACAACTCCTGCCAAATGTCTGGGTCTGTGGTTTTCATCTCATGCATGCGAGCAATGTACTCAGGGATGTTTTGGGCATAATCTAGCCTGTTGTAGGCGAAGAAGTAGACACACAGTTTCTCCAGGGCTGCCAAGTAGAGGAACCAGTTACCCCTCCGTGTGGCACGCTGAAACTGGAGCAGCACCATGACCTGATTCATGTACATCGCGCCCACTTGTACATTGGATCCTTGTCATGAGTGACATCATACTCTAGCAGCTGCTTCTCGAGATGTTCAGAGACTCCAGCTTCAACGGAATGCCTGGTGTGCCGTGTGGACGTCCTGGTTGGCCCTGCATGCATCAGTCAACTCCTCTGCTGCTGACCGTAGGGAGTCACGCACTGCAGGATGGTCTTCCAGGAATGCACCCAGCCAGAGGTCGAACAGTGCTTGCAGTGTACTTTTGGTGAGCTTGAAGAGCCCTGTTGTGTGGTTGCCATTGATAATCTGGGTCACCGTGACACTGCTGTACAGGTCTGCTTCCTGCCACGCCTCATCAAGGCCCCTCCCCTCAATTGTCCTGCCCAAGCACCGCAGGGCACATAGCACAGTGTGAAATGCACCAGGGCATAGTACCCACTTGTTCTTGTACTGCGGTCAAGGTATTCAAGTTTCAGTGCCCTCTTGTACTGGTCCATATCCATGGTTGCCACCAGTTTGCTGTCTGGTCCAGTCACGAGATCATTCACTCTTGACAGCTGATCCTATGCCATGACCAAAGTGGTCCATTCATGGGCTGCAGCGTTGATGATGGGAAGCCCAAAGGCCTGGTCCACTACTGTGGGAGCATCCGCAGGCAGTGGGATATGTGTGAGTGAATTGTAGGCAGACCAAACAGGTACAGGCTGTTCTCCATCCATCCTGTCAGCTGTGGGTTCTTCTGGTCACCTTCCTCTGTTGGCGGTGTTCTGGGCCAGGCTCATGAACACTAGGCCTGTTGAAGAAGCGTGCCACCATCCACCCAATGTCATTGGTCTGTGATCTGCCGTAACTCTCATCATACACTCCCATCTTGTAGTGTGGACTCGTTTTGGGCTTGGGTTCCCCTCAATCGTAACATGCAACCATGTCGATAACAGTTGGTGGCACATCTTGTAGGCCTGCAGATGTCAGACTCTCACTGAATTGCACTGGGTCCACCACTGTTTCGCCTTGGTCCGATCGCTGGTACACTCCAAAGGCTGTTCCATGGAAACTCCCTTTTCCATCTGGGGTGTCACTTTCTGTCGATGTTGTCCAGGGAAGCCCGGATCCTCTTGTTGCGCAGAAGGCCTGGTGGCACATACACACCGTACTCTCTGATATTCTGAGAGATGGCATTGGCGATGTTGTTACGTATTTTAGTGACACGGTCATAAGAGACCCAACGCCAAACTTGCTCAACAGCGATATCGCCTTCTGACTTCGGAAGTTGTGGTACATGTACAGTGACAGTCCAACAGCATAGGGACTTTCAAACATACTGTGGAACGTTGACTCTGATGACATGGGGGTGAGTGTCACTTGTCTGTCTGTCTTGCAGGCCTGTACTATTGATTGAGACAGGATGAGACACGAGTTGTGCAAGTGTTCGGTGCGTGTCTCGGTTGTTGCCGCTTTTGCTCCTTGCAAGACCCATCTTGTGAAGATGATCAGTTCAGCTGGTACACCTGATTCACTGACCCAACCAGTGGCCCATTAAAGGACCATGGATCATCCTTTCTAGACCATAGGACAGCTTGCCTAATTATGTTGAAACACCGGAAAGATTGTGTTCATCTCTCCTTTGATGTCTCTCTCCTCTATTGCCTGGTCTATAGCAGAGCGACCAGCTTCATTGGAATGTAGGACTGCTGGCTTCCTCCCTCGTGCATCAGTGATTGTGAAATTTGTGATGTTTGTGGGATTTTCTCCAAGAGGACTGCCGAGTGATTTTCTCATTGTGAATTCCATGATCGTGCATCATATTGGTGTACAGTGCAGCCACCTCGATCAGTGTGATTATGTCTCCTTGATTCAAGCGCTCTTTAATTCGGCAAAGAATTCAATCTCCGCCGAAATAGATGCCACAGTGTCTTTGTCTGACCGGTTGTCCCTATTACTGAGCCTTTGGGGCTGCTGCACGTAGCGCTGCCAGTGCATTGTGTGGCAACTTGTGTGGTACCTGATGTCCCTGGACAGGAAGTCTCCCTCCGCAAGGATGTCTGCCATATTCAATTTCCATTGGTCATTATGACTGGCATCTACAATCTTTTTGACTGATTTTCCAATGTCTGAAGTTTCTGCATAAGTGAACCTGCTCTGGATTTGAACCAGATCTGGCATGTTTCTTTTCGTGTTTGATATCTTGCAGTAGAAACAAAGCTCTCGGTTGAACGGACTGACGTGGATCGTGTGAGTGACCTTTTCATTGACTCAGCAGATTCACTGCTATCAGGCATAGTGGTACTACTTGACATGGTCGTCCCCTTCCTTCTTGTATGACAACACGCTTGAACTCTTCGCAGACAGTGCTTTCTCGTACCGCTTTTTGTCTCTGTCAGTGTGCCCTTTGTGTGTCACCTCACTGTAGCATGTCCTGTGCCATACAGCATGGTTCGTTCCAAGATCTCCGCTGACAAACCATGCAGCCGTTGGTTCAAATGAACGAAGTCAGGATTCCTAATTCAGCTCTTTGACTGGTATAGTCAAGAAATTCTGATAGCTTTCACGTTTTGGATACATCAGTGACTCCAGCTCTCTCCCTTGTTTTTAGTGTTCACCCACTGTTCCTCTTGGCATTTGAGGCAGCGGTCAAAGTCAATTGATTGTTTCTTTATAGGTGTTCTCCTAATGCTGCAGAGGTGGCCATCTTTGTTTATGTTCTCTGTGAAGGTGCAGACGTTGGGCTTGACACAAGTCGGCAATCAGAAACTTGTAACAGCAATGAAGTCGTAGCTGGGACGTATTCATCTGCAACTTATGAAACAAATGCAATAATTAGGTGACACCAGTGGCGGATCTACGGGGGGGCGAGGGCCCGACCCCCCCCACACGCCCCCCCTCCCACACAGACCCAAAAATGCCAATTTTCTCACATATACACTCCAGCTTTGCTAGAGATTCTGCTGAGCCTGAAGCAGGCCGCAGAAACGAATTTCCAGGTGCCTATTTTTCAAAATTTTCTGGGGAGGACCCCCAGACCTCCCTCACGGACTTCGCGCCTTCGGCACTCATGCCCCCCCCCCTGAAATTTCTAGATCCGCGCCTGCAGCCCAGTATGTTACCTAAGATCATAAAATATCAGTTGTTAGTAGAATTAGTGTAGTATTTGTATTATAAATTTTTAAACAATCTAACCATATTTTGCTCTGAGGCACAAAATACCTTAAGAAAAAATTGGCAATATTTGTTTTCGTATTTTACTCGATAATTTGGATGAATTGAAATGCATTTAAATGCATTTGCCAAAAGTCTGGCTCCCAAAAATTGAAAAATATTTTTACGGCAACTAAAATTTTTTTCATACTCTTGCTCAGGAATCACCCCGGGACCAAATAGAAAATTACCCCCGTGTGGGGGTGATGGTCATCTCTATAATGTTTTTTACTATCATAATCGATTAACCGTTGCCAGATATCTCCTAAAATGACAGACGAGATAGGTTTTGAAAATGGCGACTTTCACAACTTTAGTGACTCGTGACCTGACCCTGACCTCGAATCCGGGAAAAAAAAATGTCGTTGGGTATCACTCATCGACCTCTCCCACATACCAAATTTCATCAAGATCGGAAGTAAAAAGTTTCTTTGTACCGGAGGTGTTTTTGACCATCTTCAGGTTACGTGGCGCCAAACGGGACGGAAATTCAAAAATCTGTCCGGTTAGATACAAGATAATATTTTTTACTATCATAATCAATAAACAGTTGCCGAATATCTTGTAGAATGGCAGACTAGATAGGTTTTGAAAATGGCGATTTTTATAACTTACGTGACCTCGTGACCTCGTCCCTGACCTTGAACCCGGACAAAAGTTATATCGTTGTGCAACACTCATCGACCTCTACCCACATACTAAGTTTCATCAAGATCGGAAAGAAAAATTGTTGACGGACGTACGGACGGACGGACATTTGGTCCGGCTTTATTAGGTCATCTCGGTAGAGATGACCTAAAAACTGGCAACATGTTTTTTTATGTCCTAAATATATTTAAGGAATTAAATGCATTTGCCAAGAATTATATACAAAAATATGACAACATTTAATTTTTTTACATTGACCGATGGACTATGAAGGCAGAGCTGGAAAAAGTAAAGGCAGGACAGCAAAGCCTGGACATGGGGCGGGTGGAGGTAAAGGGCGATATGCAAATGATGGACCAGAGGATGGCAGATGAGATCAAGACGGTACGAGAGGAACTTACTGAAATGGGTGAAGGAGAATGTGGAAGGCGTTTGGACCACGGTGGAGATGGGTAAGGAGGAAGTGACAAACAAAATAGCAGCGGTTAGACGAGAAGTAGATATACTCGGACAGGGAATGAAGGAATTAAAAAAAAATTAGTAACAAAAAGAAAAAATAAAAGGACAGGAGGAAACAAAGGGGGAATTGGATGCCGTAAAGGAGGAATGCAAGGCGAGACACAAAGAAATGACGAAAACGGTTAAAGGAATGGGAGACAAGTTGAAAGAAGAAAATGGGTCAATAAAGCAGAGTTGACGAAGTGGGCAAGGGCCTGGACGGCTATCGGGCCTGTGTGGACGTCAAAATGCAACGGCGGGAGGAGGAATTGGGATTTTGTAAGTGCTAGGGTGGCAGTTGAGTGCAAACGTTGGAAACCCGTGTAACAGAACGAGAGCATGTGTTAGTTGATAAAGGCTTGTGGGAGCCACAATTGACTGGGGAAAAGATGGATAAGACATTACAGGAGCAGCTGAACACTTGGGACAATACCATAAAGGGAGAGGAGAAAGAACCAAAAGTTTCTGTTAGTCTCGATGGTGAAGTTGATGGGTCCTGTTGAGACCATGCTTAAACTGGCCGACTCGTACGAAGCCAATGGTGAAGTTAAACTGGACTTGCTGCACTTTGACATTGCTGAACAGGATAGAGCAGATTTGGTGGAGCCAATGTTTGAACCATTTGCAGGACATGTAGTGGAGGACAGCGACAATGAGGTTGACATGCCAAGTACCGAGAAAGTGACTAGTTTGGAAACATTCGAAAGTGAGCTTCCTGATGTAAACTCTGGAGAGAGAAATGCCCAATTTTAAAAAGGGCAAGGCGGTTTAAGAGGCACAGACGGATCTCAAGAGGAAGAGCCGGATGCTTATCAAATGAACCAGTGCAAAAGTGATGTTTTTGAAATTAATTTGATGAACCAATCTCAGAATTCAGATCCAGATGATAGCTGTGAAGTTGTGTTATGGGTTGTGTTATGGTTGTGAGGGTAGCTGGAGGCATTTCATAGCAAAGTTAGGATTGTAAAGAGTTGCTTGGTCCATGGACATGTAGGAGACATCTCGATGTATATTAAGTGGGATAACTGTGAGCTTAAGTGTTACTTGTCACCACATGGGGTAGGGGGGGGGAGGTGGGTGTTGTGTTAATTGACAGGATAAAGGCCAATTTCCCACAGTATGCAATTGCCCTCTGTGACCTTTTCCTATGTTTCTTGCATTTCAAGACCGGCAATCGGGGGGGGGGCGGGGATCAAGTCCTAAAAACAGCGACAACCGAGCTGCACATTCAAGCAGGCAAGAAGCCCCGCCTTCCGAGCTTCATACCAACAAGTCAGGCCCCAGAGGCTTATGATTGGGCAGTGTGCCGTGAGGGGGTGGGGAGGGATGAGCAGAGAATGGAGAGGACACAGTGTGGGAGGACACGATCGACTAAGAGGCTCTTGTTTTTGCTCTCCTTTTGGCACGACGAAATGGCTGCACGATTCTCGTGTTCGTGCTCATGAGTTGGCAGCATGCTGGGCAAGATGCTAACCATTCCTGTTTGGCTGAGCCACGAAGTTGTACGATTATGAGAAAGAGAGGAAGAGGAGTGCGCGTCTCAGCGAACTCGGCGTTATCCCGTTGTGTGTTCAAGGAGGAAGATGGGTGATCGTTGTTAGCAGACCTAATGAAAGAGTAACATTCGGCATATTCGTTCATGAGAAGCCGCAGCTCGCCAGTTGGTGAGCCCTGGCATTGAATACCACCTCACGAATTACCTCATGCACGTTTCCCACCCAGAGAGCGGCTCGGTGCCATTTTGGGTGCATTTTCCCACACAGTTCGATCGCTAAGTTCATAAAAGACCATCTCTGGACAAAGCTAAGTGGCAGAATAAAGAGAGGATTTTCTTTTCTTTTTTCCCCTTTGTCTGTGTTAAAGTCCGTGTGTAGAGGCACCTTGACTTTCGGCTTTAATTTACCAAACGTTTTATTATTACACTTTGAATTATTGCCATTGTAAATATTTGATCTATTTTCATTCAACCCCTGTGTTTATTTTAAGTTGCTTGTATTGTCTTTGTCATGGGTTCGAATACAATCCCCTTGTGCTGTGCTTCCGTCTGCTCCTTCCATGCCGCCCTTTTCTTCCCATGCGCGTCATAATCTCTGAGGATCACGCGTTTGCCTCGAAGGAAAACCGCTCGGCGATCCAGCCTGGTCGGTGTTAACCGCCCGTCCATGACAATTGGGTCGGGGGAATTAACCTAACTGCCAGGGCCACGACAACGTCATAGGTGCCTTCGTTATGACGTCATAATTGCATATGTATAATGCTACATCTGATCAGTATGAAAATTTTTAAGGATCATCTAGGGATAAAATGGTTCACAGAAAAAAAAAATTGACAACATCATCGGTCACGTGATTCTGCAGCCACATTGTTTAAAAATAATAATAATCATTTTTTAAAAACCTTCAAAGATCTTCTTCTGTGAAGTGGCTGAACAGATTGAGGCGAAACTTTACACGTCTGACCACCTATCCATTTAGGAACAAAAGGTTCAACCATATGATGTCATAGGTAACATGGTTTGGCAGCCATATTGGATTTACCCTAAAAGCTTTAAAAAAAAAATCTTCTCCAGAATGGCTGGACAGATCGAGGGGAAAGCACACAAATGTTCTCCAAGTCATGGGTGTACAAGTTTAAGGAGTAATTGATCGATCATGTGGTTTGGCAGCCATATTGGATTGAAGAAAAATATTAAATAATGTTTTCTCTGGAACCGCATAATCAATCGACGTGAAACTTCACAATTATGATCTCGTAGTGATGGTAAATACGTGTTTTAAATTTCAACTTGATCAGATGCATGGTCTGGCAGGCAGGATTATGAAATTTTTTGATCTGGGCAGTTATTTTTTTTAATAAGGCTCACTTGGCTGTGCCTGGATGGTTTGAGGGTGGAGTAGCAGCAGCTGAAATGTGAATCCTTTCCAGGTTCATCCTGATGACTTCATCTTTGCTTTTTGAGTTCCTTCTGATGACACCAATGCAGGAATGTACCTATTTGGTCTTACATTTGATTTGAATTTATTTTCATCCCATTCTGAATTCAATTTAATTATGAATAATAATCTATCTATAATTCCAGCAATGCTGTGTTCTGTGGTTGTCTGGTGTGTCTATTGTGTGTGTGTGTCGTGTGTGTTGTGTGTGTCTGTGTTGTGTTTGTGTGTGTCTGTGGTCGGTGTGTGTGGTCTGTGTGTGTGTGTCTGTGGTGTGTGTGTGTTGTGTGTGTGTGTGTGTGTGTCTGTGTGTGCTGTGTTGTGTGTGTGTTGTTCTGTGTGGTGGTGTTGTCTTGTGTGTGTCTGTGTGTGTGTCTGTGTGTGTGTCTTGTGTGTGTCTGTGTGTGTGTCTGTGTGTGTGTCTGTGTGTGGTGTCTGTGTGTTGTGTTGTCTGTCTGTGTGTCTGTCGTGTGTGTCTGGTCTGTTCTGTGTCTGTTGTGTGTCTGTCTGTGTGTCTGTCTGTTGTCTGGTCTGTGTGTCTGTCTGTGTGTCTGTCTGTTGTGTCTGTCTGTGTGTCTGCTGTTGTGTCTGTCTGTGTGTCTGTCTGTGTGTCTGTCTGTTGTGTCTGTCTGTGTTGTCTGTCGTGTTGTTGTCTGTCTGTGTGTGCTGTGTGTGTCTTTGTGACCGCTGTTTCTCGCAACCACTGGTCCGATCTCATTGAAACTTGCCAGGATATTGCTGGGGACCTAAGGATGTGCCTTTTCAAGGTTTGATATTAATCGGACAAGTGGTTCCCAATTATGGCCATTTATTTACCAAACCAATGACAAGACACGTTGTTGCGTGGGCGTGGCCGATGGGGAAGGGAAGCTCAGCCACGTTCCCCATTACGGGTTACAACGTACCGGCTTCCGGAGAGTGATGACTTCGTGTATTCTAATAATTTCTCGATTTCTTATGCGCATTTATAGATAAACACAATGCTCCAAGTTATGACGTTTTCATATTAGACGGTGCATAAATTTCGGTAACATCAGAGTGAGCTGGTGTGCTCCGAACCAGGAAGTAAAATTTTTTGTTCCTCTCTTCTCTCTCTTTTGTTTTCCTTGCGACGACATTGTGAAAAGGCAAAATACGTTGGCGCTAATTGAATAATTGGCCATTAAAACTAAATTGCAAATAATCATAACTGCGATATGCGAACTTCCGGGGAAAACGCACGTACGGGCACGCGGAGAGCGAAGAAACGGCCTGTGTGGTTGTTGTTTCTTGCTCGCGGTTTGAATATTTATTTATTAATTTTATTTTATGGGCACGTACTAGTAATAATAATAATAATAAAAACATCATGGGTCAGGGTCAGTGTGACCACTCCTCATTTTCATAAATGCCAAGGTGAGCCAATGAAAAAAGCCAAGAATTCACAAGGTTTCAGAAAAGCGATGATAATAGAAAACCTATACGCCAAGAAAACCTATGGAAAACCAAGACGCCAAGGTGAACAACGAATAGCCAAGATCTTGTGAAAAAAAGCCAAGGAGTGGTCACACTGGTCAGGGTCAGGTGTCTGATCAAAGCGGGACGTCTTGGTACCCGGTCATCACTGCCAGAAGTTATAAAGTGGCAGATCTAATGATATCTCTTATTAATTACCGAACACACCAGTACACAAACACCACACAAAACAAGTCCTGGCGAGGGTCTGCAATCTCCGATTGCTGTTGTTCTTGTTATTCATGCTTTAATGCACGTTTTTGGTAATCATCTGCCTTGGTGATTATTCAACATCTTTCCTCCCACCCAGCTGTGTGCGATTGCTTCCAGGCATGTGCCCCTCCCATCACGTTTGGCCATTTGTGCTTGTGGTGCGGCTTTGCTCTGCCAAAACCATACATGGATGCATCCTGCCTCCGCCTCCTTCCTGCTCAAGTTTTGTTCCTTCCGCAAATACCCAACTTTAGGATTCTACGTCGCCTAGTCCCCTTTAAGAGTTCCACTTCCCCCTCTGCTCCAACCCCTCTTCAATTTTAGGCTGGAAGCTCGCACTCCACCCCTCCCACCCCCAACTTTCAAGATTACATGAACACCTCTGCCCCTCCCCATTTTAGGCTTACACCTCTTCCTCTACCCCCTATCCCAGCCCACACTTCTCCAGCCCTCTCCCTTTTCTACCTCTGCATTCATACTATCCCCAACTTGCTTGGTCAACTGATGGCCAAGTGCTCCTACAGCAATCATATCCTGCTTGAATTTAAAGTCTCACTTTGAGGTACATGCATCTCAATTGGTTGACCTGGAAGCATTCCCATATGAACCCCTGGCTCATTATCTGGATAACCAAAGTTCAAATCCTACATACCATGTTGTTTGTCCATTGTCTACCAATGTCCGTGTAATTCATGTACAACTACACCGAGGTAGTCAAATGTCTCTGTCCTGAATGTGTTTTATGAACAAGCTCCTCTATTTCAACAGATCAGACTGACATTCCTCTTACTCCCACTCTTCCACCTTCCCACCCCTCCCTTACACACTTCTGCAGTACCAACCCCCCCCCACCCTTCCTCATGCTCTGCTACCTGTCATAACCTCCCTTCCCTCCCACTTGCTGTCAGATAGCATGAACTTCAGGCACAAACAAAGAGGCACCGCACTCATGCTTGCTGCACAACAGGCCAATACTGTTGATGGAATTTATTGGGTAGTCAAACTATTGAGATTTTTTGAAAATTTTCTACCTTATTGTCAGTATTTCTGTCGATATGTTTGTTGGTTAGTCGATCTCGTCGAAAAAAAAAAATTCAAAAAAATATTTTTGAAATTTGTTCTACCCTTATTATCAGTATTTCCGTCGATATGTTTGTCTGTCTGTCTGTCTGTCTGTCTGTCTGTCTGTCTGTCCCTCTGTTCGGTCCAGCGCTCCGTTAATACAATGGCGATTTTGATGAAACTTGGTTGGTAGGTTCATACCATGACCTAGTTGTGTGCAAATGATAACCGTTGCTATGGACACCACCGTTGCCAGCAAGGTACTTTGAAATTTTTGAAAAATCTAAAAAAATTTATTTTTTCGAAAATCAAAAATCGGGCCACGAGCGACTGTGGGCAGTACATTCAGCCATATTGTCAAAAATTCCAGCCGGATCTATGAAAACTGTCGGAGAAGATAGACTTTGAATGAACCCTGGTCGAAAACAATAAAAAACGAAGTTCGTTATATCTCAGAGACTATGAGTCAGATATACATGAAACTGGTATGGTAGGTTCATGGTATGTCCGAGTTATGTGTGAGAAAGAACCGTTGCTATGGACCCCTCCTTGCCTAGCAACGGCCAAAAAACCTCTAAATGTGGGGGTATTTTAACAAAAAAACAATCTGCAGCATTAACCCTTGAAGCTAGAATCATGAATTTCTTGTGCTTAATCTTCAGGTCATTCCCCATCGAACGGGAACATCGCGTCAGGTTCTATTGGGTAGGCGACTACCCATGTTGCCTACCGGCTTGTCTGTCTGTATGTATGTCTGTCTGTTCGGTCCAGTGCTCCGTTAATACAATGGCGATTTCGATGAAACTCGGTTGGTAGGTTTACCATGACCTAGTTGTGTGCAAATGAGAACCGTTGCTATGGACCCATCCGTTGCCTAGCAACGGGACGTTGAAATTTTTGAAAAATCATAAAAAAATTATTTTTTTCGAAAATCAAAAATTGGGCCACGAGCGACTGTGGGCAGTACATTCAGCCATATTGTCAAAAATTTCCAGCCGGATCTATGAAAACTGTCGGAGAAGATAGACTTTGAATGAACCCTGGTCGAAAACAATAAAAACCGAAGTTCGTTATATCTCAGAGACTACGAGTCAGATATACATGAAACTGGTATGGTAGGTTCATGGTATGTCCTATTATGTGTGAGAAAGAACCATTGCTGTGGACCCCTCCGTTGCCTAGCAACGGCCGAAAAACCTCTAAATGTGGGGGTATTTTAACGAAAAAAACAATCTGCAGCATTAACCCTTGAAGCTAGAATCATAATTTTCTTGTGCTTCATCCTCAGGTCATTCCCCATCAAACGGGCCCATCGCGTCAGGTTCTATTGGGTAGTCGACTACCCATGTCCACCTACCGGCCTTGTCAAATTCATAATTTCCTTTATCATTATGCATGTTTAACAATTTACATTGTGGTCAAGTTTCAAAATCAGTGACTTTTACTTCTCTCATGGAAAACCAAATGAATCAGAGAAGCTTTAGCATGTAATTGTATTGTGAAGCAGCTAAAGCATTCTCATGTGAAAATTTTGAAAAATAATCAATTAGGACATTTCAAACATCATTCCCTTCAACTCAGTCACACCACCCTTCAGAGTCAATCTGAATGGGAATAATTACTGCACATTTTGCAAAGGCTGTTAATCTAGTTATAGAAGACAAGAACCCAAATCTGGAGTGGGTTGACTGCAGGGGGTAGGGGAGGTTGGGTTGGTTTGTACTGAGTGTGAGATAATTGCTACACTGAGATGTGTAGGATTGGTGCCACACAGCATGGAGAAGATGTTTTAGCATTACAAGGCACAGGAACAGGGCAATAGAGAGTGGCCCTGTCACACTTCATGAGGTTATAGTGAGCCAAAGCATTGTTGTCCAAGTAAATATGAAAGAAGGCCCTGATAATCACAAACTGCAAGACACACGATTCCGTCATTTTTGCTTTGCAGGCCAGATGTGTAGACATGAAAATACGTGACATGGCACAAAAATACGTTGCGTTTCATTTCTCAATGGGCACTTTGTGTGAACGCCATTCACACCTTCATGGTAAACTGTTTTAACTCCACCTGCCCAGATATAAATGAATTTTGTATTTTGCTTTTTATGTTGCCTGTATATTTGTTCCCCGCAGAGAACAAAACCGAGACCTGCATCTCGTGTTCGTCGATCTGATTAAAACATTCGTACCACATGCTGTGCAAGTCTGTGGAAGATCTTGGCCAAGCTCGGCTTCCAAAACAACTTGATTGCAGTCATCAGATCACTCCACGACGGTATGGCAGTCCAAGTGATTGATGGAGGTGAGCAATCAGAACCCTTCAATGTTACCAATGGCACCAAGCAAGGCCACGTTAAAAAATTTCACCTGACTGCCGCTTTATTTGGAGTTGTGTTTGCTGCCATGCTACACGCTGCCTTCACAAGCTTTTACCGAGGCGTCGTCATCCAATTCAAAACTAGCGGTGGTATCTTCAAACTCCGTAGACTCCAAGCCAGGACCAAGATCACTGAGCTCCTTCTGCACAAATTTCCATATGCTGACAACTGCACCCTTGTAGCACACATGTTGCTTGGCATCCAGGCCAACACCAACGCTTTGCGAATGCATGTCATCAGTTCAGACGAACTAAGCATCAGCCTGAAAAAAAAACTGGTCATGTTTCAATCACGTCCTGGTGGCACATATACCCCACCTGCAGTCATCATAAATAATGCAAAACTGAAAGTGGTCAACAAGATTTGCGACCAAGGCAGAACACTCGGACTAAAATGGCACAATCGATGATGAAGTCACCACCAGAATTGACAAGGCCAGCGCAGCATTCGGCAAGCTGCAGCACAGACTATGGAGCGATCACGGAATTTAGCTCTCCACCAAGATCGCAGCCTACCGGGCGGTCGTGCTTTCCAGCTTGCTCTACGGCTGCAAAAGCTGGACTCCCTATCGCCGACACCTCAAACGCATCGACCAATTCCATCTTCGATGCCTGAGGAAAATTGCCAAAAATCAAATGGCATGACCTGGTCCCCAATACAGAGATCCTTTGATCGCTGTCACATCGAAGGCATTGAGTCCCTAATAATCGAAAAGAAGTTCCGTTGGGCCGGACACGTGCCTCAAATGGACGATACCAGAATACCGAAGGCCATATTCTATGGTCAGTTAAAGTTAGTGGCTCACAACAGAGGCAGCCAGTGCAAGCGATACCAGGACATCCTCAAGTCTAATCTCAAGCCCTGCCATATTGGGAGGGAAACTATAGCCAAAAACTAGGACCTCTGGCACTTTATCTCTTCCTGAAGCAGCTAGAATGAAGCGACATCAGATACACTTTTCGTCTGTGCAATCTGTGGTAAACTTTGCGCATCCAGGATATGTTTATTTAGTCACGAAATAAGTCACTGTCCACGATGAGATTCATCGACATCGATGGCTCACCCAATCGTCATATTTGTTCCTTAGCCAACCCCGTCCTACGCCTTGTTCGGCAACGCCCTCTGCTGACGTGTGATTGCTCCATCGACCACAGTGATTGAGCTCTTCCATGAGCCTCAATCCCTGTTGAGAAAGATTCAATCCAAATATATGTGCTGAAAAGCAAAATGGTGGCAAGAGAGATAACACAGAGGGTGGAAAAGCGAATAAATAGTATATTTCTGGTCAAGGTCAAATTCTGGTCAGGGTCAAGCTTGGGGGCAAGAATTTTTACCTCCGCACCCGAAGGTGGATGGAGGTTATGTTTTCACCCCTGTCTGTCTATTTGGCTATGAGCAGGACATCTCAAAAAGTAATGGACAGATTTTGATGAAACTTGGTGGACAGGTTGGTTGTGTGAGAGAGACAAATTGATTAGACTTTGATGAAGATCTGGATTCAGATGTGAGAATCTTTAAAGGCATTCTTCATAATTGAGAGATAGGGCCAAAAATGATATCTCAAAAAGTTTTGGATGGGTTATGACTAAACCTGGTGGAGTGGGTAAGTGACAAGAACAAGCCGATTAGATTTGGGTTAAGGTCCAGATGCAGATCAGGCCCATCAGTGCGATATAATGTAAACTGTTCAGCCTGGCGGAGGTATACGCTCTACCGAGTGCCGTTCCGGTTGATGAATGCGACCATTGAGAATATCCTGTACAGGTTGCACACACTTCCTAAAGAATAACACAACAAAGGCATTACAAAAGCTGCCATTCCAATGGGATAAGTGTGTGAATAAAGCTGGACAATACCCTGAAAAGTTCTGCATTGTTTTTATAATACACTGGGGGGAATTCAATCTATATCGAAATCTATATTCCACATACATATATAAAAAGATAAAGGTGTTTCTGTGTGTTCGTCGTAATCTTAGCTATCAGGGCTAATATGCCAAAATCACTCCCGTCAAAACCTACATTCATGTGCGTAGTATGTTTTAGGCAGGTTTACTCGAGGATATCGGCGAAGAAGTGTCCGTTTAGACTTTAGAGCCTTTGAAGAACATCAACGCGAGACATTTGAGGGTGCTCACGTGACCCGGAAGTGCTTTGACGTTGACCCGTGAATAAAAATTATTCATGGAAAGGTAAATGTTCAGTCCACTTTGTCCATTACTATAAGGACGAATCATATCTTATTTCCATTATTCTGATACTCATTTAGTAGTGCAGCAATACGGTCAAACCTTTTATGGCAATTGTAGTTCGGTGCTTCTGATCCTATTATTTGTACAGACATCTGTGTAATTATCCATGATCTTTAACTGTACACAATTGTACTAAATTCATTAGTTTTTGATAAATTTACATTATGATGTCAATTACGTTTTCAGGGATTGAAAGCTTGATGAAGAGCGGTGCCCAGCTGATGATCAAGACAGTCGGAAAATCAGCAATTTGCTTGCTGCAGAGGGTGTGTGTGTGTGTGTGTGTGTGTGTGTGTGTGTGTGTGTGTGTATACACGCGAGAGAGATATTTTGTATCCCTACCGCTGTCGAGCTGCAGCAATGCCAAAACAGAAGTCTAGTTTGGGTCGTGTGAATGTGATGTTGAACATGATTACGGATGAGGTATGCACCTCAAACACTGCAACTTGATCATATAGGACAAATATACCACATAGCACAAGCAGGCATTTGAGGCACTTGAAAGAACTCTCAAAGATATTTGACAAAATAGTTCACCAATAAGCAAAGTGACAGTTCTTCTTGTCAGCGATGTCAGACAAACTTTTCCGATAATTTGGCGGGGTACTCGAGCCGATCAAGTCAATCAGAGTCTAAAATCGTCAGTGCTGTGGCGAGATGTGTAAAAACACAACAACAACAACAAAAAACAACAAAGGAGTGCCTGTCGTGAAGCTCACCTGGATCAGGAGTAAGTCACACAAACCCCCACAGACCCCCTTCGACCCTGAATTTTTTTAATGCCATGAACAAACTTTGGTACATCAAGGGTGATGAAGATTGTGGTCAAGTTTCATTTAAATTGTTTGTGTAGTTCGGAGAAGAGAGCAAATACCTATTTTGGGGGGTCAACCCCCCCCACTCCTTCCACCACCCGAAAGCACTCTTAATGAGCGCAGATTTTGGTACAGTCAATATACTTTGGTACATCACGGGTGATGAAGGTTGTATTCAAGTTTCATCGAAATCGTATAAATAGTTTCGGAGGAGAGAGAAAATAGCTATTTTGGGGGTTCAACCTCCCCCCCCGCACTGTAAACCCCTTTAATGAGCACAGGTGATTTTTATACAGATGATAAACTTTGGTACGTCACAGGTGAAGAATGTTATGGTCAAGTTTCACCAAAATAAAAAAACGACCTCTTATAATGCTTCATCTTCCTCTTTCACATGTGTGGTACTCATAACTGAATCATAATTCACTACTCTTCTTCTATTTCAACAGACTGCTCTCAATTCGACAGTTTCCTTCATACCTTGCCTAAAAAATCCAAACTGTTAGAGCGTTTCTTCTCTCCATTCTCTGAATTCACCTTTATTGCATCAATCAAGAAATGTCATTAAATGCATCTCTGACCTAAAAAAAAAAATTTAAACCAGTTTGCGATCAGTTTTCGCTTCCATCAACCATTCTTATTTTCCAAATTCAGTGCCAACTCACCCTCTCACCCGTTCTCTCAAAGCAACCATCACACTCTTCCCCTTCCAAACTTCCTCTCACCTTTCTCCCTCAACTCTCCCCACTCACCTTCTCCCACCATTCACCACCCTCACTCACCCTTCTCAAAGTTCCCCCCCCCCCTCACATCCACGAAGCTGCTCCTTCCCTGCCTGTCACCTCCATCTCATCATCTACCTCCTCAAATCCTAACTGCCTTCTGCCCCTCCTCTTGCCCCCCTCTCCCCCAGCACCACAGAGCCTTTTCTCCTCCACATTCAGCCCCTCCCCAACTATTCTGCAATCCCTCACACTCTTCAAACAACTCTCTTACCTCCCCCCTCCCCTTGTCCTACCCCTCTCCCTCCCATCCCACCCCTGCACCCAAAGCCTCCTCCCTCCCTCTTTATTAACAGTGTGGACCTCAAATATTCAGGGCCTTCCGCTCAACCTTACAGATCTTTCCATACAGGTTTTGCCACTGACAAACCAGACAATCTGCCGAACAGAAACTTTCCTCCCTCAAAACATCTCTACTGACTCCCAAGTATCTCTCCTGTTACTCCCACCTCCGGTATGACAGACCTGAGCCCTGTCCTGGTGGAGGAGTTGCTCTCTCATCAAGGACTCCATTCTCTCTCCATGCACTGCCCTCACTCCCCCACACCCCAAGAATACCTCTGGCTACGGCTTCCCCTCCACTCCCACCTCATGTATATATGGGTACTGTACCGTACACCAAACAGTGATGACTCCATTTACACCTCACTATCCGAAAACATGGACCATCTTCTATCTCTCACATCAAACTCTCTCTCCTCATATGTGGTGACTTCAATTGTCATCATGCCAGTTGGCTAGGTGTGGGTACCTCTTTCACCTGTCATGGCACTCAGCAAAAAGCTTTCTGCGACTCATTGGGACTGACTCAATCGGTCCAATTCCCGACCTGGATCTCAACCAATGGTACTCCTATCTCTTCTGGATCTGATTTTGACAAATCTCCCTGAAAATATCTGCATTTTCTTCCTCCGCTCCAATCGGTTCTTCTGACCAGTGCTTGTCAAAGTAGACATCTATCTGACTGTTATCAGAGAACACTCATCGCCGTCGAGTCTGGAATTCACTCAGCTGATGGCAGGGTCTCCAAGCAGCCATCAAACTCTGGAGCTGGTCTCCCATCGCACACTTCTCCAACATCAACTCATCCTGGGAATTCTTTCAAAGAAACTTGCTCTTCCTCATGCACAGATTTATCCCTTCTCATCTTCAGTTGTCCTACCCTTCCTCCCACAACATGGTTCACTGAAGCTTGTGGCGAGGCAGTTGTCCTGAAACAACTTGCCTTTGCCTCATGGAAAGCAAACCCAACTGAGGGTAATCTCAGTTCCTTCCATAAAGCTCGGAACAAGTGTGCATCTACCCTCAGGAGAGCCATAAAATAACATCTTTCTAAGCTCAAGAATGAACTCTCAAACCTCTCTCCCTCCTCCAAATCTTGGTGGCGTCTAATCAAATCTGTTTCTGGTGTATGTTCCCCCTCCATCCCCTTCCTTACCTCAAATAGTCGCACTGCTGATACCGCACATGCAAAGGCTGTATGCCTAAACTCAGTGTTTCGATCTTGCGTCCAAAACCCTTTCTGTACCCACCTTACCCAGTCGCACCCGACTGTCCCTGGACTCTGTGTCCTTTTCCTCTGACAAGGTAGAGAGCTTGCTGTCATACCTCGACTCAGATTCTGCAACCGGTCCAGACGGCATCAGCCCACATGTCCTAAAAACCTGCTCCTCTGCTCTTGCTCACCCTCTCTCTGTTCTCATCACCCTCTCATTTGCTCAAGGTTATCTGCCATTTGCTTGGAAATCAGCAAACATTACTGCTCTGCATGAAAAATGTGCAAAAACAGATCCCTGCAACTACAGTCCAATCAGCCTTCTCCCGATCTTCAGCAAGGTTATGGAATCCATCATCGCTTCAGACATTAGATCTATCCTCTTCTCCAATGGCTCGATTACCGATCATCAATTTGGATTCAGACCAGGTCACTCGACCCTGGATATGCTGCTCCTGTTCTCCCAACAATGGATTGTGGTCCTAAATGCCGGACATGAAATCAGAGCCATATCCCAAGACATATCGCGTGCTTTTGACACAGTCAGGCACCCTGCCCTACTCACCAAACTCTCTTCCTATGGTATCCAAGGCGATCTCCACTCATGGGTCGCAGACTTCCTCTCCTGTCGCAGTCAA
>CM068954.1:146507461-146521976 GCA_035128595.1 Eptatretus atami
ACGAGAGAGATACTGCAGTGTTTTAGATTTGCGTCCAAAACCTTTCTGGGTACCCACCTTAGCCAGTCGAAACCCGACTGTCACTGGAACTCTGTGTCCTTTTCCTCTGACAAGGTAAGAGAGTTTGCTGTCATATCCCTCGACTGCAAATTCTGCAAACCGGTCCAGACAGCATCAGCCCACAGGTCCTAAAAACTGCTCTCTGCTCTTGCTCACCCTCTCTCTGTTTATCACCCTCATTTGCTCAAGGTTATTTGCATTGCTTGGAAAGTCAGCAAGACATTACTGCTCTGGCGAAAAATGTGATAAAACAGATCCTGATACTACATGCTTAATCAGCCTTCTCCCCGATATTCAGGGAAGGTTAATTGAATCCATCACGTTCAGACATTAGATCTATCCTCTTTCTCCAATGGCCGATTACCGATCATCAATTTGGATCAAGCAGGTCACATCGACCTGGATATGCTGGCTCTGTCTCCGCAGACAATATGATCTATGGTCACATAATGCCGACAGAATTCAGAGCATATACCAGACATATGCGCGGTGCTTTTGATACAGTGGCACCTCTGCCTACCACCAAACTGCTCTCGCATATGGTATCACCAAGGCGAATCTCCACTTCATGGTCGCAGACTTTCCTCGCCTGCGGCAGTCATCAGTGTGGCCCTAATTGAGTTTTTCATGCCGCTCTTCTGTCCAGGATGGAGTTCACTCAAGGCGCGTCTGGTCCTGTTCTTTTTTTCTGGTTTTCATCAGTGTACTCTCCCGACTCGCTGGAAAATCCTTTCATACTCGATTGCTGGATGACCACCTCGTGCCTTACATACTTCATCCTCAGAGTCCGGCAAGCGCAGCTCTTTCGATCCACATGCAGATCGGTGAAATACAAAACTGCTCCAATGACGTGGAACATGTCTTTCAATCAGATCAATCCAATGTCTCTCCTAAAGAACATGTTTGGAACCCCCGCCCTTCCCCCCCCAATACTTCCTAACATCCTGGAAATAGTCCTTTTCTTTCAAACTTCTGGTCTCACGATGTACCATGATCTTTCTGGAAAGCACATTTGCAACGACTCGCAAAGCCAGTCCGGCGACTGGGAATGCTCCTCGTGAGCAAAGTCTTCTCGCCATCGGTGGAGCTCCTGACACATACAAGCTTTCGTCGGCCGCTGAATTTAGGTACATACTCCTCAATTTGGAGCGTGCTCCTTGCCTCTCATTGTTCTTCCGCTCTACTGGCTGTGGAATACCAAGGATTTCAGATCATTGCCAATCTTTCCCCGTGGATGAGGCTGAGTCTTTGGGTCTCATCGTCACTCCATCTCACTGGCGCATGGCGACGGTCGTATGGTCGCTTTCTGTCTTTCTGTTGTTCGTTTTTCCGTCCGCTTCTTCTGTGTCGGGTCTCCGCTGTCCCCTCCCGCCCCTCTTGCTCTTCTGCGGCATTTGGTCCCCATCTATATTTCCTACATGGCGGCGTCAGGTCCGTCAAGCACCTCTTCTGGTAAAAGCTATACAAAGAATCACGAATCACGCTGCTTCACCTGTCTGACTCTTTCATTCCTCTTTTTCCCTTCTTCAGCTTTGGAATCAAACTCATGTACTTCTGGTACAATGTTATCCTCATTCTTGCCATTTCAGGTTTAATAAATGCTGGTTTGCACTTTTTGTCGAATTCTTTCTTAATGTCCGTGTTGTGAGGTCTTGTCTGATCAGATGCTCTTCGATCTTTTTCTCCCCTTGTTAATTCAAGCCCGCAAAACCACCTCGCTTCGGAATTCCTGTTTTCCTTGCTGAAACTCCCTGGTATGTCCAATCTTTGTTTCCCCGTGTTCCTTGCACCATTCGCTCTCCCGTTTCAGCAGATTCGCTTAAATGTCTCTGATCTCGACTGGTTGTCCTCCTCACTCTCCACTCTCGTCTCATGCGCCTCCGTTGCTGTGGCGTTCTGCTGTTAGCTCGTCAATTACGAGCCGCTCGACAGAGGTATACACATGAAAAAACAAAACATTTGGTGTGTTGTAGTTTTGGAGGGAGTAAATATCTTTTTTTAAACCGTTTTTTTGTGGGGGGGGGGGTCAATTCGCCGGAGACCCCCCTTTCCGGCTTCTTCTCTCCCCTGTAGATCCGCTCCCCCGTAGACCTCTTTAATGAGAGCAGATTTTGATGCAGTCAATAAACTTTGGTACATAACTGGAAATGAAGCTTGTGGTCAAGTTTCATCAAAATTGTGCGTTTGGTTCATATTAAGTGATAATGACTGAAGTGTTTATGGACTGGCTAACTCACTGACTCGCTGACTCACACCTACGGACACTGCTCGATCACATAAGCTCACCTGACTGAAGTCCAGGTGAGCTTAAAATGATCCTCTGTATCAATATATGTGCACTTACGAGGAGATTATGCAGATCAAGCAGATCAGAGATCTGCCTGACCTTGGTGAAGGTAAAAATGGAGCCTCATACCGGTGACGGCCTCATCCCCCTTCACGAAAATCTGGCTGCAGTGAGTTCTGATAACGATTTGATAAACAGCGCATTTCCCAATTTTTCACAAAATTATGGAGACACTGATTGGCTGTTGCAACAGGCAATACTAGCCCAACGAAACAACGTCGTTCATGCAATGAACAAATGACTATTGGAATGTGTGCCCAGTGAAGAAGTCGCCTATAAATCCATTGACTGTGCCAGACGTGGATTACATCATTCACTACCCTGTCGAGTTTCTGAACTAGCTACATCCTGCAAGCATGCCACCTCAACAGCTGAAATTGAAAGTCGGAACACCAATCATGCTTCTTCGCAATCTGGATGCCCCAAAATTGTGCAATGGAACTCGGCTGGTCACACGGCAGCTGATGAAAAATCTCATAGAAACAATCTCCATCGGAGAGTTTTCAGGAGAGAATGTCCTGATTCCCCGTAGACTTCCGGTTCCAGTTCTTGAGCGACGGTGGCGGTTCTTCTTCAGAGTCTCTGCTGACTTTCTCATAAATAAGTTTTCCAGTTGTTTTTGTCGCGTTTTACTGCCATTTTATCATCTCTGTGTTTCTTGTTCGGTCTTGTTAAAACTTGTGCTAATTGTGGAGTTTTCATATCGGGTTTCCTTGAGGCCAGACCCTTCTTCCTGTTTGTGTGTGCAATTGTGTTTATTGTATTTTCTCCTTATTACCATCAGGTTTTATTTTCTCCACTTTTCCCTCCACCCTCCTATCTTTCTCAACTATTCCCTCTGTTTCATGTCTCAAAATATTTATTTTAAAAAATAATAATAATACAAACAAGAGCGAATACTTCGATATCGCACGGCTGGGGGCAGTAAAGTCTAAGGTTAAGAATGATGAAACAATTTTGCAGTTATAAAATTTAAATGTAGACATGGGTGAATTAGCATGCATGATGGGAAGAGTTGTGACGTTGAACAAATTTCTATTTATAGCCCTCAGATCAAAGGGACGTACGAGCCATAAGTGTGACAGAAGACGTGACAGAAGATATAGGACAGAATAGCCAATTATATAACAGCGCGATGTCGCTACGGCTGTAATAAAATAAATATACCATCAGAGATGGGAAATCCCCCACCATTGAAAAATAATTGAAATCAGATAAGTGTTTTTCCATTTATTACAAAAAACATTTTTTTCAAGATGGCCACCCCAGTCGGCCATCTTGGATCCGGCCACGCCAAAAATCAATAGGGTTCTTCCTTTTCAGGTGGTACATGTGTGACCCAAATTTCAAATCGATATGGCGAAAAAACATTTTTTTCAAGATGGCGCCCAGTCGGCCATCTTGGATCCGGCCACGCGCCAAAATCAATAGGCTTCTTCCTTTTCAGGTGGTACATGTGTGACCAAATTTCAAATCGATATGGCGAACAGTTTATGAGTTATCGCACTCACAAGATATCGCCCAGCCACGCCGGACGGACAACGGACGGACGACCCGGGTGACAACAATATCCCCCTTCCGCCACGCGGCGGGGGATAAAAAACCTTTTACCTCACATTATACCCACATAACCACGTGACTTCTGCTCTGACTTCTTCCTCCTTCTTCTGCCGATCTACCATCTCATACTTTTGCCAACCCACATTCACCACACACCCTCACGATTTTTTCTTCAACCTTTCCTTTCCCTAAATCTTTAAAAATATATATATATATATAGAAAAAATTTTTTTATTCTTTTCACCTCACATTACACCTCCTGTAACCACGTGTTTCTCCACCCCCTCTTCTTCATGTAACTTTCGTCGAACTACCAGCTTCCTTCTATGTTTGCCGATCCAAATAATCCAAAACTTTTCTTCACCCTTTCCTTTTCCTAATCTAACGTAATCTTTATCAAAAAAAAAACGGTCTCTTAAAATGTTACAACTTCCTCTTTCACACGTGTGGTTCTCGGTATTGTATCATATATTCACTACTCTTTTTCTTCTTCAAAAGGCTGTTTTCAATCCGACCTTTCCTTCATCTCATGTCTAAAAAGTCCCACTGTTACAACGTTTTTCTCCATCCTCTTAATTCTCCTTTATTGCATCCCTCACGTAATGTCTTTAATCGCATCATTGCATCCCTCACGTAATGTCTTTAATCGCATCTCTGACTTAAAAAATTTTTTTACCCCAGTTTACAATGAATGTTCATGTTCCATCAATCGTCCGATTTTTACAACTTCAGTGCCAATTCACCCCACCTCCTTAATGGAGAGTTCTCTCATCCCCTTCTCCCTGTCCAGTTTGGAGTTCCTCAAGGCAGTGTTCTGGGCCCTGTTCATTTTCTGGTTTTAATCAATGATCTCTCTGACTCTGGAAAATCCTCTATATCTCTTCTCTGATGACTCCAACCTCTACCGTACCATCTGTCATCCCTCAGATCAGCAAGCAGCATCCTCTTCACTCTGCAGATCTGGATAAAATCACAAGCTGGTCCAACACGTGGAACGTGTCTTTCAACCCTGACAAATCTCACACTCTCATTATGTCTCTCCGAAAGGACTGTCTTGAAACCTTTCCAGAGTCAGAGAGATCATTTATGAAAACCAGAAAAAGCACAGGGCCCAGAACACTGCCTTGAGGAACTCCAGACTGGACAGGAAGAGGGGATGAGAGAACTCCATTAAGGGCCACATATTGGCTGCGACAGGAGAGGAAGTCTGCGAGCCATGAGTGGGGAATAAACAAAAGTCAAAGTAATTTGAAGCAACTTTATCCAAGTTCTCACCTTTCCTCCCAGCTCTGGCTCCGGTTTATCTCTCGTGCTCCACGCCCAAAGCCCGCCTCAACCTCATCGAAGCTCCTTTGGTAGAAGCTCGATTCTCCTCGGCCCCGGCCTGCACAAGAAAAACGCAAATGGCTACAATGGGCGTGCAAACAAGACTCTCCAAAATCATACGAAATGAACATTTCTGACTTGAGCAAGGGAGAAAGGATGAACAGCATTTTAAAACTCATTGTTTGTGAAGGACCAATTTGTTGCATTCCTGAAAGGGGGGATAGATGGATGGATGGATGGATGGATGGATGGATGCATAAATAACAGTGAAAATAAAATATAAAAAAGCAAAATAAAAAGTAGTATTACAATACATTGATTTTATATCAAGCCCTCAAATGTCTGTTAAAAGCCTGGTGTTGGCTTAGTGGTTAGGGTGGCTGGCTTGGGATCTTTGGGTCCTGAGTTCAAGCCCCGTTTTCCACTGAATTAACACAAGGTGGGGTTGATACAGCCTGTCAACCTTCTGAGGTTGGCGAAATGAGTACCAGTGCACTGGTATAGGGGCACAGCATCAGCGGCAAAGTCACAGCCCAACAAAATTATAGCTACCCGGCAGCCAAGCTGCCAGACGCAAGAGGAAGAAGAAATGTCTGTTATTCTTGTGGTATATGTACGGTCATGGCCAAAAATATTGGCACCCTTGCACTTTTTTCAAATTTAATGCACCATTTCTTCCAGAAAATTGTTGAAATAAAAATATATTTTGGTATCCACAGATGTATTTCTTTAGTTTGCAGTGAAACAAAACAAAAAAATTACCCCCGTGTGGGGGTGACGGTCATCTCTATAATGGTTTTTACTATCATAATCGATGAACCGTTGCCAGATATCTCCTAACATGACAGACTAGATAGGTTTTGAAAATGGCGACTTTCACAACTTTCGTGACCTCGTGACCTTGACCCTGACCTCGAATCCAGGAAAAAATATGTCGTTGGGTATCACTCATCGACCTCTACCCACATACCAAATTTCATCAAGATCGGAAGTAAAAAATTTCTTTGTCCCGGGAGGTGTTTTTGACCATCTTCCAGGTTACGTGGCGGCCAAACGGGACAGAAATTCAAAAATCTGTCCGGTTAGATACAAGATAATATTTTTTACTATCATAATCAATAAACAGTTGCCGAATATCTTGTAGAATGGCAGACTAGATAGGTTTTGAAAATGGCGATTTTTATACAGGGTTCCCACTCAATCTCAAAAATGAAATTCCCTGACATTCCTGACTTTGTTGGTAAAGATTCCTGACCTTTTCAAACGTAAAGATTTATAAAGTTATTTTAGTCGGCTCCTCCTCCCCTACACCGACTCCTTTCCATCACCATTTTGATTTATACATGGTGTACATGCAATCATTTTCAATTATTTTCTTCTTTTAAAATGCCAATACTAGCAGAAAATTGTGTCCGCTTCAAAATTTATTTGAATCTTAAAATATGTAGGCGTGCTTTAGACAACTTCTGAATACCATTTTTGTTGGAAATTAAACTGATTCTTCATTGGGTGTTAACTTCGGTCTTTTTGAAAATGGTCCAGAAAGTACACTTCCCAGCCAGTACTGGCATTTTAATTTTTTTTATTAATATAAAACTTACAAAACACAAATCATACTAATGTCAAACGTGCCAGGTACCATGACTAGATCAGAATTATATCAGAAAAAATTTAGCAACATTTAGAACATCTAAATCTTGCAAAATAACAACGAAACATTGATATTGTTAATGTGACATTGCAGACAAGCTATAGCACCCGGTAACATTGCAGAAATGACTAACAGACTACTATGTTGTACATTTTTCTACAAGCATCTGGTCATAAAAAGGAACGTTTGTTGAACTTTCATGGTTAGGTGGGTACTCCTTACCATTCCCTGCGGATGCAGGTACGTTCACCGCCGCAGAAGTGAAATTACTCAAATGTTACATGGGAAGTTGCAGTAACAGTCGAGATGTTATATACTAGAATTGCGAAAATGTCAATAACATCAGCAGCGTGTGTAGCTTAGAATTATATGGTCGGCAAAAACTAGCAATTAAGGAAACAAATGTGAATTGTTTAAGTAACGTTATTACAATAGTTAACATATACAGTATGGACAGTTGCTTACATTAAGGAAATGTCAGTTGTTACTTCTTTAGTTTCTGTAGTTCTGCTATTTCCATATCAGCCTTCTGAGATTCAGTTGCTGCTTCTTCCATAAATTTTGCCTTTTTAGTCTGCCTTTTTATGGCTAAAATACAAAGATAAAGTCGATACTGGCAACTGTACATCTGACTTTCATGAAAAGAGCAATAAAGAAAACTTTTATAATCATGAAAAAAATAAATGACTGGGTGTAAAGGGTACTAATTAAGATCATTAGGCACTAATCACACATTTCCCTGACCAAAAAAAAAATCCCTGAAAAATCCCTGACTTTCCCTGACCAACCTCAATTACCTGACTTTCCCTGACTTTCCAGGTCAGTGGGAACCCTGTTATAACTTCATGACCTCTGACCTTGACCCTGACCTTGAACCCGGACAAAAGTTATATCGTTGTGCAACACTCATCGACCTCTACCCACATACTAAGTTTCATCAAGATCGGAAAGAAAAATTGGTGACGGACGGACGGACATTTGGTCCGGCTTATAGGTATCCTAAGAGATGACCTAAAAAGCTGAAAAAATGACTAAATCTTAGCTTATTCCACACAAAATCCTAAAATGGCCTGGACAATATTATTGGCACCTTTTAGAAGTTGCTAGAAATAATTAAGATTTCAAGCAGGTGATTCTCCTTTACTTTGGAATTGAACTCACCTGTGGTGAGTTGCAAGTGCCTGCATATAAAAAAAAATCACTCATTCAACCAGTTTGAATGGAGAAAAGGAGTCATTCTGCTGTTTTGTGTCAATGTGTGTACCGCAATGAGCATGGAAAAAAGAAAGAAAACCAGAGATTGTCTGAGGAGGTCAGACACAAGATTGTAGCCAAGCATGGACAATCTCAAGGCTACAACTCCATCTCCAGAACCTTGATGTGCCTGTGGTCCACCGTATGCAATGTTATCAGGAAGTTTAATGCCCATGGCACTGTAGCTAAGCTCCCTGGACATGGCCGCAAGAGAAAACTTGATCGAAGATTGCAGCGAAGGATTCTTCGAATGGTGGAGAAAGCACATCGATCAAATGCCAAACAGATTAAAGCTGACCTTCAGACACAAGGTACGACAGTTTCAACTTGCACCATCCGCACAAGAAGAGTGGGCCAAACTGCCAGTAGAGAGGTGTAGGAAGCTCTTGACTGCAGTTATTTTGTCCAAAGGCTGTGCTACCAAATATTAAGCCAAGGGTGTGAATAATTTTGTCAATGCCATTTCTTTACATTTTCTGATTTAAAATGATATATTAAGTTCTGAATCAAAAACAAAGGTTCTGTAATATTAATAGTGAAATAAAGAATTGTGGAGACCAAATACTTTTGTCAATTTCAACTTATTCTTTAGAGAAAATTGAGTTATTTGAAAAAAGGTGCAAGGGTGCCGTGCCAATATTTTTGCCCATGACAGTACATGTACAAGCTCCTTCTCAAGTCTTGGATATCAAAAATTGTGCACTTTCACCTCTTAAACAAAGTTAGTTTAAATTCAAATCATTAAAAGGCAAACCAAAGGAAACTGATGTGCACTGATACAATCGTGCACAGTCAAGCCTATCTACATAAAAAAACAAGAAAAAATAGACTCGTCAACAAAATGACATGATGTACTCGCTCTTAAAACAGTCATAAGCATGTTTCTTTTGATTGTGAAAGGAAGCTGAATATCTCAATTGCATTATACAAAGCAGAAGTGGTCTTGCGTTGCCACCATTTCCTGCTTTTACGTCTTCCACAATGTCCTGATAAGAGCTTCCATTTTGTCCATCGTTTTCATAAGGCATTGAAGGGTCATCTACCTATTTAAAACAGTGTGTATTTGTCTGTCCCCCTTCATCAGGACGATTTAAGAATGGTGTTAAAGGCCAATTTTAACATGACTGTGTTCAATACAGTCTATTTTTCAGGATTTAAAAAAAAAAACTCGAAAACATTTTTCATCAAAGACTAATTGCATCTCTTCTATTACAAATGTAGACCGGTCTCAAGGGCAGTGCACAGAAGCGTTTAAAAATATCAATAAATAAAACGTGCAGGGAGGTGAAATTTGCTGCACATGATGTGTAACATGTGCAGAGTAAAACGAGTATTCAGTTACATCCGCAGGATGTCTAATAAATAAAGAAGATATAAGCACAACTGACGGTAGGCCGAGGCTTCGGACTTTGGCACGCTCATGAAGCTGTACCGTCGAAATGAAATGTCCCAGTAGATAATGAAAATAGGATCACATTTGTACATGCAGTGTTTTAAAATAATGCTTCTTGCTGCGCAACATCATATCTTCCAGTCTCCTTGAATATTTCAAATAAAATAATTCCAACCTGTCATTTTTGATGGGCTTTTATACTCGTAGTATATAACAAGATAATTTCGGCAACCTCTAGTAACCTCAATCAATCAGTCACCTCACTTCAATTTCCTCCAATGGTAGACAGCTCCGAGGATAGTGTTCTCTTTTTTTTCACCAGCAAAGATGTTACAACTTTAACTTCATCAATGCTTACCTGGTCAACCTGATCCCTTAGATTAGATAATGCAAACTTCTCACCTGACAAGGTGGAGAAGTTCCTGACTGGCCTTGCAATCTCTTCTGCAGAAGGACCCGATGACATCCCGCGAGTCCTTAAATTCTGTTCAGCAGAATTGGTCTCTCCTCTATCACGTCTCTTCAGCATGTCCTTCTCGACAGGTTGCCTGCCATCTGTTTGGAAGATAACAAATGACAATTAAATTTAAAAGAAGAGTAGATAGTGCTTCTTAAATAGTATGAACCAATCAGCCTTCAACCAATCATCAGGAATGTAACAATCATAAAATCCAGAGACTAAAAGTCGATCGTCTTCTCCAAATCTCATTTCTGATTCGGAATTTGGTTTCTCTAATGAAATCAACACTGCATACATACTACATTTAATGATGGCAAATTGAGGATTCAAACCTGAAGCAAGAAGTCAGAGCAGTATCTCGACAAATTTTGCAAGTTTGCCACTGGTAGACATAGTTGCAAAGCTCTTTGCCAATGACATCCAGCAACCTCTGTATGCTTGGCTAAATGATTTCACTTGTGCACGTACACAGCATGCTATTCCAGATGGCATTCAAGACTTCCACACCTTATTTAAAATAAAATTAAAAAACACGTTTCTCGGGATAATCTTCAATAACTAATGCTGTTGTTACTCTACAATAATAATGTTGCCTCCTGGAAGTTATTTGTTGATGACTCCATGATGGTGAACAACAATGGAGCAAAAAAAAGATAAGAAAAGAGAAGTGAACAAGAGATAACATTACAGAAGACTGCAGATACGTGCCTGCCTACAAATGACGCACCAAACAATGTTACAAAAATGGTAAATACAGAGACAGATGCAGTCGAACACACAGACATGCTTGGAGCCACACACAGACAAATGTGCTGTGATGTGTCGTGACATGCCGTCCTGCCACCACCTTACTCAGTCTTTGATCCTCCACAACTGTTGCTGCCTAACTACCAATAAATCCAGTTCTGCTTTGTGCTGTCCACTACTGTAAGTAACATTATGAATGTCTCGCATCTGGAAGAACGAAACAGATATAACTAGAAAGGAACTCGGTGGAGCTCATACCTCCACCATGTAATGCCCGATCCATGAGAACATATCGGGCACATTACATTTTCGAAATATCATGCTATATATCGTTTTTGGCCGTATCTCTCAATGGTGAAGAATCGCTTTAAAAATTAAATAATTCGCATATCCAGATCCAGATCTTCACCAAAATTGAATCAATTCATCATGGTCACACACCCAACTTGTCCACCAAGTTTAATCCAAATCTGTCCACAACTTTATGAGATCACGTTATATATCGGTTTAGACCACTCAATGGTGACGAATCATTAAAAAAATTATTGTAGTCGGGTCCGGATCTTTACCAAAATCTAATCAGTTCATCCTTGTCACACACACACCCAACCTGCCCCCCAAATTTCATCCAGATCTGTCCACAACTTTTTGAGATATCCTGCACACAGACAGGCAGACACACAGCCACACACACAAACAGACAGAGAGGGGTGAAAACATAACTTCCTTCACCTTCGGTCACGGAGGAAATTATCGTGCTATATATCGTTTTTGGCCCTATCTCTCAATGGTGAAGAATCACGTTAAAAATTCCAGTAGCCGGATCCGGATCCAGATCTTCACCAAAATCTAATCAGTTCGTCCTTGTCACACACCTGACCTGTCCACCAAATTTCATCCGAATCCGTCCACAACATTTTGAGAAATCCTGCACACAAACAGACAGAGAAATAAAGAGAGACAGAGAGACAGAGAGACAATGAAAAATCACTCAAAGAGCGAGACTTGGCAAAACAGAACAAAGTCGAATGGCACTCTGTAGAACGAATACCTCTGCCAGGCTGAACAATTTACGTTTTGTATCCCACTGATGGGCTGGATCTAAACTAAAATCTAATCCGCTTGATCTTGTCACTTCACCAACTCATCCACAACTTTTTGAGATATGATTATGATATATATATATATATATATATCATAATCGTTTTTGGCCCTATCTCTCAATTCTATAAATCAGGCCTATGTTGACCTTATGACCCTAAAAAATAATTGGTGGTTGAATTCATTGACCTGACATGCAAATCCTGTTCAAATTTCAAGTCAATCTGATGAAAATTGAGGATTTTAGAAATTGCACCGAAATTGTTGACCTCCAGATTGATAAATTCCTGGACTTTTGGCCTATGCTGACCTCAAAAACAGTTGGTGGATGAATTCAGTGACCTGAAAAGCAAATCCTCTTCAAATTTCAAGTTAATCAGATGAAAATTGACAATTTTAGAAATTTCGCCTATGATGACCTCAAAAATAATAGTTGATTGAATTCAGTGACCTGATGTGAAAATCCTTTTCAATTTTAAAGTCAATCGGATGAAAATTGTGGATTTTGGAAATATTTAAAAGTTGAGCTTTGGCCTATGATGACCTTTTGACCTCAAAAATAGGATTCTGTCAGACCTCCATGTGATTCTGATGTGCAATTCCACCATTTGGTGAAGTTTCCTGAAGATCGGTTTAAAATTGTGATCTGAAGGAGGTTAAAGGTGAGCGGACAGATAAACAAACAAACGAATGAAAAATCACTCAAAGAGTGACAACTTGGCAAAACAGCACAAAGTAGAATGGCACTCGGTAAAGCGCATACCTCTGCCAGGTGGAAGAGTTTACGTTTTGTATCCCACTGATGGGCTGGATCCGTACCAAAACCCAATCCCCTTGTTCTTGTCACCTATACAACTCATCCACCTTGTTTTGTCATAACTCGTCCACAACTTTTTGAGATGTAGTAATATATTTAGTTTTTGGTCCTTTCTAACAATTTTAGAAATCAGGCCCGTGTTGACCTGATGACCCTAAAAATAATTTGTGGTTGAATTCACTGACCTGACATGAAAATGCTCTTCAAATTTCAAGTTAATTGGATGAAAATTGAGGATTTTAGAAAATTTGGCCCAAATTGGCTTTTGGCCTATGTTTACCTCAAAATTAATAGGTGATTGAATTTGGTGACCTGATGTGCAAATGCTCTTCAAATTTCAAGTAAATTTGATTAAAATTGAGGATTTCAGAAATTTGGCCTATGTTGACCTCAAAATTAATAGGTGGTTGAGGTCAGCGACCTCATATGCAAATGGTCTTCAAATTTCAAGTCAATCAGATGAAAATTGACAATTTTAGAAACAATTTTAAAATTTGGCCTATTTTGGGTTGACCTTATGGCCTATGAACCTCAAAAGTAATAGGTGGTTGAATTCACTGACCTGATATACAAATCCTGTTCAAATTTCAAGTCAATCGGATGAAATTTGAGGATTTTTGAAAATTTGGCTCAAATTGGCCTATGTAGACCTTTTTGGTCGACCGCATTTTACGAAACTTCAATGCGGGACCGTCGCAGGGTCGGTGACATTAATCTCTGGAAATTTCAGAACGGTCGGTTGAGCGGTTTGGGCTGTAGGCTGAAGGACACGAGCACGCACGCACGCACGCACGCACGATCAACATAATTGTCAAAAAAAAAAAATTTTTGCAAAGCAACACAGAAAGACAAAAATGGGTGAAAACATAACCTCCTTCCACCTTCGGTGGCGAAGGTCACAATGCCATTTCTCGCCACCAACTCCACTAACTCTTGACCCTCTCTCTATTCCTCGTTCCCCATCCAAAATTACCAACACATTGCTTTTCACCTGGCTCCGCTACTCCCACGTGAATTAAAGTCTCCCGCAATGCAGAGCATCACCTAGAGCTCAACTACTCCCATCATCCTCTTCAGTGTGTCCTTGAACTCTTGCTTCTCTGCCTCAGTCCGTAATGTCCAGCTCCTCCACGAGCCTCAACTTTGCATAAATAAATAAAAATGCACCCCACATTATATCTTGTTCCCCTACATTCGATCCCCTTCCTGTGAGTAGCTTACAACATAAAGATAAGTGTCATTTGCATTCCTGACTGAGAATTGTAGAAGCACCAAAGCAGCCTTCTAGGCAAGCATGATCAGCAGACTCACCTCGCCCTCTTGCGGTTCCACGTCCACGGGCAGCCGCTGGTGGGGGTCCGGCTCCTCGACCCATGAGACGCAGCACAGCTGCGCTATTCACCGACATTGAAAAATTTCGCTAAGGATGAAGGGAGGAACAGCAAATATAATTAACTGCTAAGAACCTGACAAAATAACATCTGCTTTGAACTTTATCTACCAACTGTAACTTTGGCTTCAATGGTTTTTGAACCTGACAAAATACCAACTTCAAAAGAGCCACAACAAAGCAACATCAAAACTTTTATTTTGTACACAAGCGTCTTTTTTATTTTCAATTAAAAATAAATTTTCTGATCGAGACAAAAAAATAAAAATAAAAACAAAAATAATGGTACCCATACAATTTAATAAACATTCATTTCAATAAAATGGACATTATCAAAGCTTTTCGACTTGCACTCCTCAGGATAAAACCACATGCAGATGAAGAAGAAGCACCAAACTCTCGTTTATAA
>CM068954.1:146524130-146535503 GCA_035128595.1 Eptatretus atami
TACGTACATGTGAATAGGCCTGTGTCTGGCGCACATGTAGTTTACATATATATTTTTGTTATCCATTTCTTATCCCTTGATCCAAACAGGATGGAATAGAAGGTAAAATAAACTCGAAAGACTGTTGAAACGCGCCCCCAATAGATCAATTCTGGCGCACGTGGATGCCTGTGTAGTGGCACGGACAGACCGTGACATTGATATCGGACATCTGAATCCCTTCTAGCAACCCCCCGTTCAACCGCCTCCCTCGCATAACCGCCATATACGACCGTGTCCCAGCGCTGGCGGTTAAACGAGTTTTCAATATATATATATATCTGTGTCTCTCTCAGAACATACCCGCCATCACACCACCACTACAACCCTCACAGACATCGCATGGGTCGAAGGTGTCTTTTCTGTCCTGTGAACCTTCAGTCTGTTTTGCTTCTTGTCATTCCCACCCTTTTCTTTCATAAATCCTGTTTTTTCCACAAATTGCGTGTCAGCCTACTGTGCAGTTCAGATGTGTAAATGGTAATTAATGGAACAAATAAGACCGCTGCCGGGATAAAAAAACAAAAAACATAAAAAATAATTAATTTTTTTAAAACCTTCAAAAGCTCTCATGAGGTTTAAAATGCAGTGGTTCATCTCAAGTTATCACGTAGTCCTCATCCCTTTCGTTGGACAAACCAGCTGCAGGCGACAGGACTCGGAGTTTCAGTATGTCACAAATGGAAGTAATGATCTGTTCGGCTTTCCTGGCAAATGACCCCCTTGAAGTGCAATCCGTCGCTAAATTGGTGACCGACCGAGTGGAAGATTCGACCTCGAGTCGACCCAATGCCAACCGTAACAATAATCATTAGGTAGGTAGGCTTTTATTAATGTAGCTATAGTTGATTCCTTGGGCAAATTGATCATTTTTATAGATGACAAAATATTATAAATACACATACAATCAGGTCATGCATGCTTTTGGGTTGGTTGGAAAACCACAATCCTACTTTTTCTTTTTTAAGCCTTATCCACCTATTCTCTTGTCCTCATGTCCATTTTTCCCTAATTATTATGCTGCTTATATGTTCCTTGCTAAATTCGCTGTCCCTCATCTTTGCCCGTTTCCCTCTGCTCCATTGTTGGCGTGTGCGTGTGCGTGTCCTACATAGCTCTAAAACCATAAAACCTAGCATGCATACTAAGGGAAATACAAGGAAGTGCATGAGTGAAAATTAGGTGTTTGGGTTAATTATAACACCCACTTTGAAGATAAATAACGGCCTTATTTAATTATATCCTTTATCAGGCACATCCTCAGTCACCTCGCTCTTTGGGGTCTTAAGGCGTCTCCAGGGTAACCTCGATGGGGTCTGAAGCCACCATGTTTTTTGACCTCCTCAACCATGCCTCGACTTGGAACAGGCCACAACGACTTCTTAATGATAAAGTTTCCCCCCCCACTTATATAATCGAATGCCGCTTCATGGTAGTTAGAATCGCTGTGCACATCACTTTTGTAAGTGCTGTCGTGTTCAAATTAGGAGCTTGGAGCGATTTCATGCATTGATCATATGATGCAATTTTCCACGATCTAATCTCATGGAATAATTACAAGTATATCATCAAAATATTATTTCGGCTTTGAAGATCGGATATCGCCCGGACAAAATAAATGTCGAAATCTGGAGTGACATCTGATAATTTAAAGAAATAACGAGTCTTATAACCAAGCAGATATACCAATTCATTTTAAGCAAGCATGGCTATGTTGCCTCCTTCTCCATGTATACCATTGGTCCCCAACCTGCGGCCCGCGAGCCCTATACAGCGGCCCGCGAGGACTTTCCAATCAAAACACATTTCCATGTAGCAATTTTAAAGGGTTTACACAATGCCACTGCAGGCCGGCGCCGTGACCTGAAAAGCCTTACACAATGCCGCTGCCGGCCACTGCCGCTGGCGGGAGGAATCAAATCAATTTGCATCAATAAAAGCATCAATTTTTTTTCTGGCTCCCAACATCCTTGGGAGTAGTAAATGCGGCCCGTGGGATCAAAAGGTTGGGGACCACTGATGTATACCCAAGAAAATGTGAAATTTCCAAAGCATGAAACTTATCTTTTTCTATTGTTTGGAGAATTATATTGAGTGAACATCAAGGAATGTGCCAAAATCAACTTGCTGCATTGAGAATTGTTCACCGATTTAATGCATTCACTGCTTGACATCGCGCCCAGTTCCTCAGAGTGACTGCTTATCCAAAGCGTCTACCAGATCTGTATCTATATTTTCGGAGGTTTTGCGAGGTGCTCCACAGGGAATCAAAGCAAATCTGGTGAAAAACGGACGTTTTAAAATAAAGTTAAAACATTTGCGCGGGCCGCAAACCGATGTACAACATGACGCGTGCACAGACAAGCAGGCAATGTGGTGGATAATTATCTGCAATGTTTATTTCACTGGCGATTAAACTTTGAGATGTCTCCACGGTTGTTCTACGTGGAAGAGCAACTCTTTTGTGGATAAAATCATTATTTGAACGAATTCATTTAATTTATTTAACTGCTGCGGATGCGGTGAAGACCAGCTTTAAATTTAAAGGACTTCTATATGGTATGCAGCCACAGCCTGGCCAGCCGTTCCTCAACCATTGAATTAGAGTGCTTGCGCATTAAGCCACTTGCTGAGCACCGCTCAGTCGATAGTGGCACCGTGCTACATCATTCTGAGTGAATCGTTACATCACTGCGGACGCTTTTGCCATGCCACGTCATCCTGAGCGAGTGGTCCGTGCCCCGTCATCCTGAGCGAGTGGTCCGTGCCCGCGTCATCCTGAGCGAGTGGTCCGTGCCCCGTCATCTCCTGAGCGAGTGGTCAGTGCCCCGTTCATCTGAGCGAGTGGTCGTGCCCGTCATCTGAGCGAGTGGTCCGTGCCCCGTCATCCTGAGCGAGTGGTCTGTGCGCCGTCGTCATCCTGAGCGAGTGGTCCGTCCCAGTCATCCTGAGCGAGTGGTCCGTGCCCAGTCATCCTGAGCGAGTGGCCATGCCCAGTCATCCTGAGCGAGTGGTCCGTGCCCAGTCACCCTGAGCGAGTGGGCCGTGCAATAACACCTGACTTTCGAGCAGAGTGTTTTCTAAATTACCGAGCTAAATTTTTTTTTTTTTACACCCATCAAACGCAGCTGTTGATAAAGATTAATGTTTCTGAGCAGATACCTGAAACGTCTATGTAAACGCAACGTTGTTTTTCGGTGAAAGCTACTCAAGGTTTTTTGGGTCAAATACAGCACGCACTGTAGTCGGTAATCACACTGACTCCAGCATGCTGATTCCCAAAGAATTGGAGATATAGACCAAGCACGTGTGTGTGTGTGTGTGTGTGTGTGTGTGTGTGTGTGTGTGTGTGTGTGTGTGTGTGTGTGTGTGTGTGTGTGTGTGTGTGTGTGTGTGTGTGTTGTGTGCTATAAAGCATAACATATTCCTCTCTGCTAACCCCCAATTCCCACCCATCTTCTCTGTCCCGTCCTTACTCTACTCCCCCCCCCAATACAGTACAGCACCCTCTTCCCACACCTGTCCCTCCGGGCACGTCCAGACGGGGTTCGCCTCCGGACGTGTCCGAAGCAGTGTTTGCGTCTGGATGACCTGGCTCCGGATGCGTCCAGGCGTGTTTATCGTATGACGCGGTAGAAATGGATTTCAGACATTATTTTGTTTCCATCTTCATTGTTATTCCATCAGAATCATTTTGATGAGACGGTATGAATCTTAATTAACGCTCCACCGACACGTCTGCCTCCTTTTCTACACTCACACCGTCTTTCTCTTCCCCCACCTCTTCTTTCTCCTTTCCTCTCTGGGTGTCTCTCTCTCTCTCTTCTCCCCTTTTTCTCCACCCCTCCCCCCTTTTTTAATTCTAAATGGTGACGGTATTCCAGTCAGTGAAGCGACGGGTGGTATTTGCTCGTACATAAATAAATGGAACAAACAAATTAATAAATATAAATTCAAATTTTCAACAGTTTCAGAGCCTGGGAACTCTCTTCAAAGCGAGGACAATCAACTGTATGTTTCGTCTACCCCAGCTCTCCTTGTTAGTCATTCATGTCAAATAGAGCCAAGCATATCATGTGTAAATGGCACAACTGCCAAATGCGAACTTAATGCAGGTATCTCCAAAAACAAATGAGTACACAACACTCAAATTAATCACAAAATAGAACAGAGGGATGCAGTATATTTAAATTTATTGATCACGATATCGATTTAAAGACAAAACAGGAAAACATCAAGTACAATATGAGGCACAAACTACAACGCCAACTAAAGCTTATTCTTCTTCTTTAAGCGGCACTGAATCCCACCCGCTTGTAGTGTCGGCCATGGGAGAGGTTTTGGCCCAATTTTTCTCACGAACCAACTGGTCAAACACAATTGTCAAGAAGAACCAATTTGGACAGGAATTTGGAATTTGTTCAGGATGCTTCTGATAACTCGCCTACTCTTGGTGCTGCAAATAACTCGCCTACTCTTTGCAAAAGATATCGTTGGATATTTTACGTCCACCAACTAATGCTAGCAGACAGAAGACCCAGCTTAACATCCATCCGAGGGACAGCACACCTTGTGATGCAATACCCTACCTGTGAATCACCAATCCAACAGTTTTATAGAAAGGCCGAGAATTGAACCCAGACTAGATAGTCGAAAGGCAGAGGCGCTCTACGTCTACACAGTATTGTTGGACTGCATGACCAAGCAAACGATAACCATCACAAAGCGTACAAGGTGATGAAGCTAGAATTGCACCATTACCTGCTCCTCCTCAGTGAATGGTACAAGAGCCAAAGGTAATAAAGGCTCCTCACTAAGAATGGGAAGGAACTCTTTATCTTCAAGTTCTTCCAGGACCTGGAAAAAAAAACAAACAAAAAAAAAACTTAGCTGCACTTTAAAAACTACATTCCAAATATGAACACAAACAAACTGCACTTTATAAACTTGATTAGTCTGTGAAACTGACTCCATGTCTGTTGTCTCGTGCATATTGTCTCTTCCTTCCAGGAAGCCATTCAACACGAGTGCCCGACATCAACCTCATGGTTTCTCCTTCACCCATCAATGCCGTTTACTCTCGCTAACCCCCACACCACCTTTCCTCCTTATATTGTAATTGGTTGTGTGTATGTTGGGGTTTTTTTGTCCACCACTTCCCCTCTGTCGATCTGACAATCTGCCACCCTGTCATTTAGCTCCTCCATGAACCTCAACTTGTGTATAAAAAAACAAAAAAACAAACGTGCTCATTCTTATAAACACACGGCATTCATCAGCCAACTTCACCATATGGGGAACCTTTTAGAAAGGAAAAGGCACCCTAATATGGCATAGTGTCAAACAAGTTGTCGGCCGCCATTCCAATCAAGAAATAAACAAACCAGTTCTCTTTGCCAAATGATCATAAATTCGTTTTTAGAACCTCCATTTTCACCAAATTTAAACCAAAAAAAAAAAAAGGAAACATGTAAAATTCCAGTTTACAAGATCATTTGGTCCGAGATATGCGGATCATCAAATTATGTTGCTTTTATGTCTCTGTGGTGGTCATTTGGATTTAAAGAAAAAATTGTTTACAGCTATAAAGCCAAATTATGTGCTATTCAGTTTCAAACAAAAGTAACTTTATAACAATCAGAAATATTTACTTCTCTCTGAGCTTAAAGGTCCACAGAATCAGAAAATCATGTTTGTTTTAACAAACAGATATGGCTTCACTCAACACATAAATCGTTGTATTTTTCCTGAATAAATATCTTAAAAGGAAGATTTTAATGTTATTTGGTGCCCTTTTACGCTCGATTGGCACCACCCCTCCGACGACATCATCTCGACCTCGGGTTCATACATGTACCGTCTGACAGCACATTCTACATAATCATTTTGACGGTCGTCGTAATCTGGGAATTCCTGATCAGAGAATTATTCGTAAAATTTCACTTTCTGACAAGTCTTGACGCGAGTTGTGCGGCCAATCTTACCCTCGATTACATCATGACAGTTATCTGGTATTTTTAGGGGCAGTACCCGACAGGTTTGCTTTTTAACTGAAACGCCTCAAAAAATATTTAAAAAAAAAAAAAATCACGTTCAGTTCTTGTTATTATTATCACTTAAATCAATAGATCACTTAAAAGTCCATGACACCAAAAGTACTGAAATTGTATATATATATATATATATATATGTCCTATCGAGTTTTCATCGTGATTTGAGATCTGACAATGTTTTTTCACAATACTCGTTCTGTAAAATGTAAAATTAAAAAAACAAACCTCTTCGGGAACACCCCTAAAAATTCTGCCGAAATCTACTGAAAGAGGCGTAACCCACATGACGTCAACTACAGGACGACAAAGGCTGCAAGTAAATTACTCGGGTTGGTGGTCTACGTGATTCTATTGGCTTCCTGTGTGTTTCACATTCGATTGGTCGACTCAAACGCTTCGTTCATTTCTGCTTTTAAAAAAAATCACATTTGGTTTGAATATATGGTGATGGACTTTGATTTGTCTGGTAGCGACAGTGAGTGTGAGAGAAATGAAGGATTTTTGGTCTGAATCAGATGAGAATTGTCGGATAACGTAGTCGCGGGAGGTGAAAGTTCAGGCAGCTGGAAATGAAATACGGCCTACCAGTTCGAGCCCGAAGCAGGACAAGCAGAGGAAACTAGCGATGAAATTCCCGGAGTTCATGATGATCGGGAGGACATCGAAGGAAGACTTAGCAATAACAACTGGTTAGAACAAATCTATTCGTAATTCAATAATGTAAATTCTACTTGCATACTGCTCGATATCAGAAATATTTTAGTGAGGTGACGTGACCAGCGCAGCGACATGTTTCTCCGCGGCGAATGAATCACAAGCAGGCCAGCCCTGTCAATCGCCGTGTCTCTCCGCGCATAAAAGAAGCAATCTCGCTGTCCGGATACGATGAAAAACTTGTGTGCAGAACACACCTTGGCGACAAATTGTCAGAGTAGTCGTAAAATCTACGTTCTGTTGCATTTTTATTTATTTTATTACTACTGTCGTCATGTAGCGCCAGTAGGAACAATGAAGAAAAGGAATAATAAAAGAAAGCTACAGCACGTCAGATTTATCGGACTAGTCGGACGGATGACGGATTTATCGGACTAGTCTAGACTCTAGAGTTGACAAGTAACTTGTATTAGCATGCACACAATGTATAAGTCAATGCGTAAGAGTCCAAGGCTCTGAGGTCGGGTAATAGGACAGATAAATTTGTCTTTCATAGTTGTCCAACATTTTTTCCTGTTCATTTATTACAGCATTTTGGCTAAATGTTAATGAATAGCAAGCCATGGAAGCAGCATCTTCACTTTAGAATAAACCCATGTATGTCGAGTGGCCATACCTGGCTTGCATGTATGTGGAATCGTACCTATCCCAGCAGGCTGGTTTCAACGAACAAATCATAAGCTGCAAAATGTGGGTGCAGGTTTTCACATTGTCTGATTTTAAATTATCTCTTGCGCCTTGAACTGATGCAATATTAACTTTAGTTATTTTACTTGTATGTCCTGTAAGTTTCTTTTTTAATGGAAAGGTTCAACCAGTCACATTTAATATTTTGTGGACATGGTATAGCCCTTTATTGTGCATACATGTATTGGATTTGTACATGACTACGACAAGGTAGTAAGGGATAAATAATTGCCTCGTGATTGTTGTGCATCACGGCTCAGAAGCAGAATTTTTTTCCGCAGAAACAATCCAGGAATTAAGACGATCAGTGAGATAGCAAACACATGTGCACAATGCATTTGTACGTACTATTATACGGCGCACGACATCTAGTCAATCCACTCTGTGCGAGTCGCGTTCTGCATATGACGTGAAGGGTGCGGTTCGCTGAAGTCAACTTTTTTAAGGGGCGGGGCATAGCAAGTTGTGAAAAGCACAAGACATGTTCGAAATATTGGTCTAATTATCCCATTTTTTTATTTTAAAAAGAAACATGGGTGATTTCTTCACTAGGAAGGTCAAGTTAATATATAAATAACCATAAAGTTTTGAGTGTCATGGGACCTTTAAATCACTATCACTTAAATAAATTTAAAAAAAATAACTTAAAAAATCAAGAATCACATCAAAAGTAATTTTTATTTTTTCTGATTCTGTGGACCGTTTAAAGGTTACAAGGGTTAAAGATGACAGCACGCAGATCAAGGTTCTCACTCCTTAAGGAATAGAAAGGATGAAAATTGCCTACAGGTCAAGCCAGGAAGTGCTGAATGGTGCTGCAGGATGATTCTGCCTGGACTGGAGTTACTACATATGCCATACTGTTCATTTTTGGGCTCCATTGGGCATTAGGCCTGCGTGATGTGGTAATGTTATGCCTTGCCTCATCTGCTCAACTATCTAGGCTTTCCCAAGTCGTGTTGCACATCAGTCAATGAGGTGACATGTCAGGTATCTCAGACTAGTGGCCCCTCGTGGATGGAGACAATTCATGTGGCCATAATGGAGTACCACGGTGGATAACACAGAAATCTCAATGGGACTTTATTTGTGGTCACAGCAGACAAAACATCCAAGAACCTTGTTTGATTTGCATAGAAGTCTCCGATGCTTGCCATCACTGAAATTAAGGAACCACCTCCAGGGAGGTGGGCAATGTCATCCAGAACCACATGGAGATACACAGCTTTTCCAAGGTACGATGTTACTGTGCCTACGGCACCCATCGCCTCTTCCACACAGCACTGAATGTGCCCCATTGTACAGAAAAAAAAACCAAAGCGAATGGAGTCAGGAAGGCAGGACACTACCGAGCACACAGTTTCTTAAGGCACTTGACAACAAGAGACATGGTCACATTTGTGGACGGCAATCAAAAAGGATAAGCAGCATGCCGCAGTTTGTATTGTATAATGAAGGCTCAAACAGGGTGGGTGCGTGACAGATGCCCCCTGTTGGTTAGGATCTTTGCAACAAATGTTAATGTGTAGCACAGGAGTTGTTGGCTCCATAACAGTTAAGAGGTGATATTTGGATATAATACAAATTGAAAAAATAAACAAACAATCGAATGTCAAACTTCAATGAGATGTTCATTTAGCACAAAAACATTACGTGGTTGAAGAATCAATGCTCATCTCAAGTTAAGAAAGAAAAAGAAAGAAAGAAAGAAAGAAAAAGAAAGAAAGAGAAAGAGAGAAAGAAAGAAAGAGAAAGAGAAAGAGAAAGAAACAAAGAAAAAGAAAAAAGAGAAAGAAAGAACACACACACACACACAATTTTAAGGACACGTTTCCCTGCTAGATCGGGGGTTAGCCTTGCAGGTCCCATGACAATCTTTCAACATCGTTCCCTTTGTGAGGCACTGTTTTTTTGTTTTTTTTTATGGCCAGATGCCCTTCCTGATGCCAACCCTTTTAGTCACCTCTCACGGCACGCAGGGATACGGTGTACCTATTCTAAACCGGGGCACACACTGGGACATCCCAGCAAGCTGGTACTCATTTTGCCGACCTTGGAAGGATGACAGGCTGAGTCAACCCCACCTGGTATCGATTCAACGGCCAAGCGGGATTTGAACTCAGGACCCTCGGATCACAAGCCCACCACCCTAATCATTAAGCCAACATCAGGCTGGAAAAAAGAAAGAAAGAAAGACAAACAAACGATGATAAAAGAAAAAGTTTTACAAAACACTCACCTTGTGGTCCTTAATATAAAGTGCAAGCATTTCTTCCCGACCATACCGATGGTCAGCAAGTTTGTATTTTGGCAACGCAGGGGATGGGGGAGGGGAGGCAACACTGCCACCACTCGAGAGCGTACGGAGCCTACAGAGTCAAACAGAAGGGGAAAGAAAAAAAACGAATAATCTATATGCACACCCAAAATTCTTCATACCATTCAAATTTGCACATATTTTAAAAGATTGCATTCGAATGGGTATGTGTATATAATCATATTTGAGCGTTGACATTTCTAACTTCCTAAGAAATCAGTAACACCATCTACGACATTCACGTGACAAATATCATCTTAGACGTAGAGACCACTTTTAGGTTTAGTGTTTCTAACTTTCACTTCCTACAATTGCTCCCTTGTCCTATAAGCTCTGCACACTTGAAAAGCTAAGTGCCTGTGAACATTCCTCACCCCCACCACCATACCTTCCCTAACCCTCATCTACTCCAACCAGGTCTTTCGTGCATAATCACTGGAATTTGTTGAGTGAAAGGAAAATATAAGAATACAGCAAAATATTTATCTTCGTTTCCCTTTAGTTTGTGCAAAAACTGCGTCCCACACGACCTTAATCACCCACCTCCCCTCTACCTAAACATTCACTTTGAAAATAAAACAAATATTCCTTGTTCATCCATTTACTGAGAACAGCAATGTATCTGGCCACCAACACCTAATCAAAAAAAGGTATAAAAAAAAACTATGAAGCCATGCTTAGATAAACAATGGCTTTGATAATGAAGTGACAAACCATCTGTAAACAAAAATTAGCCAGTTTATGTTACATTTGGCTTTCCAGATTCTACATTCAGGTATTGTCCAATCAATCTAGCAAAAAAATATAGAAAAAAATTGCTGAACCTGGAAGAAATTGCAAAAGAAACAAGATTTGGAGGAAATTATCCCCAAATCCCTCCTGATCGATACAGGGTGTTCCAAAGAGACCGCACAACTTTGGTTGTTAATATATTTAGAATCATAAACGATACCAAGGATACCCTTTGGTTTATGTGATACAGAAACTCAAAGTTTTGTGCACACCATCAATACACTTCAAATGTGAGCTGCTTTTGGCACACGCAGGACAAGGCAGTACAGTACACAAGTGCACAAGTTTACAAAAACTTCCTTCATCTTCTTCTTCACTTAAAATAAAGCGGCCCGTGGGCCCTGGTCAGTTCCGACTTCATCGATATTGGATATATTCATTAACATTCATTGTTTTTATTCCAGCCCTAATGAACTTCATACTCATTAAGACTCATTATCTTTTTTCCTGGGCAAACATTCAGAAGAAAAAAAAGTAGAGTAATTCGACTGCGCGCAGTCGACGGATATGCCTCCACTCTCCCGCACATACACTTGAGTATTGGCATATTTGACCCTTGACCTTTATCATATCCGGCCCAACATCTAATCAGTTAATTGCCCTGTCTAACTTCACCTTTGTACCAAGTTTCATGAAATTCTGTCCAATCTTGAGTTAGGGCATAAACAGTAAAATTTCAGAGTTTGACCTTGACCTTTGACCCGTGATCTTTATCACATCTGGCCCAAAATCTAATCACTTAATTGCCCCGTCTTACTTTACCTTTTTACC
>CM068954.1:146566963-146585879 GCA_035128595.1 Eptatretus atami
AGAGAGAGAGAAGATTAAATGATGAGCCAGTGTCGAGAATCTGATAATTTATAAAGAAAAAATAATGAGTCTTGTAACAGACAAAAGAGACTGATAAAGCATTATAGACCCCTATCTAGAGACGTTGGTATAGAGAGAGCACGCAAGCGCTATTCAAATGGATCACCAGCCTCTGGTTCTTCTGATTTCAATTTAAGTATAAAGGGGATACCCAGTCAATAGATATACGTGTCAAAAGTGTGTTGTCCTATATTAAGAGCTAATCTAAACTTCCAATAATCTTCTTGCACTGTTTACATGATGCAATGTAACTGATAGTCATCCATTGGAGTTCCCTTGGGTATGCATGCAAATATTTGAGCTCTTTGTTTCCATGGTCTTTGAAATGTAGAGAATATGATCCAAAATGAACACACACATCTGCTATTCAATCACGAGCTTTCACACACACACACCACAACAATCATTTAATGCATTCACTGCTGGACCTCACGCCCTGTCTCCCAGAAGGGGCTGCCTATCCATAGCGTCTCCAAGATCCGTGTCTATATTTTGGAAGTTTCACAATGTGCTCTACAGGAATCAAAGCAAATCTGGTAAAAAAAAAAAAACACGTTTTAAAAAAAGGTTAGAACATTTGGCAGCACCCCGAACTAATGCAACACGTGACGTGCACAGACAAGCGGGAAAAATGGCGGATTTTCTGCAATGTTGGTTTCATGGAACAGCTTCATAGAGCTATATGATTTAATGCATTCACTGCTAGACCTCACGCCCTGTCCCTTCAAGGCACTGCCTATCCATAGTGTCTGCCACATCAATGTCTATATTTTTGGATGTTTTGCGATGTGCTCTACAGGGAATCAAAACAAATCTGGTATATAAAAAAAAAACAGACGTAAAAAAAAAAAGTTATAACGTTTGTGTGGACCCAAACCAATGTACCACTTGACACTCGCACAGACGAGCAAGCAAATGGCGGATTTTCTGCAATGTTTATTTCACGGGCATTGAATTATATGCAACAGTACACGGTATTTCACTGACTCGGAAGATGACAGGCTGAATCACCCACTAATGCCATGTCTCTAGGGTTGTTCTGCATTAAGCTGCATGTCTTTTGTGGATAAAGTCTTCTTTTTTAAATTTCATGAATCATTTATTTCATTAACTGCTGTATGGTGGTGTAAATGGGCTTTAAAGTTCAAGGGATCCTTTGTGGATGCAGTGACAGCCTGGCAACCGTTCCTTATCAACCATTTAATTGGAGTGCTTGCATGAGTGCTTAAGCCATTTGCCGAGCACCCATTGTCGACAGCAGTACCATGCTACGTCATTCTGAGCGAATCGTTCACTCTCTGTGGACGCTTTTGCCGCACCACGTCATTCAAAGCAAGTGGTATGTCGTACATCGTACGTGTCTGCATTTTTTTTTAAGAGCATACATAGAAACCGTTCAGCAGAGGAAAATGAAACTTCACACGTTACATCTTCTTATTCTTGCGTATAGCAACTTGGCTGTCGAGTAGCTATCATTTTGTTGGGGCACGACTATGTCGCTGACGCTGTGCTCCTTTAACAGTACACCGGTATTCATTTCACTGACCTCGGAAGGATGACAGGCTGAATCAACCCCACCTGGTGTTAATTCAGCGGCCAATGGGGCTCAAACTCAGGACGCTAAGATCACAAGCCAGCCACCCTAACTACTAAGCCAACACCAGGCTTACATGTTACATGACCATGTGATATAGTGGTCACCCTTTTGAGGTCAACATAGGCCAAAGGTCAACATCGGCCAATTTTCTAAAATTCTCAATTTTCATCTGATTGACTTGAAATTTGAAGATGATTCTTCAGATAAATGCCAGGGGCATAGAAAAAGCCCCTTTATATGGTATGTGCCATGTGGCAAAATATAGCATAGAAGGGATATTGCATAGCTTGTAGAAAATGCCAGACGAGAGAAAATAAGGCTCATTCAAAAGATCTTGTGTGCATGCTGTACTACCCTTGTGTTCTTAGGAGGAACTTAGGAGGAAAAGTTCATATAAAGGGGCACCCTACATATATCGGTTAAAACCTGTCAGTACCTAAAAAAAATTGTGTACCTTGAAAACAAAAACACATAAGATAATGTGCATGTGTGTGATTAATTTGTTTGTTTGACATTTGCGGAATTTTCCAGGAACGTATCCCCTGCGAATAGCGGGATCAGACATTACTATGGCATTTTTGGGTAGTAGTATGGCATCCGCCGTTGACCTGTTTGTGGTGAAACCAGATTGCTGGGGGCATCTACGTTGTCGCAGGAGGGAGTGAATACGGTTAAGAAGAACCCAGGAACTAAGAGCAAGGTGTTCGGGTGAGAGCTACTGCAATTAGAGCGGGGGCCTTTGTAGATGGAGATTATTATGCCATTTTTCCACTCTGCTGGAACATACCCAGAATTCCAGACATTATTGAAAAAGTAGTGCAATACCTCACAAATTGGAGTCTCAGCACATTTCACTAGTTCTGCAGTGACTTCATTACACCCAGCATGTCGGCCATTTTTTAGTTTCCTCACTGCACGATGGACATCAGACAGGGAAGGAGGATCCATGCACATGGTGACATCTTCGCCAGCTATGGGGCCTCTTCCTCCAAGTCAGGAAAGTCTGTAAGAGGGGAGAAGTTAAGAGCCTGCTGAAAATGTTCTTTCCAGCAATTGAGGGTTTCTTCATTGGTGCGGCAGGGTGTCCCGCTTGCCTTCATGATCGGAATGCTGCTTTTGTTTTTATTTGAATTTCAACTAGTACACATCTGCTGGATTGACTGAAAGGCAGTTTTAAGGTCATTTTGATGGATGCCTTCCTCAGCTTCATTGGTCTGGTGCTCATACCAACAGTTAAGGTCTTTCCTCCCCTTCGTCTGATAGACACCTCTCGGCCAATTTCTTTCTGGGATGTTTCCTTTACATCGTGCTTGTTTCTTCATATCAATAATCTTCAGGGTATCAGTCGACCACCAGGGCCGTTTCTGTGGCCTACTACATCTGACTGTCTCAGATACTGTAGAGAGGATAGTGTCACAGACAAGAGCCGAAGATTCCTCGACGTCGTCTGAGTGTTCGCCTCGAGCATCAAAGCGGTTCTGGGTGGGGATATTATATCGGGTAGACAGCTCTGGGTCACAAACCATAGCTTACATGCTCAAGGTCTTGCTTGACAATGGTATACTGAGTGTCGGCAGATATCAGCCACAACTAATCTGTGGTCAGTGCTTGCTGGAGCTTCAGCACCTCTAAAAACCCAATATGATTTGAAAATTGAATAACCTCGGGATAAAATGTGATCCAGTTCTTTACAGGTGTATGAAGCATCGTTGGAGATCCAGAGGAATACGTGTATGTTTCTCCTTCTAAACCAAGAACCCATAACGGAAAGGTCATGGGAGTAGGGGCGTATGCCACAATCAGAGAAAGGGTTCCATGTTGATGCTTTTGATGAGCCACAATGAGACGACCTAAAACAGGGTGCCATAGCATCAACAAGCCACTCATATCACTTGTCAGTAGTAGGGCTACTCCATGGGTCCACTGCAACTCTTCTGAATGGATGAGGGCGTAATTGCCAACTTGTTGCCATCCACGGATATCCTAATTAGGCTAATGATAATACATCGCATGTAGCGATACGTTTAGTGTGTCGAAGCATAATAATATATAATTGGTGAATTGATGGAACCGAGGATGCGCCGCATCTCAGCCTACCACCTCCCTGTCATAAGGTGGTAGGCATCATACTCGCCAGAAAACCAGCACTGAATGGTCCTACGGGTCCTAGATAGTCAGGAGCTCTAACCCTAGTGCCATCAAGATTTGCCATCATCGTCACAGTGTTAGGGGTTCACCCTGAATACTCCATTCCCTTGGGACAGTGGGAACGTGAAGCGTAGTAGATGGAGCCAGTTCTTCAGAAAGTTGAGTAATGTGCCTCCATTTGGCAGACAGTTCCGTTGATCACAAAAGGATTGATTCTGCCAATAAGTGGCTCAAGGTATCGCTGTTGCTCAGTGCCAGGTTATTTAACCCATAGCTGTAGATTTTAAATCGGAGTTGTCCTTCTCCTAGGTAGGCTGCTATCCAAGGCTGGCGGGCCTTACTCGCCCAAAGCAATCTGGTTTCAAGGCGTCAGAAACACACCTTGCACACTTTTGCCATCTGTTGGAAACAGGGGTCAGCATGAGAAGCTCGGCAGGAGGAATTTGGTTAGGAAAGGCTATGAAAGATGCTGACTGTATGGGGCATTTCACAGATGGAGAGTGGCTCAACTCTCCCCACCATCCAAGTCAAGCCTAACCCATTGACCCCAAGGGGTTAAACAAATTATGTGTTGATATGTAATAATGGAATCCATCATTGATTGATGTACCTTTTTTTATTTGTAGTGTGTATGGAGGCCATGGCAGGAAGGAACACATCCTTTAGCATATACTGAAGGTGTAGGTAGAGATGAATGGGAGTTGGGGAGGGAACACTGTATGCAAGGTTTGTGGGTGGAGAGGTTGTGCCTGTCCCAGGTGGATGAGGCTCTTCAGGAGAGCGAGGACTGCGGCCCTTCACGATGCCTCACCCTCCGGTAGCTCAGCTTATTCGTCTTCTTGCATATGGCAATTAACACCATACCTGGTGTTAATTCAGCGGTAAACAGGGCTCGAACTCAGGGCCCTAAGATCACAAACCAGCCACCCTAACCACTAAGCCAACACCAGGCTTTTTGGTAGCCTAGCATGCAACTGGGAATGGAAAACCTGCTGGGACCAGGATCGCATCAGTTCACCATGGGGCAGGAAGACCCTTGGCAGCCAGGATTGGCCAAGGAGTGCCATATGGATGACCCCCTCCAGTGGGTTGTACCTAAAGGAATAATTTGGGGACTTTGTTTTGCACTGTGGGCACGCACACACTACTACTCGGTACTCCCCCACCGCCACGTTTTTGGACCTCCTACTGCCGAGTTGAGGCCACACCTGCAAGTAATTGTGATGCCACTGTCTTTCAGGGAATAAATTATGATTGATAAGATGAATGTTGTTGTGCTGTGTATGTTGATGGAAATATTCCACTCAGTCACGTGTGATTTCATGTGCTCTGGAGGGCAGATAGCCTATGAAATTGGTAGGTAGATTTGAAATTGGGTATTTGGGCTCAGCTGACAACTGTAGCAGGTGTTATCAACTGGGGGCTTGGTCAATAGATGGGGATTTGTCATTGGTTAAGTTTGAATTGTAGATAAGGTAGGCCTGTCTGTTTTTCTTGTTATCGTCATCTTCTCTCCCCACCCTAAGTACACCATCCAAACAGAGGACGGTGGACAAAATTGAATAACTTGTTTAAATATAAGTGTTGTACATTTTCAGAATTGTTTTGGGTTCCCGATGGGGAACCTTGGCAGGAGCCTGATGTTCCAAGGAGAGGGATGTGTTACGTGGAAGGGTGAGTGAGGGGGAGAGCGGTGTTGGGGAGGATCCACAGATGGATTGTGTTCAGAACAGCTTGGGAAACAGCTTGGTCCATGTCCTGGAGGTTGATTTATGCTTGTAAAAGGGATGCGTCAGAGGTAAGTTGTATTGTAAAATGTGCAATGAGGAGGTGGTGATTCTAAATCATGGAGCAGACTAGAGTATGTCATATTGTGTAGACATTCTGTACAGGCGAAGCAAGGTGGAAGATTTGTAAGCACAAAGTAACTTTGAAAGTGCTATACGCTCATCAGTTCATCATGATTATATCATCACATCTGTAGAGCAAGACTGGAAGCACCAAGGACCTGAACTCGGACTTTCGTCCTCCCGCACAGATACCTGCAGCGCCACACCCCATAATCCAGTGAATCCATGACTCCCCAGGTCCGACCCAGACGACGCGCTGCTCCGGCGCATGCTCCCATACCTGACCTGCCTCACCTTACAATGCAGTACCATGGGTGGGAAGAAAGGTAGGATAATTGAAGACAAGATGGGATGAATCTGTGCACGAGAGTGAGCAGGTTTCTGTGGAAGAATTCCCAGGCTGAGTTAACATCAGGGGCAGTAGATATGGGAGACCAGTCCTGAAGAGAGATGGCTGCTTGCAGTCCCTGCCTGCCAGACTAGCTAGCATTGGGGCAGCTCTCTGAGAATAGCCAGAGCTATGTTGACGTTCACAAGCATATGATCAGATGAACCAATTGGAGCAGAGGAAGAGTAGGAAACATTTGTGGGGAGGTTGGTCATCACCAAGTCCAGAATGGAGGATTTGCCATTGGGAGAAATCCGGGTTGGAAACTCTTGCCATGGCAATTAACATTAGAGTTGACTCATTGACACAACAACACGTATGCTCTTTTATCGGAGATAACTTTTTTAATAAACCGAAATCAGTGGCAGAGTCGGACTTTTATATTCCAATACTGATGTTTAGTGCATCATGGTGAATTTCATTGTCGGTCCTCCTTTGGAAGGTGTACTTTCACAAATGGATGTCTTACCAGCTGTGCCTTGGAAGATAATTCCCAATGGTTTCAGCAGAGATATTCATGTTCATGGCATTTCTCAAACAAATTTTGATTGTTGTGAGTCTTCAAACTGGGAGCTGTGTGGCCAAGTTGATGCATAAGTATGCTATAAATAGAATGCTATGAGCAACTTGCTTTGGGTTCTTCAATTCAATTCAATACTACAATACCGTTTGTCTATGTATCTGTGTGTGTGTCGCCATTTTTCTCAGTGATGGCCGAACAGAGCTTCGTCAAACTTTCAGAGGTTCATCAGTGAGTGTCGAGGAGTGTTTAGGCAAAAAACGTTTTTTGAAAAAAAAAAGTTAGTTTTTTGGGGGGATTTTTTATTTTAATTGAGAAGTATGTGGAGACCCCATTAATTAGTGGGTGTAGTGAAGTGTTTTAGGCCCCGACAAAAAGTAGACTGGGCAGTGCCGGGTACCCCTCGTAGTACTATATATGGCCTGAATTGGCCAACACGGTACTCTACTCGAATGTGATTCCAGTGGTTTTTCATGGAGTAGTTACCTTCACGTGATTACGTGAATGACAGACCTATCCAATGAAAAATGCCAATGACAGCACTCTCACAAGACTCACCAGCAATGGCTGGAAAACGAATGGTTATTATTTGAATATACAGCTTGCAAGGACAGCCAAATGCACCAGCACGAAGCTGCCATTATTCGACTGTGAGATTATTTGAGGCACGCTTCAAATTGACATAATGACAGCATGAAGCAGCCTTCTTACCCCCAATTTAAGCCCAATTTTAGAGGTGTGGTATTTAAAAAAAATAATTTTGGGTAAGAGAGGCTTTGGCCTGAATGGAAAGAAACACCTTTTTGTGATTAAAGACTCAAATGGATTGACTTGTTGCATTGTTTAATGGTCTAATTACAAATAATTATCTGTTTTGTAAAACTTCCAAGAGAGTAAAATGTTATTCATGAAAAATCAGTCATTGGAAAATGAATTATGCAAACTTCTCAATGAGGTACAGTATATACCAGGACCTATTTTTTTTTTAAAACAATGTCTCAAGCTCTGGAAGAGCTTGTACATATATAATTTGCAGGTCGAGGACAATGAGGATCAAAATCCTCAGCGCTGGCATTACTCCATGTGAACTTCACAGTTTATCAGAATCAGTCATAGCTATTGGAATCAAATGTTTGCATATTGATTACTCTGAGTATCAATATTGATGAATAAGTGTGCTATAATTCTTCTTTTGTCTGCAGCTGTTGGCTGCGAGTAACACCATTCGCTAAGGGCGCAGCTGTGCTGTTGATACAATGCCCTCTGTAGATCAGGGCAGGAATTTGTAATTTGTTCAGGGTGCTGGCGATAGCTCGCCTACTCTTCAAAAAGGACACTGTGGGATTTTTAACGACCACCAACTTATGCTGACAGACAGGACACCCAATTTAACATCCATAATCGGAGGGAGGGCACACACATTGATGTCTCCCCCTGCCTGCAATATACCAGGATGACAGTTCGTAGCTGGGCAAATATTGGAACCCAGGCTCAATGGCTAAGAGTTGATTGTGCCTGTAGGCCATCCTGCCAGCCCAAAAGTAGATTAGGAATAATGTTTTGAACGTTAATCACCTACATGCTAGTGCGATACTTCCCAAATGAATTTTACAGTGAAAAAAACCTACACGCTATTGGATCTTGATATTGGAAGCAATTATTTGGCAGACATTGTGCGGTAGTTATTGAGGTAGGCTGTTGGTGCAATACTGCACTAAAACTTCACCTACATCATATTTGCACACTTCTGGGTCTGTATCACAACAATGACAGCACCATCGGTTTCCATGGTGAGCCTCAACATGAGATCACATTAGGTACTGTTAGCTTTAGGGAATTATTTTGCCATAATCTAGTTTTTGACTGCTTATAGCACTAACGAACTTCACTTGTGGATTGTGTTCTTTGACGCATGGAATTAACTCCGAAAAAGGCAGATGTCATATACAGAGCACATGACTTAAGGTGTCAATGGATCGTCACAGTGTGTAGACATTTTCACAACCTGGAGGAAAGGAAATGAAGAGCATTCCCTGGACAGGAAAAAAATTATTAAAAAGACAATTTGATCGAGTGTCATAGTAGAATATAATCATGAGAGAATTAGGAAAAAAAGAAATGAACTTTTCTGAAAGATATTTTCAACATGCTTGTCACAGGTGAGTAGGTGACCAAGCTGTTTCAACAAGACAGAAGAAAAGGAATAAAACTACAGTACCAAGTAGCTTACGGTTAAAAAAAAAAATCTTTAAAACACCTCTGCTTTCTTTGTCTATCTGTGCAAACCAGTAGGCTGACAGGATAACTCAGAGGGAGTGCACTCACCTTTAAGTAACTTGTTTACTGCAAAAAAGTAACTTGTTTACTTTTAGAAAATGTGTCCCCATCTACAATCTATCCAAAAAAGTCAACATCATGAAAATCGGAGGAAATTTTTTCAAGTTATGATCAAAAACGTGGTTTGTTAATTAAGCCACAATCCGAAAAAGTAGGTCAAGGACTCCAATCAAACATCAGGTGCACAACTTCAGTGCAGGTACACTATTATGTTGCAAGACCATCTTGGAAGGTCATGCGGTCTTTGAGATTAAAGTTGAGATTAAAGTTGACAACTGAGATTAAAGTTGACAAAGTTAAACGATGACAAAAATGTATGATGCATCAGATCAAGCATAAGGTGCAGCTAACTCGAGGCTGTCTTGAGAAAGTAATTTTGTTTCGAATAGACAAAAAATTATTCAGTTGTGTTTAAAAAAATAATAATAATAACGCACCCGCCGTGTCCAAAGAAGCGGTTTAATTTGGCATTTTTACATGAAATTGGCAAAGCCGAGAAACGAATGAAACCCTTTTAGATTTCTCTTTGGAATTACACTTTGTTACCCTTTATAATTAAACACGTTGGGGTAGAGAAGTTCTTCTTCTTCATTTTTGATGGATGTGCAGAAGGAAATAACCAAATATTGAAGCGGCTTCACCGCTTAAAAATGTAATAATTTATATAATCAGGTCACAACCCTAAAATTAGGGCAAGAACAAAAAAAAACAAATTACATCAAAATTTCATTCCAAAAGTCCCAGTGATCTCCGAAATACAGCTCAGACAATGACAGAAAAAAAAAGAAGACACCCTCCCACCCAGCCCCCCCAAAAACCCAAGTGGTGGTTTAGTACTCCGAAGGATCTAAGAAACTCTAGGAGTCATTAAAGAGTGGGGGTACCAATTGGAGAAACAAACCATACAACAGGTATAAGCCTGCCCCGATCCTGTAAGGGGGGAGGGGAGGGGAGGGGGATCCTCAATGAGTAGGCCAATGTGTCCTGGCTAAATGCTAAATCCCTGCTATCATTAATTATACATTCATTATCTGCATCACCACACCCACATAAACGATGCAAACCAGCAGCTAGATGGTTCATAGACATTAACAAATAGAAACCTGTTTGTCATGCAATGTTCAGCCAAACAAGAGCCGATCAAGGAAACAAAACGGCAGTAAACAAATGAAACACATGAATGTACTGTGCTCTTCTCAACAATAATTTTAACTAGCGATACCCGTGCACATGCACGGGATAGCAGTACAGCATAGCTGGTAGCAGACGACAGACCGTACACGGGGAATGACAAAAATACGCATTGTGCAAAATGCAAGTGGTACTATGGAACGCCAAGACTTCCCAAACATTGTCGGCATGTCCGCTAAGTGCCACAGCAGTTTCATAGGGATTGTGTGACGGCGAGCCGAGTTTTTAGTGTGCAAGCTTGGTATTATAATAGAGATGAAGAGAAATTATTAGCAACTCAGATTTCATCACATCAATCAGGCACACGTTTTCGAAGATGAGATAACAGTACAAACTCAATTTCACAATTCGCTTGAATGTGAGTGAACAGACGTAAAGTGATGTTCGTCAGCAATTTGCATCAAATTGAAGTAAAACTTGAAATTCTGATGATAATTCTTCACAGATATTCTTTCATTGATGCCATGGTATCTGCAGGGAGGAAAAAAAAAGTAATAAAAAGACATTCTTTAAAATTTCAATAAAATTTTCCATTCGTCAATTGTCACAAATTTGGGTCCAGTCGGAACTCAGAACCTAATCAAATGAAAGACCAAATATTGCATTGGAGTCATCAGAAGGAACTCGAATAAGCAAAGAGCAAAGACAGAGTCATCAGGAGGAACCTGTACTTAACTGATGGAATGTCCGAGAAATAAGGAACATTTCACAGCTAAATTGCAACCTTGCACTACCATTCCGAACAACAATGACTATTTATGGCAATTGTGACCTGCACTTGCATTCTCAACACCTTCAGTCTGTTCATTTGTCTGACTCTGGGTGTTATTTGAATTCTGACTTCCTTCTGGACTCACTTTTGGAACAACCAGCTCTGCATTGATGCAAAATTACCTTCTCTAGGCAGTACTTGTCGTCATACTGTCCGATTCATCTTTGAAATCCGCAGGAAGATGTGCTCAATGTGGACGAACCAAACCTTGTCACTCAGTACCCAAGATCTTGACTAAATAAGAGTATGTGTGAGGCCTACATATTTTCATGACTTGTTGGTAACCACTTCAACCACTTATGGTGATGACTTTTCACTCTGACCTGGTTTAGCTTTATATTTCATTCTTTAACTCCTCTCCCTTCAGGACACTCCTGCTTAAATTTCTTCCGTTATACTGATGAAACCAAATTTGGTTTCAACAAAGTAACCTTGTCCGTGGCTGGCTTTTTAGAAATAGCTCAGTTCACCCAGTCATGGTGTGAGATGTATTCTGATACATCACCTGAAAATTTTTCAGTTTGTGGCCCAATGACAATTGGTGCTTCTTGGGATTTGGATCCAACAGCTATTCGACGAGGCTACGTTTGATACTTTGTACTGTGCGCTCAGCTGTGGTATCTTGAGATGCATGCCAGACGTGTTGAGTGCACTCGATGGTGGCTCGGAAGAGACTTCCACTTACGCTTGTTTATTGCACTCTATTACATATACCATTTCATCATTTCACCCTCCCCATGATCTTCACAAACATTCAGCAGTGGGCCATGGCAAACTGATCATCAGCAATTAACATTAGTTAGCCCACGCACGTGAAGCGAAAAGTGGGGATAAGCAAATGGTTCACTTCTGTATGTCTGTCCATTCATATGTTCGTCTGCAAACGTCAGTTTATGATCAAGGAACAACTAAACTTCAATTTAGTGTTATATTTTGAACACAAATCGGAACATGAATCAGAAAATGAACCTGTAGTTTAGCATTACTTTGGCTCTAAATTTGTTCAACTTGCAAATGCGCAGAGAGGAGCAAGATAACTTTTTTTAACTCTGTCTGCCTGGCAGTCAAACAAAATTGAAAATCATTCTGAACAGGAAACTTACTATTTTTAAGCACGTCATAAAGGACACAAACAACAGGCATAAATAACTAATTAAATGTGTTAAATAAGGTTGTGTATAAGACACTACATCTAAAGTGGTAAACTTCCGGATTCTTATTTTTAGATCCTCATGGATGATCTCTAAGTCTTACTCATATTGTGGTTCTTCATCTTCTTCTTGTGGACTTTTTTGTTTCACAGCCTACAGTTTTCATCGAAACTTCCTGAAACTTGGCATATATATGTAAAAATACCCTGCGCAGACAGTAACCATCTCCGATTTTGAAAATTCCTCCTAGAAAAAAGTTGACATCAAAATATCTCCGCTAATGGAAATCGCCTAAAAAATTATCTCCGAAACGAGGCAAGCTTTTTGAATTCTGTTTGCGGGAATCGAACAGGGCATTAGCAGAGATGAATTACCGCACATATGATACATCACTATGACGTCATATCAATTTTTATGACGTCATTCCTATTTTTTGATATTTTTTTGTTTCACAACCCAGAGTTTTCATCAGATCTTCGTGAAACTTGCCATGTATATGCAGAAAGCCCACGCGCAGGCAGTAATCATCTTCGATTTTGAAAATTCTTCCGAGAAAAAAAGGTGACGTCATAATATCGCCACTAATGGAAATAGCCTCTACCATTATCTCTGAAACTAGGCAAGCTGTTTGAATTTTGTTTGCGGGAATCAAGCCGGGCATTAGCACAGATAATTTATCGCAAACCTGATACATCACAATGACGTCATATTCGTTTTTATGACGTCATCATTAAGAGGACGAGGATCTCAGCTCATTTGAGCTCGTTTTCTACGACCTTGAAAATCTTTTTTTTATTTCAATTGAGTTTGTACTGTTATCTTGAACATTGCATGAGATACGCTGTTCTATAAACCCTCTAGTTATAATTGCTTTTATAATGAGATAATTCTGCAACACAAAACGAAAGCAACAAATTATGCACCTGGTATTGATTTTAACACGACCTTTTACAGTTATTGCAATGCCAAAGGCATTATACGAACACAACGATGTGTACATTTGGGATAAATATTTTGAGGACAAAGACATTAATTTTTTGAGGACACGCAAACATGAAAACAACTGAATGTGGACCTTTTCTGTGTGTGTTTGCACCATGCCTAATATTATAACGTGCACGTGCACACACACATTGAAATGTCCAGGAGAAATATCACAATTGGGAAACGACCACACTATCTGGGTGAGTACCTGAGCAGGTCGGTCGGACTGTTCCAAATTGGGTTGAAACGGTAGAGAGCAGAAGTCAGCCCTTTATAATGTTTGGTATCAGTGCCTCCAATACATATTCCTGGAAAGAGATTGACACAAAGGAAGAGAGCCTCAAACGAATGATTAAGCAAGGAAAAAAACCTGGAAACTTATCTTTAAAAAATTGTCAAAAACAATCATAACCTCATTTTGCCTGTCATTTCCTTCCTTCACTCATTCTCTTATCCTTCATTCTTAATACCTCTGAATATAAGGCATTTGCTCTTCATACTCAAAAATCTTTTTATGACGTTTTAAACGTTGCCTTTTTTTGAATGTCACTAACACGAACACCTCAAGTTTTTTTTTCTTTATCGCCATCACTTCACCTTCTTCTTCATCTTATTCACTGAATGACTTTTCCAAATATGAAGATCATGGAATTTCTCAGTCCATGCACTGTCCATCAGCAGAACTTAAAGTATTAATTTCCTCCTCACTTTCAATCACTTTTCATTTTACCCCATCGCGATATCTGTCTGCATTTAACAGAATTGGGGATCATGAGAAGACCAGTCTGCAGAAGACAACATGAAAGCATTAACTTTTTCCAAGTTTGTAGCTCACATGTTCCACACACCCTGCTGCACATTGCACAATTCTCTCATCGCACACACCCCTCTCCTCATGCAGCGCATCGTGGAGCCTCCTCCCCCACCCCATCCCCACTCTGGGTCTGCATGCAGCGCACCCCATCACACACTGCGCATTGTAGACCAGCCCCACACGAGCCCAACATCGCAAACCCACCTCTGCCCCCCACCCCCAACCTGCATACTCACCCTCCATGCCTAACACGCACACCACCCCACTTCATTTCACACACACACACACACCTCCCGCACTTAATGTGCACACCCCTCCTCCTTCACTCCCCCTGGGGAGTGCTTCATGCGCACCCTCCCCCGTGGGGCACTTCGTGGTACACCCCTCCCAAGCTCCGCATCATGCGTGGCGCGCCCTCCCAAGCTCTGCGCCGCGAGTGGGGTGCCCTCCTCGAACCCGCGCCGCACCGGCACGCCCTCCCGACCCGCGCCGCACGGCACGCCCTCCCCGACCCCACACCGGCACGCCCTTCCCGAACCCGCGCCGCGCTGGCGCGCCCTCCCCAATCCCGTGCTGGCGCGCCCTCGCCCGCCCGCGCCGCACCCGGCACGCCTTCCCGAACCCGCGCCGTGCTGGCGTGCCTCCCCGACTCCGTGCTGGCGCACCCTCCCTGACCCCACGCTGGCGCGCCCTCCCGACCCACGCCGCGCTGGCGCGCCCTCCCCAACCCCGAGCCGCGCTGACCCGCCCTTCTGGCGCGTTCGCCCAACCCCGTGCCGCGCTGGCGTGCCCTCCCCAACTCAGCGCGCCCTCCCCAACCCCACACCGTGCGCCCTCCCAACCCCACGCTGCTCGTGGCGCACCCTCCCCACTCCAGAATAACACTGATCGTCACATTTGCATCTTGCCAAAGACACTCACACACCCTCGATGAGCTGATTCTGGCCAGGAATGCCATTCCCCAGGCTTTGATTTGAGTGCTCATATGGTCAATGTGACGACTGTGCCATGCAGTGATTGCTCCCGGGGGTGGACATACCCGGTATTGAGATTGTTACTTCCACGTTGGATCCCCGTGTTAAAACATTTGCCATAATACAGAATTGCATGATTTGGTCACACCAAAATGGACATGTCATTTTTCAGGATTTATTTGTCAGAGGTTGTATCCCATAATGTCACATTCATAAACAACAATCACGTGTTTGTTTGTTTTTTTTTCGTTGGAGAGTAGATAAATGACCTCTCTGATGCTCTGGAAACCCTCACTTTTTTGCAAATGACCACATTTTGTCGAACGGTACCCAATGCCTTTGCTAGGCAAACAGCAGCTGTTTCTCTCTGCTGATCTGGAAATGATGATACAGTTACTGGTGTGATATATGAAACATGTCCATCAATCCTGGACAATCTGTCTCACCTTATCACTCTGGATTTATTTTCAAACAAACCCACCTACCCATTTCCTTGGTCATCCACTGAAAGAGGTTCAGTCTCTTGAACTTCTCGTCTTCACTATCAGCCATGGCCTTGCAAGCTGGCTGACTACATAGCAAAGCTGGCTTCCAAAGCCAGTCATGGAGTGGGCATGCTCTGTTGATACAAAACTTTCCTTGGAAAATCAGACCTACTCATAGTCTACAAGGCCTTCATCCATAGCTGAATGGAGTACTGCTCTCTGCTGTGGGCTGGTGCCCCAGAATCACATCTGTCTCCCCTGGATTCTTATGGGCCCGTTGCAGAATCAGAGTTGAGGTTTGCCAGAAACATTTTCACCTTCTCAAGTGGGAAAGACACAGTATCTCGGAGCAGGTGGGTATGGGAGGTGGGTAGGTTATGGGAGTGAGAGGTTCAGGCCACAAGATTTGGAAGCAAACAGAGAATTGAGGCATTCGGCCTTCTCACGAGCAGTCAGTTGTGATGCCATTTTTAGAGAGGAAAGAGGTGGAGGGGGAACATACATATACCATAGACAGACAACAAGGCACCACCATAAATGTGAAGAACGAGACAGGTTTAAGAGTTCAGCCTTGAGGTTGGCCAGATGTTGTTATCTGGCTTTCCTGAGAGTGGACGCACACCTGTTCCGGGCTTTGTGGCATGATCTGAGGTTTGACTTGCCTTCCAGGAAGTGAAGTTGTTTGAGGGCAATTGCCTCACCACAGGATTCTGTGTACCAGGAGTGAGAGGAGAGCTACGATAACTGCAGACGAGATGGTATAAATCTGTATGTAAGGGAAAGGAGGAGGAGGAGGAGATTGGGACCATACTCTGTGCAGAGCATTGGTACTGCTAAAGGCTTAAGCAGTCTCCTTGGCTATTGGGCACAATCCTGGATGGGGCGCCACTCTGACACAGTATACCAGCATGCTAGCACTCATTTTGCCGACTTCGGAAGGATGACAGGCCGAGTTAACCCCACCTGGTATTAATTCAACAGCTGAGCGGGATTTGAACTCAGGACCCGAGGATCCAAAGCCCGCCACCCTAACCATTAAGCCAACACCAGGCATAGGGAAAGGAAGCTTGTGTGAAAGGATTCCCAGGCAGTATTAATATCAGGAGAGGGGGAAATGAAGAAGCAGTCTTGACATGACAGGGCAGTTTGCAGTCCCTCCCAGTCAGCTTGAGTGAACTGGCAGACTTTGGGATGCTGAGGCGACTCTGACAATAGCCAGAGAGATAAACTTTACATCCAAAATTGGAACTTGGAAAAATTTAACACTATACTAAGCATCCTCTGCAATTATTAAATCTTAATAACAGAACCAAAGTCCCTTAACCTTCTGCCAGCCATTCATAAGTTGGGGAAGCACGTGTCTGGCATTCCAGTAAACTTAAATCAGCTGGCCGAGATATGAACTCCAGCAAGTACCATTTTCGTTTAAATACCAAAAAAATATATATATCGGCAACAAGACACTTGAAAATAGAGTGGAAGTAAGTGAAGATGGGGGCATGTACTTTTAAAATTAATGCTTGCAGATGCTTTCTCTTTTCAAGAAATCAAGTTCATATTACATAAGACAAATATTATATCCTGCAAAACGCACACTACCTGGAGCCACCAGTATCCCAGGGAAGGTCTCCTGAATAGCTTCAGTGATGGTCATGTATCCAACAGCTGTGTCATCATGAGGGCTAATCGGCAATGGCTCCATGGCAGTGATCGTAGTGATGTTCACCCTCTCATCAGCTATTGTGTGTCGAACCAGCTCCAGAACCTACAATTAAACCCAGATCCCAAAATACATAGCGGAGTACCGAGATGAATGAAAGCATCAATAAGTGATTGAAAAAGCAAACAAATACTGTAAATGCATGGTAATTGCTCATTTATAATAATAAATGTCAGAGTGCGTGTGTGTGTGTGTGTGTGTGTGTGTGTGTGTGTGTGTGTGTGTGTGTGTGTGTGTGTGTCCTCAACTCCAAAACCATGAAACAAAGCAGCTCAAATATTTGCATGCATACCAAGGGAACTCCAAGGGAGTGAATGAATGAAAACTCGAGTTTGGGTTAATTAAAACACCCCTTTTGAAGATAATTGACGGCCTTATTTAATTAAAACAAAAACAGGCTTTATCCTTGATTGGCCTGCTCTCCCTCGCAGAGGTCTTAAGCTTTGTTTCAGCCTGCTCATAAACGCCTTGCCTTGGAACAGACCGCACAGGCCTCTGATGTACATTTGGAGGCTGAACAACGCGTCTTCTATCATAAAATAAAGGTACCGTTTTGAGGAAACAAAGGTACATTTTGATTACAACTCATGCAGATGAAACGAGGTAATGCATGTTTTATTCGCAGCCTTGGTGATTTTCCACAATGACCTCTCATGGACCAATTGAAGTATATAATCTCTTAAAGTAATCGGATTTGAGGATCGAAGATGATGAACTAATTAACTGTCAAAATCTGAAGTGAAATGTGAAAATGTGAAGAAATTAGCAATGTTTTTGTTTTTTGTTGGTATGTCCTATTACAATTGGCTTGCTATCGCTTGCCAAGCCAACCATCCCTTATCAACCGTTTAAGCCCCTGTCACACCTTGACGATTTAGCCAGCGTATCAAAATTTATCTAAAACGCTGGCGTACGCTGAACTATTTTTTTTTCTTTCAGTTTGGGCGTATAATAGTGTATTATAACGAGTTGGACGTATGCATAAGTATTAGTAACGTACACATAAGTTTTGATAACTTATACCAAGAATGCTTAGCGTGTTGTCGGCGTTCAACAACTTTGCCAACGATAGTCTAACTTATGCATACGCGGCAGCGTATCGCCGACGATCACGTGGCGTAGCCTATTAAAAGGCTTGCTGCCTCGACGATTCAAATCATAACCGCACTAGGACATCGAAGTGTCAACATCACCGTCATGCCGAAGAAACTTCGAAGAACTCCTCGTTACGGAGTTCCAATCCATCCATGGAGCGGGTCCATGACCAGCCAAACCTGCCGTCCGCTCCCGATCCATGTGTCTCACCCAGTTCCTTCTCCTCCGTTCACCCTCTTCTTTCTCCTGGCTTATTGCAACGCAACTGGGTACAGTGTAAATCGATGAGGTATGTTGATGTTGGAGGACAGCTAGTAAGTATTCTCGTCCTCAGCCTTGCCGGATCCTCCATTCTTGATGACATGGACATCTGCTACCATGGAGTCCTGGAACACGTGACGGTTCCTCCTGTTGAACCCATTTTATACAACATTCCCTAAATGCTGCCAAATACGCCAATTATACGGTAGCTGTAGTTAGAAACATGTTCAGTAAGTTCTGTGGTCGTCCGAGAGACGTCAAATACATCTACATCGTCAATATTGCGTTTGGAGAATACGTTACCACATAGGTTCAAGCACGTTTACTCATAGGTTAGAAATAAGTTTCGGTATCGCTAAGACATTACCTCGACGTATTTCGACTTATGAGTAACTTAGAAGTAACGTGTGTCGACGTGTGTCAACCGATCGTATAACGTGCCTACAACTTATGGCCAGCGTATGCGGAACGTGTGAGTCATACGCCGAGCACGTCGACCAATTTTGTGCATGCACAAAATTTGTCGACGAGCTCGGCGTACTACGACGTATGCCAGCGTGCTTCAGTGT
>CM068954.1:146635513-146658588 GCA_035128595.1 Eptatretus atami
TACCGATATAACTGATCTATAGGACCTGGCTGTTGTGTGCAGTAAGCTTCCAAATTTGCAACAATATATCCTTTTTGGCCCCATCTCTCATGAATGGTGAAGAATCGCTTTAAAAAATTCTCGTATCCGAATCCGGATACTTCACCGAAATCGAATTAATTCGTCCTTGACGTATTGAGATATCCTGCTCACAGACAGACAGGGGGAAAACATAACCTCCATCTACCTTCGGTGGTGGATCCAGGATGTAATAATAGATGTGACTAATAACAATAATACACTGAGTAATAATGCAAAAGTAAAACACCTTAGAGTCTCGTACAATGGAACATTTTACTCACGATACAGATTAGAACAAGAAAAGAGTAATCAGAGATTGCAGGCTCTCGCCAGGACTTCTTTTGAGTGGTGTGTTGAGACCGAAATCCATCTCAATGCAGGGCTCATGGTGTCGAGACCGAGATCCATCTCAATGCAGGGCTCTGGTGCCGAGAGTGAGATCCATCTCAATGCAGGGCTCGTGATGCCGAGATCCATGAGACCATGATGCCGAGATCCATCAGACAAGGCACCATGGAAGTATCTAAATCCTTCTCAATGCAGAGATCATCCATGGTACTGAGCCCGAGATCAATCTCAATGCAGAGCTAGTGATGCTGAGGTCCTTGAGACCATAATGCCGAGATCCATTGGATAAAGCACCATGAAGGTATCTAAATCCATCTCAATGCAGGGATCATGCATGGTACCTAGCCCGAGATCCATCTCAATGCAGCGCTCATGGTGCCGCAACTGGGATCCATCTCGATGCAAGGCTCATGGTGCCGAGACCGAGATCCATCTCCATGCAGGGCTCATGGTGCCGAGACCGAGAACCATCTCAATGCAGGGCTCGTGATGCTGAGATCCATGAGACCATGATGCCGAGATCCATCGGACAAGGCACCATGGAAGTATCTAAATCCTTATCAATGCAGGGATCATCCATGGTACCGAGCCCGAGATCCATCTCAATGCAGGGTTCATGGTGTCGACACTGAGATCCATCTCAATGAAGGGCTCATGGTGTCGAAACCAAGATCCATCTCAATGCAGGGTTCATGGTGTCGACACCGAGATCCCTCTCAATGCAGGGCTCGTGATGCTAAGGTCCTTGAGACCATAATGCCGAGATCCATTGGATAAAGCACCATGAATGTATCTAAATCCAACTCAATGCAGGGATCATGCATGGTACCTAGCCCGAGATCCATCTCAATGCAGTGCTCATGGTGCCACAACTGGGATCCATCTCGATGCAAGGCTCATGGTGCCACAACTGGGATCCATCTCGATGCAGGGCTCATGGTGCCAAGACTGAGGTCCGTCTCAATGCAGGGCTCATGGTGTCGAGACTGAGATCCATCTCAATGCAGGCTCGTGATGCCGAGTCCGAGATCAATCCCGAAGCAGGGCTCATGGTGTCGAGACCGAGATCCATCTTAATGCAGGGCTCATGGTGTCGAAACCAAGATCCATCTCAATGCAGGGCTCGTGGTGCCGAGACCGAGATCCATCTTAATGCAGGTCTTGTGGTGCCGAGACCGAGATCCATCTTAATGCGGAGCTCGTGGTGCCGAGACCGAGATCCATCTCAATGCAGGGCTCATGCTGCCAAGATCCATGAGATCATAATGCTGAGATCCATTGGATAAGGTACCATGGAGGTATCCAAATCCATATTAATGCATGGGTTATGGTTCCAAGACTGAGATCCATCTCAATGCAATGCAGGGTTCATGGTGTATCTCAATTCCTGATCACAATTTGTCGCAGAGGGGGGAGGGGGTAAGGCCCATGGGAAGGATAACGGATACAATCCCAATATATCTCCATGGGTCTCTGAAGGAAGATGTTCTGATCTCGCTCTTATAAAAAAAAAAATAGCGGACCATTTCTGAACCTTCACAGAAAAATGGGGGGAAAAGTTCAAGCTTTGAAGGTTGGGAGCATTTTAACAGCTTGTTTAAGGAACTCAACTGTACGCCTTATATACTGGATGTCATTGAAGAAATTGAAAACGTGGACGTCGTTGAAAACGCGGACGTCGTTGAAAACGCGGACGTCGTTGAAAACGTGGACTTCGTTGAACACCCTCCCTTCGTATCCCAACGTTTGTGGTTTCTTTGTTTCTCTGTTTTGTCACCTTCCCTCTGTTCAGCGTCCCATCGAGCTCACGGAAGTTTCCCTCATTGCGGACTTCCTTGAGTAATCCTCCGAAAGGAAACATTCGAATCATTTTTTTCCAATCATCTTCAAACAGCCTCAAAAGCTGTTAAAATCACAACTCAAAGAAGCAGTTCAATACTTTGAAGGTATTCTAACCTCGTTCCTTCCTCTCGATCAAACCATCTCTGTTTATTAATGTTAGTACATGTTAGTATTTTAAATGACGACACAGCACAAATTTAAGCATTCAGACGTTTATAAGTTGCATGAGTTCATCGATTTCACGTCATGAAGAAACACAAGTGAGCGAGGGGCGTGGCTTATCGGTTTCATGAATGAAAACATCTGAGCGAGGGGCATGACTTATCGGTTTCATGAATGAACACATCTGAGCGAGGGGCGTGGCTTATCGGTTTACTGAATAAACACATCTGAGCGAGGGGCGTGACTTATCGGTTTCATGAATGAACACATCTGAACGAGGGGCGTGGCTTATCGGTTTCATGAATGAACACATCTGAGCGAGGGGCGTGGCTCATCGTTTTTCCTGAATGAACACATCTGAGCGAGGGGCGTGGCTCATCGGTTTTCATGAATTAACACATCTGAACACGAGGGCGTGGCTTATCGGTTTCATGAATGAACACATTGAGCGAGGGGCGTGGCTCATCGGTTTCATGAATGAACACATCTGAACGAGGGGCGTGGCTTATCGGTTTCATGAATGAAACACATCTGAACGAGAAGCGTGGCTATTCGGTTCATGAATGAACACATCTAGCGAGGGCGTGGCTCATCGGTTTCCATGAATGAACACATCTGAACGAGAAGCGTGGCTTATCGGTTTCATGAATGAACACATCTGAGCGAGGGCGTGGCTCATCGGTTTCATGAATGAACACATCTGAGCGAGGGGCGTGGCTCATCGGTTTCATGAATGAACACATCTGAGCGAGGGGCATGGCTTATCGGTTTCATGAATGAACATATCTGAGCGAGGGGCGTGACTTATCAGTTTCATGAATGAACAAATCTGAGCGAGGGGCGTGGCTTATGGGTTTCATGAATGAAAACATCTGAGCGTCATGGCTCATCGGTTTCATAAATGAACACATTACCGAGGGGTGGGGCTTATCGGTTTCCAGGCAGTCCACAGTCCCAAAGGACAACCAGACCGATCACTGTGGGAGGGTCGCAGAGTGTTTCCGAATTTTAAATTTATAAACTACTATCGATTACGGGTTTTATCATCGCATCCGCTTTCTTTAAATGTGGAAAATTTAATTGTGTTGATGGCAACTGCAGAAAACATTCGATTCCTGTCCATTGTTATTGGTTAACAAAGGGGTGCAAGTGGTGCGACAACAGACGTCTGCAGTCTCCACCAATGATTTCTGAAGAGGGTCGGCGATTAACATACAGTCAACCGTGAAACCGTCGCACGGCCATCTTGGAACTCCCAAAAGGAACGGACACATGGATACTTGCTGCACTTTCTGAACGGCTGGGCGAGCAGCTTGCAAAGCGGTTGATGCGGAACGACTTGCTTGGCAAGCGACAGCAATTCGCTTGCTACGGAATACGCACAGGTGTAACGTCCCTTTGACTTTTACAATACGGCGTTCTCCACGATGCAGCCCTCATTGACGCCACAATAACTCATATCTTACTAACAATTAATTTGTCCTGTTTTTTTTTTCTAGCAGCTGTTTCTCATGAAAATTTGGTGTACAAAATCTGGACAAAGTACAGTTCATGCTCAGATGTTCTCCCAGAATGGTCCTGCAAATGATAGTTTGATGTTGGTTGGACACGACAATCACTTGATGACGTCAGGTGACTGTGACGCGCCGCCCCCCATTATCACGTGACACTCCAGAAAACAACCGTGCACCCACCTCTCCCTGAAGGAGCGTCCCGTATTTGTGTTCGACTCCAATGAAGAGATAGACAAGGTTCACATTTGGAGACGTTATCCTTGAGACTTCACAAGGAATTACATTGTTTTAACCGAGGAGGAGACCGTTAGCCCGTCATGCCTGCACTTCATTCATTAACACCATATTCATTAATTGGGTGGTCGCTAGACTACCGTTATTCTCAGGTTTTCCGTCTGTTTGTTTGTATATAATGGACAGCTCTGGAGGCCAGAGGAGTCAACCGATTTTGATGAAACTTGACTGGTAAGGTTCATACAAGGATCTAGTTCTATGCTTTTGAGCACCGTTGCTATGGACGCCACCGTTGCCTAGCAACGGGACTTTGAAAATTTTTTTTAAATCCATTTTTTTTTTTCGAAAATCAAAAATCGGCTTCCAGGCTTTTATGCGCACTATAATCAACCTCTTTGTCAAAACATTTCAGCCCGATCCGTCAAAAAGTGTATGACTAGTATGTAATTATATAGCGACCACCCATGTCGCCTACCGGCTCGTCCAGTTTACTAGTTTATCGACCTGATGATGTTCAGTTCTCATTTCGAGAAACTAGTACGGGCCCGTAGGGGCGGGCCCGTAGGTGCGTGCCCGTAGGTGAGTGCCCGTAGGTGAGTGCCAGTATGTGCAGCCCTCTCTCGCCCCCTCTCTCTCGCCCCCCGCCCCCCCCCTCTCTCGCCCCCCCCCCTCTCTCGCCCCCACTCTCATCCCCCCTCTCTTCCCCCTCTATCCCCCTAGTCTCGCCCTTCCTCTCTCCCCCTCCTCTCTCGCCCCTCTCTCTCGCCCCACTCTCATCCCCCCCTCTCCCGTCCCCTCTCTCGCAGATATTGGTCGACAGATAAATGGCCGTAACTTGGGAACTGCTCGTCCGATTAATATCAAACCTCGAAAAGGCACATCCATGGGTCCCCAGCAATATTCCTGGCAAGTTTCAATCAGATCGGACCGTCAATCGTGCAAAAAAAAAAAAAAAAAACATTAATTGTGACGTCATTCGTGATGTCATAGCACCGTGTCTTGTCATTGGTCGACAGATAAATGGCCGTAACTTGGGAACCGCTTGTCCGATTAATATCAAACTTGAAAAGGCACATCAGCGGGTCCCCGGCAATATTCCTGGCAAGTTTCAATCAGATGGACCGTCAATCGTGCAAAAAAAAAATAATAAAAAATAAAAAATAAATAAATAAACATTAATTGTGACGTCGTTCGTGACGTCATAGCACCGTGTCTTGTCATTGGTCGACAGATAAATGGCCGTAACTTGGGAACCGTCATCCGATCGATATCAACCTCGAAAAGGCACATCCGGGGGTCCCCGGCAATATTCCTGGCAAGTTTCAATGAGATCGGACCGGCGGTCGTCGAGAAACGGTGGTCGCAGACAAACAGACAGACAAACAGACAGACACACAGAGGCTGGAATTATAGATAGACTAGTACGTGCCTGTAAAAAAAAAAAAAAAAAAAAAAAAAAAATCATAATAAATAAATAAACCACACAGGCCGTTTCTTCGCTCTCACGTGCCCGTACGTGCGTGACCCGGAAGTTCGATATTGTTCGCAGTTACGATTATTCGCAATTTAGTTTAATACCCAATTATCCAATTAGCGCCAACGTATTTTACCTTTTCGCAATGTCGTGGCAAGGAAAAACAAAAAGAGAAGAGCAGAGAGAAAAAAAATTTACTTCTTGGTTCGGAGCATACTAGCACGCTGATGTTCCCGAAATTTATACACCGTCTAATATGAAAACGAGCATAACTTGGGCCATTGTGTTTATCTATAAATGCGCATAAGAAATCGAGAAATTATTAGAATACACGAAGTCATCACTATCCGGAAGCCCGTACGTTGTAACCCGTAATGGGGAACGCGGCTGTGCTTCCCTTCCCCATCGCCACGCCCACGCAACAACGTGTCTTGTCATTGGTTTGGTAAATAAATGGCCATAACTTGGGAAGCACTTGTCCGATTAATATCAAACCTTGAAAAGGCACATCCTCAGGGCCCCAGCAATAACCTGGCAAGTTTCAATTAGATCGGACCAGTGGTTGTCGAGAAACAGCGGTCACAGTCACAGTCACACACACACACACACACACACACACAGACACTCACACACACACGACACACACACACACACACACACACACACACACACACACACACACACACACACACACACACACACATTGCTGGAATATTATAGATAGATAAGATGATGGGAAAGTTAAGATGTTCAACCAATTCTCCTCTTTCGTCAATTACCGAGCAACGTTATAAAAGTATTGTTTAAATGTGATTATGGCATTGTTCCATTAAACTTTACTGCCATCTTAAATCGTTTAGATTAAACTGCAGTACTTTCTCTTTATTTCCTTAATTTATGATATCCACTTTGTTCTAATTTTGATCCAAGCTATCATTTAAATATTTCGCAGAAACTTTGAGAAGTATATTAGAGTATTGCCCAGTATGGCTGTAATCCTCCCTCCCTCCCTCCTTTTTTTTTTTACAATACTGTACTCGCATTCAGTATGTAATCGTCGCTGTACAAAGCCAATGATAAAGTGTTTGGTATAAACGAATCATAGCATTTTTTTTTAATCGCCTTGAAATGTGAGAAAATGCTGAACAACTGAAAGACAATGTGACGTATTAGTGCGCCGGAGGAACAACAACCAACCGGGGGTTCCTTTGCCACGTAACGATCCCGTCCCTTCTCGTCAACTCGACCTCAATTGTGAGCAATGGCTCCCAAGCATGTGCCAGTAAGCAACCAAGCTCTGAAGAAGACCTTCTCCTGCAGGACTTCAGTCGCACCATATCCATGAAGTCTGCGTCTCTGTTCTACGGCAACGCTTTTGTCGTGTCGGCCATTCCTATATGTGAGCGAAACGCGGCCGTCTTGTGGCTTAAAAGCTTCAGCAGTTTTCATACAGTGTAATCCCGAGCATTTGGTAAAATGGTCGTGATACTGTGACACGACTCGATGATGGTGTGTGTGTGTGTGTGGGTTGTGTGTGTGTGTGTGTGTGTGTGTGTGTGTGTGTGTGCCATCACTAGGAGAGTTAATGTCATTTCGTTTGCCTCTGCTACTGTAGGGCTCTACTGGCGCATATGGCAAATGGACCTGATCCAGTCTGCACTGGTCTTCAGCCTCGTCACTGTGCTCAGCACCTGGCTTGTTGCCACGGCGTACAAAAACCTCAAGTTTATCCTCAAGCACAAGTACGTGTCGGTATACTCTTCGACTGTCTTGTATGTATGTCGTATTTTTATTTAAACACTCTCCTTGCTCGAGAACAGTGTTTCTCAAGGTGGGGCATGAGGATTCAAAACTCTTTTCAAGATCAATAGTGGGGCAACTTAGCTAAATATAGCATAACAATTGTGCATTTTATGAGGAAAGCACCAAATTTGGCACACTAGTAGCCTATCATATTATGAACAGATTTGGATATTGGGCCATCTCAAATTCAGCCGCTGATGGCTGTGGCAGCCATTTTCCACTGCCATCAAAAATTTTGAGATGGCCCAATATCCAAATCTGTTCATAATATGATAGGCTACTGGTGTGCCAAATTTGGTGCTTTCCCACAAAATGCACAATTGTTATTGCTAAGTTGCCCCACTACAAAGGAACCATGATGTGGCTGTCTGAGGAGATGCGAAAAGAAATACCAAACTCGACTACTTTGGCAAGGGAAGTAGTGATAAATTTTCCATCATCTTATATTAGTCGAATGTGGATTTAGTGTTGTTACCGATTTGCTGCAAGCTAAGAGAAATCGACTGGAAATCACGAAACGTGGCGATTTAAGACTGAAACTGACAAAATTGGTTCTTCGAATCAAACAAATCTGCAGCCAGCATCAAGGGCAGGGCTCCCATTGAAGTGAGTAGCAATTGAATAAAATTTGCAATAAAGTTCTAATAAAGCCTTTTGAATGCATATGTAGTATATACTGTAGTGTCTCCAATCATGGTGGGGCGTACGATTTTTTTTGAAAATCAAAGTGGGGCATGGGACAAAAAAGGTTGAGAAACACTGCTCTAGAATGTGGGCCACCGTTCACAAAAAGAGGACCGCGTGTCCTGAAGCGCACCTGGACCGCCGCGTGTCCTAAACACGTTAATTTTTTTTATTTAATGCCATGAACAAACGCATTTAAACGTTTGTGATGAACGTGTTTTAAACGTACATCACGGGTGATGAAGGTTGTGGTCAAGTTTCATCGAAATCGTGTGTGTAGTTTCGGAGAAGAGAGCAAATACCTATTTCGGGGGTCCACCCCCCCCTCTCCCTCATCGACCCCCTTAATGAGCGCAGATTTTGATGTGGTCAATACACCTTCGTTAGGCATTGGATATGAAGCTTGTGGCCGAGTTTCATCAAAATCGTGTGTTTGGTTCAAGTGATCATTACTGAAGTGTTTAACTGATTCACTCACTCACCTACGGACACTGCTTGATCGCATAAGCTCACTTGATTAAAGTCCAGGTGAACTAAAAATCGAAAATTATCAGACGTCTTTATGAACAGGAGGAGATCTTAAAAATCCATTCAGACCTGATGGAATACTATTCTGTGAAGCCAGGTGTCGATCCGTTTCAGCAAACACTATAAACGGTGGAAGGATGTTATCAACCAAGTTTATAAAGAACATCCGTTCACCATGGGATATAAGGTCGAGCTCATGGTTCAAGCATTATCCCTCAGTGTGACCACTCCTCATTTTCATAAATGCCAAGGTGAGCCAATGAAAAAACTGTGAGAAAATAGAAATAGAATGGAAAATAGAATAATAATAGAAAACCTATACACCAACAAAACCTATAGAAAACCAAGATGCCAAGGTGAACAACGGATAGCCAAGATCTTGTGAAAAAGCCAAGGAGTGGTCACACTGTTATCCCTTCATCAAAGCGAAATGACTAATAGAAGGCCATGGATTGCACTGTTAGCTCATGTTCATTTCCAAAGCTGTTGCGGTGAAGTTTTCATTAGGCAATCTGTATTTGAGTTCAAGTTGAGCTTAGCTTTTGTTTGTTTTGCACTGAGCTGTGTGCTTTTGGTGGAACTGTCTCATTTCTATGTTTGAAAACTGTTTCCATCATTCTGTTATTACCCCGCGTGCACGAAGTGCAACGCAGAGTTGAGCAGTTCGTTCACCTTGTCTGTCTGTCTACAAACAGTCAGATTATGATCGCGAAACAACTTGATTTCAATTGAATGTTATATTCTGAACACGAATCGGAACATGAATCTGAAAACGAACCTGTAGTATAGTTTAGCAGTACGTTGGCTCTGAATTTGGAAAATTGTATGGAGTCTTGTCCTGATTGTGCTTGCACACAGAGGAGTAAGGTTTGTTTTTGGGTTTTTTTCTCGACAATCAGAATTAAAAATCTTTCCAAACAGGAAACTTGCTGTTTTTAAGGATGTCATAAAGGACGCAAACAACAAGCACGAATAAGTAATTTAATGTGTTAAATAAGGTGGTGTAAAAGACGCTGCATCAACAATGGTACACTTCCTACAACGTTTACAATATATATTTAAATTGAATTATATACTTGAACACTGTAGAACACAAATTGCTTTTTCAGCACTTTCCAAAACTTTTCGTTTAGCAGAACTTGAACAAAATATTATAGCATTTTACATCATTTCGACGAATCAAATTTGCTGCAGGCAGACCCCGCCCATGTCCTTGTTTCTCAAGACTGCGTGGGGTAAGATGTTCTATGAACTCTCTAGTTTGTCCTGTTTGTTGAGCTGTATTCACCAGGATGCCATGGGATTGTTACAACTTGCATAAATATTTTTCCTGCAGGGTTGCTCAAAAGCGTGAGGATGCAATTTCAAAGGAAGTGCTCCGTAAGCTGTCTGAGATGGACAACAAGAAGATGTCCAAGAAGGAGAAAGATGAGAGGTATGTCTATTTGCCCTTATGTTGCCTTTGGTTCATGTGTTTGAGTGAATCATTTAATTTTGTTTGGATTCCAGGGGGGCCCTTCCAAGGCCTCTAGTTTGCACTGTTAATGTAATCTGGAATGCTCATTGTTTGTCTGCAAAATCCCATGCAGCCCCTCGCACCCACTTTATTTTGGGCATATTGGAATAGGGTCTGTCTCTGTCTCTGTCGCTGTCTGTCTGTCTGTCCGTCCGTCCATCATGGTGTGGTCTCCTAAACAGTTGGGCAGAAATTCACCAAACTTGGTCATTGTGATCACCACATGGCAAGAAGGTGCAAGAACAGTTTTGGCCCTACCCCCTGCGGTGGGGTCAAAAGGTCAAATACCATAAAATGTAATTACAGGCACATTTTAAAACATTTTTAAATGTAACTTTGTATATTCGATCATGAAATATGTAATGATTTCTTACATTTGACCCCTGGGTTCATGTCCCAGAGGGTGGGGACTTATCTGGTTTTATCTGGGGTTTTTATTTTTTTTTAAATTCCAAACATAGCCCTTAACCTTCCTCTGGATAAAAGAATAGGCCATGCAAAGTTTGGTTGCACTGTTTCCTGCAGGGTCCAAATGCATAAACAAACAAACAAACAAACTTTTTTCTTGATATATTACATTATAGGATGAAAGGAATGGAAATAAACCTTTGCACGATGTCGTAACAAATTCATTGCTATCATTTCCTGCATAGGACATCGTTTTATTGTAATGTGAGCGTTGCTATGGCCAGCTGTACCTGTCAATACAGCTTTGATTAAGGCCTTGCATACCCCAGGTGATTGCTTTGCATATGCTTGACTCCAGCTCTTCCAAGAGCCTCGATCATGTAAACAAACAACAAAAAATTGCAAACTTATCTGAGTTCTGAGCCAATCTGGTAACTTGGCAAATTTTTGACAAAATTACCGAGCCGGATCCGAACCGAGTGTTTGCTACCGAGTCCCAGCAATAAACTGAGATGACCTACACATTTTATTTTTTTTGCAGACTACCCCTAGCGAGATTCCCGTTTCTGCATTCATCCTTTCACTGTAGCAGACAAAATCACTGAAATTATCTTTCTCGTTATGTTTTCACATACCCCACTCATCCAAATGTAGAAAAGCCTCGTCCCCCAAGTGGTACTCCCATCATTGTGCTTCCTTTGTCTCTTGAAAAAAATGTCTCTTCATAGCCTGGAAAACTTCACCTGCAGATCATAGTTGTAAGCTGCAAGCACATAATCTCCACATCGAAAGCCACCTTTATCCAGAAAACCTCTGACAAGCTCTCCTCTCTCCCTAGCATCAATTTTGCCTTCCAGTATTTGGCCAAGCACATCTCCAACAACTTCTGTGAGTGATATTTTCTTCCTCTCAACAACTCATTTCCAAATCCAAAGCAAACACCTTTCCCTCTTTATTTGCAGCCAACTCTACTCTGGAAAACTCAAATGTAACTCTTGCTTTTTCTAAATCCAACTTCCTTATGCCTGTCTCAAAATTATCATTCCCAAATTTCACCAGACCCTGCTCTCCCTTGTCGCCAATGGTCTGAATGGCATTCCTGCTGTTTTCGTCAAATGCTGTGCTCCGAACTTGCTCTTATTTTCTCCAAGCTTTTTCAATTTCTACTACTGTACCAGTATTTACCCATCCTCCTGGAAGCACATATATGTCTGCCCTGTCTTAAAGAAGGGTGATGTGTTTGATCCCTCCAATTACTATCCATTCGCATTGACCTCCAATATCTCCAACTATGGAGTCTCTTATCAATAAACGACTTTTAACCCACCTCGATTGCTGCTCTCTCAATCACCACCAATATGGCTTCCGCAAAGCCAGGTCCAGTAGCGACCACCTGGCCAATGTTATGAATGAATAGACTTCAGCTCTGTTTTCCATCTTCCTCACTGGGAAATGTATGTCTACCTGCATCGGAAGGTGCCCTCTCTGACTCTCACCACATTAATTTTGGTTTTCCCTTAAGGTTCTGTCATCTCGCCCTCGCTCCTTTTTTTTCATCAACACCTCCTCCCAGCTAATAACTACTCTGACCATTCCTTTGCTGATGACACCACCCTTCACTCTTCCACAAGTTAGAAATCTTAGTATACCTCCTCCCAGTTCCTTGTCGCAAACTTTTGTGGAAAAGTGAAAGCCTCTCAACTTTTGCCTCCATCACACATTATCTCAATGGGGCTCCAACATCCTTTTCTCCTTCAATCATTCTGAGACTCAAACTCTAATATCCAAGATCACCACAGCCACCCCTCCTCTGCTCACATCCAGCTCTCAACCCTAGTGGTCCTCCTTTATTAATATGCTCAGTGTCACCATGTCCAGCAGTCTCCCCTGGCACATTCATTTAAACATTGGAGATACCAGTCTTGGTTATATGTATTTCAGTGAGATAAAAGCACAAGTGAATATCATGAGAATACATGAATATAATCATTTTTTCTTCCACACCTTCATTACAATTGTCATGCCTCCTCCTCCTCCTCCTCCTCCTCCTCCTCCTCCACCGTCTCTTTTTGGAGCAGCCTCCCCAGCAGCGTGTTCCTGACTTCTGTCAACTCGAAACGATTCAAGTCACGAATTGGTCATCTATATCTCATTTAATTACGAAAATCCCCAATCCTCCTTCTTTGTCTTTTCACCCAGGTGGCCCCTCTTGGTTTTGGGTTCAACCCTTGCCCAGTGGTGTTGATCAAAACTTTTTTAATCCTACCAAATACCCTAGATTTTGTGGAAAAATGCAATTTTGCTGTTGCATTCCAAAATAAAGTGTTAAATTCTAAAAAAACGCATCTCAAGGTCATCTCACACTGTGTGTAATTACTTGCTTTTTGCTATTTTAAAAATGATCATGGCATGTGTATTTGTCAAGGTTTTTACATTTTACTTATTTATTTGTTTATTTATTTTTTGGTAATATAACTTGCTCGCAGTACGAAAGAAATTAAAGAAAATCGTATTTTTAAAAGTGAGGATTGTGAGTTCTGATCATTTTCGAATGTTAAAACAGCCAATGCAGGTTCATGAGTTTGTCAATAATTTCTGTGGAGACAGCCAATGGCTTTCCTTCCTCGGTCCTCGAGTTGCTGTGAAGTGTGACATTTTGGAGCCGATCCAGGAACCCAAAATGACAACGTGTGGCTCCCACCCAACCCACTCCCCTCTCAAAAGTTTTGGGAAATTCATTTGCAAGATTTGTATTCTGCTGATCTTATGTTAGCTTCTGCACATGTATGAACATTTGACTTTTTCAGAATCCTGTGGAAGAAGAATGAGGTTGCAGATTTTGAGGCGACTGCTTTTTCAATCTTTTACAACAACATACTTTTCCTGCTCATGGTTGTCGTCGTCTCATTTTTCCTTCTCAAGAACTTCAATCCAATGATGTATCCTTTTAAAAAATAAATTCTTGTTTTATCACATCATTATGGAATGTTTAGTATTTTGCGTTTTGTTGTGTCGCTCTATAAGAAAGAGGCATTGCAATTTTATGCATGCTCAAGTGCTGAGACTATCTTGCATGTGATGACTTTGCATAGGTGTCTGCTGTCCTTTGATATACATGTAACTTGTTTTTTTCAGCAACTTGTTTCATGCTCACTTTCATAGAAAATTGATTGCATTAATTTTCATTAACACTGACATAGAAAATGGCAAAATGCATCGTGGCAAAGTTGAAGGATTAATAATACCCAGCAGAGCCTTAAGTATGCAAGAATTGCCAATTTCATTTTATATTTTTATCTTTTTCTTTTATATACAGCAATGTTTCGATTTATGATCATCATGTGTTCCTGAAAAGTAGTTCATAAATCGGGAGCGATCACCCATTTTGATATATTGGGGGATAAAAAATTCAACCCCAAAATTCTATAACAATAAAAGGGGCAATAATCTATAATTCCAGGTTGTGTGTGTGTGTGTGTGACGACCACTGTCTCGACAACCACTGGTCTGATCTAATCGAAATTTGCCAGGTAATATTGCTGGGACTGGAGTATGTGCCTTTCAAAGGTTTGATATTAACAGACAAGTGCTTCCCAAGTAATGGCCATTTATTTACCAAAACCAATGACAAGACACGTTGCTGGCGTAGGCGGGCCGATGGGAAAGGGCGCCTTATTTACCGTGGCGTAGGATGGCAATGGTCAATGGCACGAATGTCATGGCAAGCAAAGACAGGGAGGTAAACTTGATTTTAATTGGATTTTAATTAACCTGTGTGTGTAAGTATCACAGCAGTTGTTACTTAATGCAAGCGAAAATTCGTGGAATGCATGTGAAATCCTACGGGCACGCACCACTTCCGGATAGTGATGACTTACTGTATTCTAATAATTTCTCGATTTCTTATGTGCATTTATAGATAAACCAATGCCCCAATCCAGTCGTCGTTTACGAAGCGAAGGAAAGGCCTGTGTGGTTGTTTGAAAGTTTTTTTTGGGGGGGGGGGTTGCACGTACGGCCACGCACGTACGGAACGCAAGACGAAGAAATGGCCTGTGTGGTTGTTTCTGGCACGTGGTTTGAAAGTTTTTTTTTTTCACGTACGGCCATGCACGTGCGGCAATGCCACGTACGACCATGCACGTACGGCCACGCACGTACGGGCACGCACGTACGGGCACGCAAGAGTGAAGGAACGGCCTGTGTGGTTGTTTCTGCAATAGCGGTTTGAAAGTTTGTTTTTTTTTTTGCACGTACGGCCACGCACGTACGGGCACGTACTAGTAATAATGATGATGATAAAAACTTTTTTGTTGAATGAAATTGAAAATTTTTACACTACTGGAAGGTGTCACAGATTGAGCACACACCATGATCTTTTCTCTGTTATTACTTATCATAATGACCGTTGTATTTGCAAAGCCAAAATCACGCGCATTACCCGTAATGTGGGCACCAGCGTCAAACTTAGAATTTCAAATTTCCTTTCTAACGATACCACCTACTTATATTATCTTTCTTTCCACTAATATCATCTCCTTGAGCACTTAACTTCCTTTTAGGAGCCTTAGTTATGGATTAATGCAGTAATGCACAAGAACATTTAAATAGTGTAAATAAAATGCACTTTAACACTGTATTACTGCACAACCGTGATGGTGTAGGAGAGACTGAGGGAAGCGACGTTCTAACGTCATCGTCCTGGATGTAAGCTGAGTGATGCTGTGACGTTTTGCAGCAAGATGCGTTTATTTTAAATTTCACGATCAAATTATTTGAGCAAAAGTTCATGAGGTCAAGAGAGGTCGAGCAAAAAATCATGAGGTTAAATTTGTAGTTGAACACTGCATTGGCTGAAGTTGAGCAAAAGTTCGTAATGTCGGGTTTTGAGGTCGTAAATCAAATTTATGGTGTCAATTATTTTAGTATGCAAGGTTGAAAGTTCGTGAATCAGAGGTTCGTAAATCGGGAGATTACAGGATAGCACATGACTATTATTAGCATCATTGGCTGGGGAGGGTGCGGTTTTACCGCTGATGCAATGCCCCATATAGGTTCGGGAGGAATTCGTATTTGTTCAGGGTGTCTGGATTGCTCGTTAGGCCAAAAAAACAAACATTTGTTTCCTATTGCATGGCCAAAAAAAATTGGGTAGGTAGGTGGGAATTTTTTTTTTGACAATTTTTTTTGCCATGAATACATTCATATAACTCGATTAAAAATGTTTATTTTCCTTGGTGGTAGTGTGGTGGTAGTGGGGTGGTGGTGGTGTGGTGGTGGTGTGTGGTGGTGGTGGGTGGGTGTGTGCACTCGACTTGCTAAAATGCCTTTATTCTGTCTTAAATTTCTCTACATAATTTAACAGTGCATGCATGCTGAAAATATGCATTGTTTATTAATATACTACATACTATAGCAATATAGAGAAGACTTGATAAAACAAGTGACTAAAGCTTCCAATGTCGATGTCGCTATCACAGAATTTCATAGGACGAAGTCGTTATTGCATCCAGTCCAAGCTACCACCACCACCACTGCCACCACACCACCAAATCACCAGTCACATCACCACCATCACCACTGTCACCATCATCACCACCACAATAGGTGAAACTAACCGTGAAAAGACCGATCCACAAAGCAGTCCTCGTGCGCGTTTGACTCGGGCGCCGCCATTTTGAAACTCATTGACGTAACACGCGGTTCAAAATGGCGGCCCGAGTCAACGCCCGAGTCCAAATGGTCAACAAAAATCGTAGGGTCGCATATAAAAGCAATGGGTCGGTAGGAAACCGGAAACAAACTCCTTTTTTGTTTGGCTTAATCTTCACAAAGGACACCGTGGGATCTTTATCGTCTACAAACTAATGCTCACAAATGGGACTCCCAGTCTGTCATCCTCTGAGCAACGGAACACATGATTCCTCGCCTGCAGAGAAACACCAGGTTGACAGTTTATAGCTGGGTCAAGATTCAAACTCAGGCTACAGTTTAGAGGTGAGTGTGCAAAGGCCAACCTTTACCCATCTTGACCAGGTAAGATTTATTGGGTTGAAGAGAGACTATTGACCCAGACTTTTGGAAACGAGGATTTCAGCTTTTTTGCTTTAAAGTGACCATTTTCTCTGAAAAAGATTTCCCCCCACTGATTATGACAATGGTCATTTAAACTTTTAAAAATTTGTTTTTACATTGACAGTGCAAAAAAAACCTTATTTATTTTTTCTTTATGCAACTTGTTTGATGGTGATTAACATTTTTTTTATTTTTTTTAATGGTTGTTGCTTTGTTGACCTTCCGCCCTCTCTCATGAATCTCTTCCATTCGGCTTGATATTTTGTTAAATAATAAGTGCATTTTTTGTTGTTATTGCTGTTTATTTCCAAACCTCTTCATTTCAGTGTTATCCTTAATTTGCACTGACCCAGCAATTACATTTTCTCCATGGGTTCATCAGCTGGGCTGATTGCCCTCCTGTCTACAAGTGGTTGTTGATATAGCCTCTTCGAGGAAATGCAGGACACTTGGTGGCTCATCTGCATGAGCCTTCCTGAGTCTAGGGGATGGGTGCAACTGTGTGTCCTTTGACAAAGTCTCCTGAAAGCACATGCACGATTTAAAGAGTTTCTCGGAGAGTAAAATTTTACAATGCCTCTAAACATTCTCGGATTACATCAGGAATGATAATACAGTGAACAATGAATGAAAAATGGAGTTAAATCTGTGCTGTGGATGAAGAAATGAGGATACTCTTAAGTCTTCATCGCCAATCACATAAATAGGATCATCCTGAAATGTTTATCAAAATATTAGATGACATAAAAATAAATTGCCAAGATAATTTTGGTTCATTATTTCAGTCAACTTTATTGAACCCATTCATTTGCATTCAAATTTAACCCAGTGTTGACCCTTTAAATATGCTTGTGACCAATTTATTTTGCTCAGTGTTCTGTACAAGTTTATTTTCTAACAATAAAACAATGGAACAATAAAACAATGGCTTCCATTTGTCAGCTGGCTTCCACCACCCCCACCCCCATTCATTTCTTAATAGCCATAACTTGTGTGTTTATTTGGTGTGAAGTCTTGAAAAATAACCAAACCTGATATTTCTAATCTTTGTTAATAAATAGGCATTACTTTTGCACCAACCATCATATTGTTGGGGTCGGGTGAGAAGACACGAGGGGAGGGGAGGGGGGGAAGCTATCTCGAGTTCCTACCAGACTCTCCAGAATCGCAGGCCGTCGCACACGGATAACTCCGTGACGCGTCGCTAATTGATGGTGAACACCAATAACTCAACCACGTGACCTAGGGTCCTCCATCTAAACCGGTTACCTAATTAATCACATGACCTAATTACCGGGGGACACGTCCTCGGTATGCCTTTTCCGAACCGGGTCAGATGCAGCCGAGCGACACTGCCAAGGATGTACCAGCTGGAAGAACGGATCGTTGGGAATAAAGTCCCGGCTAGGTTAGGATATGGACCATGCTGGATCAATGAAAGAGAAGACAAAAACGAGCTGGGAACATTTCTACACAATCATTTATTAACAGGCAGGTGAGGAAAAGCATGTGGCACAATGAATAGATATATTGTTGTGTGTAAGCAGGGACAGTAAGGTATTCGTGAGGTGCGACAGCAAGGCAAGCAACTTACAAAGCAGACAGAGCAGACTTACACCGATATATCTTCTACAATCTTAACTTAAAGCTAGAACTGGTGCCATTACATACACACACACACACAACCCGATAAAGAGGAGTTAATTAGAAGAAAGGAGAGGAGATGAGGCTAACGGTCTCGTAATACCTTGCACAGTTGACCGACTGCGCTACCCAGTACGTTTTGGGGGGACGCTCTGCTGAGCGATCCCTCCTTGAGAGTTGGCGCGTCGTCTCCTGCTTGGCTATGGTGCCGGCACAGCGCGTGCACTGATCCAGAGAAGGGGCGAGGCCGTTAGGCGTGAGGGAGGACTTTAGGTGGAGCCAGATGAGTGGGTGGAGAAGGCGAAGTCAGCACGCGAGAAGGCAGGCGGAATCAGGTGGGTGGGTGGAACCAGTGGCGAATGTAGAGATCACAGCTCTTGAGGAAAGACGATCCCTGAACGGCTTCGCGATCGACTTATATAAGATCCATCGTGCAGGGTGGGGGCGACGACCCGAGGCGATGCGGCATCACCTGAATCGGGCACTCCCATTGGACCCCGGCAACCGCACGACCCGGCCGCCACGGCTGGAAGCGGCCTTGTTTTACATCCGGCGAGACATGGCCGAGCTGGGGAATCGTCTCGCTCCGAACCCCGCAATATGAATCGCCTTGCACCGAACTCCCGGGCGCCTGGCTCCGGTGACTGGCCGAGGACTGCGTCGGCCCCACATGCCCGCTCAGGCACCCCTGGCGCGCTGCAGTTGGCGCTGATTAATGCGCTTGCTTCGTCCATACGCCATGCGGCCCGAGCGATCCGGGCCGTACAGCATGCCTCTGCTTGGTGGTGGCTGCATCGAGGCGGAGTTGCGAGAAGATCTCTGCCGCCCGCTGGAGATATTGGTGGCCGCGGTGGCGAGCAAAGATCGATGGTAAGATGCCGTTGTGAACCAGGGCACAGACCCGAACCAAGATGTGCGCCAAGCGCGTCCCGTACAGTGCGATGGTAATTATCACGGGGCTGCACGCGGATCCACTATCGTGCATGCGGTTATTTATCACAGTGGTGATCCTCACAGGCGGCTGCCTGAGTGCGGTGCTGGCCCCGATCTGTGTCATGGATTGAAGGAAAGGATTGGATATAATTATTAGATGCAGATTTGGGTTGAAAAGAGCGCACCGTGCGAGTCCTGTACAGCATTGGGATTTAATGTATGGTTCTACTATTCCCCGAGACATAGTATTCTTGTAGCAGAGGGTTTTTCCATCGTGTGGTTGATGCTTCTTTTGGTCTCTGCGAGAACATTCATACGTACCATGCACGGCAGCCTCGCTGATGGTGGAAAGGAAGAAAGAGATATAATCAGCCCTAACTCTGTGACCCACACAACGCACTTCATCCCGTTTACCCATTGAACATGATGGAAAGGTCTAACTGCATGTATATTAATGAAATAACTCTGGGGATCACTGTATGATGGATGCCATTGCCTTCGAGGCATGCGGTTTTCAGAACCACAACAATATGTCTCAGGTGTTCTTGTGCAACTTTGAACTTTTGTAACTTTTGATGTACATATGATAGAAACGAACTATGGATGGTGCATGAAAGCATAATTCATAAAGTTTTTACTCAATACAGTTCAAATTTTTAGGCTATAATCACCATCTTTCATAATACTTCGTTCATTCCAGTTTTCCAAGTTGATAAAAACATTCTCCAGTTTCTGCTAAGTAATTTCATGAATTACTCAGCAGAAAATGTAGTCCTAAGGTCAGGCGAACAAAGTGGCCAAACAATCCACGTCTACCAATCCACTTGTCTGGGAAGAGATCATTTGAGAACCATCGCACATACAAAGCATAGCGGCAGCGAGTCTAGTGTTGCTGGTACAAGGTGGCGTGAAAGATTTAATCGTCGTAATTTGTGAACAAAGAAATTCTACAACATTGCAAAGTTACGTTCACCATTGACTATTGCTTCTTCCAAAAAAAAAAAAGGACCAATGTTGCGTGACACCATGAGAGAACACTAGACATTGATTTCTGGTGAGTCTCTTTAATGTTACAAGACTTACTGAGGTTTTTCTGTCTCCCAAATGTGGTAGTAATTGTGGTGGTTGACCTTACCACTGATGTAGAAGTTGCCTCATCAGAAAATGTCAACTCGTCAAGAAACCCAGGGGAATTGTTTAACAACAGCAATAACATTAGCATTAACCAAACTTGATGAATTATGCTTTCATTTGCAATTTATAGTTTGTTTCTATCGTGTGTACATCAAAATTTATAAAGCCTCAAAGTTGCACACGGACTTTATGGACGCTGTGTAACATTTGTTTCACACCCAAGAAGAAAAACTTTGAACGTGGCTTTGTCTGGGATGAAACCGCATCTGCTAGTTTGAGTCGGCGACTAACCACTCGGCCTCAATGAGACTTTTACACGCTAAACATTGGGGTTTTCTTTAGTTTATCCCCATGCTTAAAAAAAATAATAATAATAATAGGGCAATGCCCCTGGACTCACCTGGTAGAACCAGGGAAACACTGGTAGGCATGGATGACCCATAAAATGTGTAAATTAGCTGATGGTTTAAACAAACGTGTGAAAGCACGAGGCAGAGATGATTCCTACTAAGTTACATCTAAATCAGGTATTAAAATACTTTTTGAGAAGTCAAAAGTAGTGATCCGGGAATCGGAATGACCTTTGACGTTTAAATTGATCTACTTAATTTGCAATTTCATTGATGGGATTTGCAAGGCATCAGGAGGCCTTGGTCCTCAGAAGTTCTACAAAGTTTGGTGAAAATAGGACTTTTAGTTTTAGCATCATGTGTGATGAATTTTGTGGTCAAGTTTCATCGAAATCACGTGTGTAGTTTCAGAGAAGAAAGGAAATACCTATTCTGTGGGGTCAAATCTGGACCCACTTTTTTACCCCGTAATCTCTATTAGACCCTAATTTTTACAATGCCGTGAACAAACTTTGGTACATCACGGGTGATGAAGGTTGTGGTCAAGTTTCATTAAAATTATTTATGTAGTTTTGAAGAAGAAAGCAAACACCTATTTTGCGGGGTTGAAACCTGGACCCACTTTGACCCCCATAGATTCCCTTAAACCATGATATTTAGCTCACCTGGAACGTAGTTCTAGGGAGCTTATGGGATTGTGCATCGTCCGTCCATCCACAAATACTTTCAACTTCTTCTCTGAAACTACACATATGATTTTAATGAAACTTTACCACAACTATTATCACCGTGTGTGCACCAAAGTTTATTAATGGTATTAAATAAATGTGCCCCTAAGGGGGTCTACAGGGGTTGCCCCCCAAAATAGGTATTTGCTTTCTTCTGAGAAACTAAACATGCAATTCTGATGAAACTTGGCCACAACCTTCATTTTTTTTTAAAATGGGATCTGAAGGGGTCTACGGAGGGAGTTTACAGGGGAGTTACCTCCCCCTCCCCCCACCAAAGAGATATTTGCTTTCTTCTTAGAAATGACACAGAATTCTCATGAAACTTGACTACACCCTTCATCACCCATGGTCTACCAAACTTTGTTCATGTTATTAGAAAAATCGGGCTTTAAGAGGGTGTAAGGGGGGTTGTCCCCAAAATACGAGGTCCGTCTAAAAAGTAACGGGACTGAGCCTGCTGTGTACTCCACTTACACAACTTGAATGAATGGGTTGCATCATAGGCTTTCGCAACATTCCAGCAATATATATGATTGGTGATGGTTGAGTGCGCTCATTGTGTGATTTTTTACAGGTCGTGCTTTACACGTTGTCTAGTCTGAGTCGTCGCGCTATGAGTCGTGAGCAGAGAGCCAATCTGAAGTTTCTTGTCAAGCTTGGCAAAACACCTTCCGAATCCTTCGCAATGCTGCAGCAAGTCTACGGGGAAGAAACAATGTCACGTCCACATGCATTTGAATGGCATGAGGTTCAAAGAGGGACGGGAGGAGGTTGAAGACGATCCACGGTCTGGAAGACCTTCAACGAGTAGAACGGCGGACGACATCGAGCATGTGAAGTAGATGGTGCGGATGATTGCTGAGGAACTTTCCATCAACAAGGATACTGTCTGGAGCATCATCACTGAAAATCTCTAAATGCGCAAGGTGTGCGCAAAGATGGTCCCCAAGCTGTTGTCAGAGGACCAGAAACAGCAATGAGTCAGTGTCTGTCAAGAAATTATTGAGCGCCTCGAAGACGATCCAGACCTGCTCAGGAGAGTCATTACTGGCGATGAATCGTGGATATTTGAATATGATCCCGAGACCAAATGGCAGAGTCGCCAGTGGAAAAGTCCGGCATCACCAAGACCAAAGAAAGCAAGGGATGTCGAAGTCGAAGGTCAAGGTGATGCTCATCGCGTTTTTGACATCAAGGGCATCGTCCACTTCGAGTTATACCACAGGGTCAAACAGTGAATCAATACGTGTACAAGGAGATCCTCCGGCGCCTCATGAGATCAGTCTCGGACAAGAGGAGGGATATGTGGGAGAACAACGCCTGGGTGCTCCACCATGACAATGCCCCTGCTCACAGTACTGAGCATCTGACAGTTTCTGGTGGAGAGGAATGTGCCAACTCTGGAGCAAACCCCGTATTCGCCAACTTGGCCCCTTGTGATTTTTTTCTATTCCCAAAGCTCAAGGGGTGATCAAGGGGACCCAATTTCCTGATGTGGAGGCCATCAAAAGGGCCGTGACGACGGAGCTCCGGAGGATTCCAGAAGAAGCCTTCAGGGGGTGCATCGAAGCGTGGAAAAAGAGGATAGACAAGTGTGTGAGACTGGAGGGAAACTATTTTAAAGGGGACAAGCTG
>CM068954.1:146675247-146692568 GCA_035128595.1 Eptatretus atami
ACTAAAGCAAGGCAAATAATGCACAGCAAAAGCACTTATCCAATTCCTACTTATAGACGGGCCCACAGACAGACGCACACCCAAAAGAAACGGACCAAAATGGTCTTTATTATCCCTTCAGCTCGGAGGGAAGTCGAGCTGAGGGACGAGAGCGTGGCAGGCTACCTGGCCGCGAGCGCGCGGCTCGACGTCCGCACCTTCCTGCACCGAGCTGAAGTGAGTTAGCAGCGTGACTTGCATTTCTTCATCATCCTTCTGAGATTGAGCAATGGCATCAAAATCAATGACGGCTGTTGCTCTAAGGCGTTTACGTCATACATGATAATCGCATCATGCTGTGTTGTCTTTGCTGAAATGTGCCTCAAGTCAGCAGTCATTCGCCACATATCCGCATATTGCAAAACTCTTGCATCAACTTCTTGTTAGAGGAGCTGGGGATCGTAAGCCTTCTCAATGATACGAAGGTTGCAACAATTGTTGGGGAGAATAACTCCGAGGTTAACATACTCGAGCAGTTTTTACTCCAACGATTGGCAATCAATGCTCAACGTATCCTTGTTTCAACCAGCGATCAGTGAATATCGAGCAACTCACTGATTTAGCTGATAAGATTATCGAGTTGCTACCCCACCCACTTCCTCCACCGGTGCTATCCCATCCAGTTAGCCGGTGACGTATCTGCACAGCTATACATCCGACATGCAATGACTTAAAACCCAAATGGACCAGCTAACTGCCCAAGTACAGGCTCTTACATGTCATCTTAAGGAGGAGGCATGGTCGTAGATGAATCCACAGCAACATGCAGGAGACCGACACACCAACAATGCCGTAGTCCTGGTGCACAGCATCATGCAGAGGCGCGCTGTTGGTGTCATTGGAATTTAGGGAGAATCCACACGAGTGTGTTCAGCTTGCAGTTTCACAGTCAAGAAGCCGATTTCTTGAAGCATTTTGGATTGTTGGTGGATGTGGAAAAACCAAAGCTCTTGACTCTACCGCAAATCTTTGTGTCAAAGGTATCACTGTGCACGTGCCTTCTGTCAATCCAATGTTTGTCAAGTCCCACCACATGCCCAGTTTTGACTCCATCCTTCCACAGTACCCAGAAATAACTCAGCCACTTCAGTGAAGCAGCGGTAACATTCCACTACTCACCACATTGACACGCGTGACCCTCCAGTTGCAGCTCGACCACATTAACTAGCTCCGGATCATTATGCAATTGCTAAAGCGAAGTTTGACCATGTTGTTTGAGTTGGGTATCATTCGACATTCAAGCAGCAACTGGTCCTCACCTTTACATATGGTTCAGAGAAGACGATGTCTGGCGATTGGAGGCCCTGTGGTGACTTCTGCGCACTGAACAGGAACACAGTACCAGACTGTTACCCTGAACCACACCTGCAGGATTTACATCTTGACTCCAGGAAAGCAAGTTTTCTCCAAGCTTTACATCCTTGAGAGCATATCATCAGATCCACTAGAGCCGACTGATGCACACAAGACAGCCATTACCACTCTTTTTTTGCCTTTCGACTTTGGCGCATGCCCTTGTGGTTATGCAATGCAGCACAAACATTTCAGTGCTTCATCGATGAGGTCATTTGGAGTTTGCCTTCGTTTTGCCTACATTGATCTGCTCATAGCAGCGAGATGATCAAGGAGCATGAACAGCATGTGCAGCTTGTGTTCACTCGCTTACCGCAGTTTACCTCACAATGGCATCATCATAAATCCTAAGCAAATGTCAGTTTGGGTGTCCTCATTACAGTTTTTGGGGTACTTGATCAGGGAGGATGGCATTCATCCACTGGCTGACAAGGTCAAGGCGATCAGGATTACTTGCAGCCAACATCAGTGTACAAGCTAGGGGAGTTTCTGGACATGGTGAATTTTTACAGGAGATTTCATCCCAAACTGTGTAGACACCATTCATCCACTAACTGACCCCTCACACGACATGGGAAGGAGCCAAAAACACCTGGTTTGGTCCGACGAATGTGCTCGCTGTTTTTATCGCAGTGAAGGCTTCGCTGGCAGAGGCGACAATGATTGCCCATCCCAAGTCAGATGCACACTATGTAACATGGTGGATGTGTCAGATGCGGCAGTTGGTGGAGTATTCCAACAGCATGTGGAAGGGAAGTGGGAGCCCATTTCCTTCTTTTCCAAAAGGTTGCAGCCAGCAAAGACAAGGTACAGCACCTTTAGTCGTGAGTTGCTGTTGGTTTACCTCACAATCGCAATTTTTTGTCACGTGCTTGGGGGTCGGCAGTTTTGTGTTTACACTGACCATAAGCCATTAACGCAAACTTTCCAAGCAAACCTAATCGTTATTCCCAAGGTGGTCCGACATCTTGACTATGTTTCTCAATTCACCACCGATATACGTCCATGTGAGCGAGTAAGGAGAATGCTGTCGCTGATGCTCTCTCATGGCTCAATATTATCACCTCGCACACACAACCACCTCCATCGATTTCAACAGACTTTCCAAGGCACAGCAGGGGGATGAGGAACTTCAGCATCTCAGAGACAGGTCCACATCGCTCAAGTTCAGTGAGGTACCCCTCCCTATCTCTGAAGGCACTATGGTTTGCAACTTATCCACTGGCACTTCTTGTCCATATATACCTGCTTTGTTCAGACGGGCATATTTGATGCTTTGCACAATCTACCTCTCACCCTGGTATCAGGAACGCAGCACCTTGTGACTCAACGGTTTGTCTGGTGTGCCATGAACTGCGATGTGAGAAACTGGTCCAGAGCTGTTTACAGAATGAGCGAAAATGCATCGTCACACAGTAACACCATTGGGCACCTTTGCATCTCCTTATTTCCATTTTGATCACGTGCACATTGATTTGGTCGGTCCTTTTCCACCATCTGGAGGTAACACATGTCTGCTCACATGCGTTTGCCATTTCACCGGGTGGCCAGAAGCTATTCCAATACCGAACATATCGGCAGAGACCGTAACTAAAGCTTTAGTTTCTAGATCTGTTGCAGTGTTTGGCACCCATGTATTATCACACTGACAGAGGATGACAGTTTGAGTCCACACTTTTCAAAATGCTGACCGAGTTACTTGAAAGTAAATGCACCAGAACTACTTAACCACCCATGAAAATGGGCTTGTTGAATGGTTCCATTGACAGCTTAAGTCTTCACTCAGAGCACAAGCAGACCGCATCACTGTATGGAAAAACTACCGTTATTGCTTTTGGGCATTCATGGCACAGTGAAAGCTGATCTGGGTTGCAGCGCAGCTGAGTTGTTTTTTGGATCAACACATCACCTTCCTGGGAAATTTGTTGCTCTGACTAACATTCACACCGATTTGGACCTGAGCAATTATGTGGTCAGACTGAGAAGGCCATAAGTGAGTGCATCGCACCCACCAGAGCTCAACAGAGTTACACACATCTGCCCAAAGATCTTTGTTCTTGTACCCATGTTTTTTAACATGACGACACTGTCAGAGTTTCTCTGCAACCTCCCTACCGGGGCCCTTCCGAGTCATAATCAGGAAGGACAAGTACTTCATCCTTGATTTTAATGGGGTCTGAAACTGTCAGTTTAGACAGACTCAAGGCTGCTGACACGGCTAAAGAGTCTGATGCATCCCATCTACTGCTACAGCAGAACAAACTCTAGCTACATCCGACTCCCACTGTTCCTGTAAGCCCACACACAAAAGCACCGAGTTTAGCCCCATCGACATCTGCATCAGCCCTTTGCCACTGACAACTACATTAGACGTGAGGAAAACTCATTCTGGCAGATATGTCCATTGGCCCAAGTGGCAGGTATGTCCCCAATGAGTCTCTTCTGCTTGCCATCTTTGACGCCATTTTAAAGCTGCAGCGGCTTGTCGAACTTGAACTCCTCTTTAAGCATTTGTAATTGGTGTGAATGAATAAAGACATTATTCTGACTCACAAAATATTAATTGAACTCAAGTGAAATGCTGCACTTGAGAGGATTCCATTGTAAGCATAATAATTATCCATGTATTCTGTTGCATTCGCTTTCTGTAAAACATACACTCTGCCTTCAGTTGATATTGATTTGTGATATTGATTTGACATTTTTGATTAAACAATGCAACAACCTGGAAATGTGCATAAGTTCCAGGAAGACTTAAGTATTGTTGATTAAACATAATTACAGGAGTACATGATTAAACATAACTTTAGATATTCTTTCTTTTCTTCTGGCTCTGAGAAATTTACAAGCTCCCAAAACATTTACAGCTTAAATTGCTGTTCTGCCAGATGGACCATATTCAGTATCGGATAACATACAGGGTGTTCGAAACACAAACAGTGACATCTGCCACTCGGGCTCTCGGAGCTGCCACAGTCTTTCATCATTTGGCTGCTTCTCCATCTTAAGTCCCAACAGCGGGTGTTTCACTCGAATAGCTCGGCCTAACACCAACAGTCTTACTGATGGCAACAGGGTGTAAGTTTAATGCCTGTATGCATCTCATCGATGGCCTGCTGCTATTGAATCACCTCGTTGTCGGTTGACATTTATAACTTATGGCAATTATGATAACAAAGGTAAAGCTTTTAAGGGAAGACCTTTTAGGTTTGATCATTTGAGCAATTGCTCCGATAATCCACAGGAATCCTCTATCTCTTCTCAAAAGGAGCTGTGGACTCGAGATAGAAATTTGCAATTATGTTGCTGCCATCATAACTTAGCCCGACATCACTCGAGCAATAAATAAGAGTGGGTGGAAGCAAATAATACAGTTGGCTTCATATCATTCAGGCATGCCAATGTTTTAAGCTTTTTTAACGTACAAGTGTATAATGATTCATAAGAAAATAGCTAAATGTTTTTTTTTTTTAATGTAAATGTACATCTCGTTGTTGTGTTTGTGTGACTTAGCTACTGTGAGTACATATCTCACTTTGATAACTTTCTGAACGACCATTATCAATACAGAACTGTTCTATTCATGAAGAAGAGCTGTTGAATGCTCGAAGTTATAGTAAATATTGTGATGAAAATAACTAAGCAGCTTGAACTTTGTCTGATTTAACTAACACATAGACGACTGGCAAATTGAATGCAGGCTGTATAAGAAGCTTACTTTCTCATACTGGTGATCTGCCAAAAGAAGGTTCAGTGCTGCTAAAACAGTCTCAATGCAAAGATTATGTCGAGTGGTTTGCTCTTGTCTTTCCAGCGGTAGTCAGAACAGCGATTTGTAATTTGTTCATGGTGCCGGCACAAATCGCTTGCTCTTCGTCCAAAGATACTGTGGGATTTTTAACATCCATCAACTAATGCTAGCAGACAGGACACCCAGCTCAACGTCCATTCAAGAGACGGTGCACACCATCCCGTTGGACTGGAAAAAAAGTTGGTTTGCCAGATTTGACACTTTTGCTGCCATTATATCATATTTATATTTAAAAATGTAAAAACAAAGAGGGATGAATCTCAAAAAAACAACCAAACAAGGTCAGAATGACACCACATTATGATTCCAGTGTGACACCACAATCCTTTTCTGGATTACCATCACGACATCTTTTGACATTTTACTTTTGTTGTGGGATTGTGATGGAACAACGTCAAGATGTATGATGGTAATCCATAAGAGGATTGTGGGGTTGTATTGAGGCATCGTAATGTGGTGTCATTCCTACCTTGTTACTTACGAAATGAAAGATTTCGTAAGTATATTGATGACTTCCGTCATCTGTTTGTGTGTTTGTTATTACGAAATGTAAAGATTTTGTAAGTATATTGATGACTTCCGTCATCTGTTTTGTGTGTTTGTTTGTGTGTGTGTGTGTGTGTGTTGTTTGTTTGTAGGCATGATAACTCGAGACGGAAGAAGCTACCATGTCAAATTACACCACGTGATTCAGGAGGTGATGGCTAGTGCTGATTAGATTTTGGTCAAAATCGGTCAAAGGTCAAGGTCACAGTGAGGTCAAACATTCTATTTTTGATGGTTTGTACAGAATCATCGTAGAAACTTCTGGTTTGCGTCGCTACCTTCTCTAGAGACAGCTTTTATTAGACAAGGTCAGAGGTCAAGTTGACGATTTCGTAAGTACCAGTCTATGACTGCTTGTTTGGTTGTTTTTTTTGAAATTTCATCCCTCTATGTTTTTACATTAAAAAAAAATGTTTCTCTTCAGTGTCTGGGGTTTTTTGGGGTTTTTTTTTTGGGGGGGAATATATTAAAAGAGTTCATAAAGAAAGTGAGTAATATGCAGACATCAGTGCATATCACCCACTAGAGCAGCATCGTTTTTGGGGACTAGAAGATGACCGTGCTGCCTTCACAATGCTCGACCAGGCAATTTAGAGCTTCCTCCAGTTAGTGTCGCAATTTGTATCTGTGCGACTTTCTTTGAAGATAATTATAAATATTTTATGATAATATTAGCAAATTTAATACACTTACTGTTTATATGTTTTATCGTGTTGGTATAGATTCCATGCCTCTGTTTTTCATGTTTTAAATAGTTGTTTCTGTTTATTTGGGGAGAAGAGGATATACACCACGATGGTTCAATTCTTTTTACCCCTCAATCCTGGCATGTGTTGGTATAACCACAGTTTTTTGCACGTTTTGTTTTTTTTTGTATGCAATAGCCAGAGACAAAGTAACTTCCTCACATTGGTCACCATCATAGCTTCAGCAGTTATTGAGTTAGGTTGGGCTACAGTTTTCCATTGTTTTAGAGGAGGAGAAGAAGAAGTACGAATTGGCAATTTAGCGATCTTCAATGTGGTACTTTAGCGATGTATTCTGGTGTCTTTTTAAATCTTGGTAGTTCATAAAATATTCAAGAATAAAAGGTATGGCTTTTAGATGCTTATAACTTCACTCCATAGTTTATAAGTGTATCATTGTCTGCACATTTTTATGGGTGGCCATTTTTTCCCGTATCATCCTTCTATATGGAATACTACCGTACTCCATGATAATATTACAATTGGTGGAATCAGGTCTCACAGGATGGCGCAGAGGTAATCGAAGACTTTCGAAATGATGTACAAATGCTAAATGAGGCCTTTTGCCGCTACTCTGTGTGCGTATGTGTTTTCAGTGACTCAGTTCTGCTCGCCGAGAACTGAAATCTGCAATTGCTAGTGTGAAATCTGTGATTCAACAGGTCTTTTAAACATAATTTTCAGCATTTGACAAAAGAGTGTAATTTTTAAACTACTGGTTAACCATAATTGTTCTGTTCTTGAATGAAAATCGGACTCACGAGAATAGAGGATACACAAGAAATATCTGTACATGACAGGAATTGGTTTCCTATTATTTACTGTTAATACAATTAGCTACGGTGGCTGTAGTTGTCACACACACAACACGGACGCTTCTCCTTTCACTAATAGATGCAAAAAACGAGTATAATTTATCTTATGGCCCGGAAACAAATAAATATACTGTATATATTTTAAACAGTACTCACAGCCAAACAACTCCCCCCCTTCCCCTCCCACTCCCCCCCCTTCCCTCCCACTCCCCCCCCTTCCCTCCCCTCCCCCCTTCCCTCCCACTCCCCCACATTCCTCCCAAACATGATTAATAGTAAATATCATCATTTTAAACTTTCCCTGTACATCGCCGAGCCCAAGATATGATCTTCCATTGGTGTTAAGAAGCATGAAGGTTTGGTGAGATTCCCATCTACAAACCTTCGGCCTTTCACGGGCCCATATCGTCAGGAGTTTTTGCAATAGGACTCCAAGATAGCAACTCTTTGGACGAGTTGATCAGGAAGTTCTCCAACTGTTTCATTTGTGCAGAGGCACCCCCCTTTCTAATAGGTACATTTACAACTACTTATCACTTCTTTAAAAGTTTTTTTTCGTCGTTTCATTCTACAATTCTTATCTGGCAGACATGAAATACAGTATGTTCAGGCCGTCCCGACTGACTTCTTTATAGGGGTTTCCGCGCATGTGCCCAAACAATCTGGGTGGATTCATCATTTTTAAAGTGATTATTTACCGGTATGCTTGAACTTTCAACCGTGTGTTTGATTCCTGACCCAAATAATAAACTGTCGTTTAGTGCTTCGATTCAGGGTGTTGCATCAATCTCCCAGTGTGCTATCCTTTGGTTGGAGGTAAGGCTGGGTGTCCTATTTGGTTAGGATCCCATGGGATCTTTCTTACCTGGGATATAACAGATTCTTTATCATACCTGGGATATGAAACTGGGATATAAAAGATGGTGAGTTATTGCAGGTACCCTGAAAAAATACAATCAATTGATTGCCACTTTGAATCAAATGTGAGCCAGCAAGTTTGTGAAAGACTTGGGATGAAAACCTTTCTCCCACAAGGTGCGAATAATTGGGGCCATTAAATAATAGTAGATAATTCGGAGGATTCATCCAACAATTACCTTTAACAATGTAATTACAGTATATTCTATCAAAATGGTACAATTTTAAAAAGACAAATTTTTTTAAAAATAAAAACCGTATCCTTGCTAGGCATTGTTCATCATTTCACTTTATAAGACTGTTTCACTTTATGTGCAACAGGAGGCTGATACTCGAGGTCCCCCACCTTTTGGGTGGTATGAGGAATGGATCTGTTAATATGAAAGCTAAATCTTTTTTAGATTTAACGGTTTTTAGCTAACGGTTTTTGAAATATCCATACACAAGCCAAGTTACCGAGAAGGTTGCCAGGGAACGAATTCAGCCAATCACAGCTGTGATCTAATCAGGTTGAGATAATGTCATGAAGAATAGATATCTGCAATGTGAAGCTAAATGTTCAACAGTTTTTAAATATCATGGACACAAATGTAAATGGACAAATGATCGTTCGGTCTGACAGAGCTAATTTTAATGTCCCGTCTCCGACCTTGTCGGAGGACAGGGAACAACCAGCAGGGGCACCCGGCATTACCCAGTGCTGTTCTAATCCGTTTGGCATTTGAAGAAATCAAATTTTGTTTTATATTTTTTTGTGGGGACCTAACACACTTCCCTACACCACGAAGGAATGCGGTCAGGGATCATTTAATATTCACATTTCACATAGATACAAAGGCTTAGGTACAACAGAGCGATTTTTTTCAAAACATTTCTCAAAATTTTCAAAAACATTTTTGGGCGAAACACTCCTCAGCACTACTGATGAACCTCCGAAAGTTTGACGGATATCTGCTTGGCCATCTCTGAGAAAAAATGGTGACACAAAGCCAGACAAACATCTCTCTCATACTATAGATTAATGATTTTGTATGCAGATTAAGGAAAAATAAATAAATAAGAGACAGCTGCAAGAACAAACCAGAAAGAGCAATCAGAGATTGCAAACCCTCGCCAGAACTTTTGTGTGGTGTATTTTGTGTGACATTTGTGTGCTGGTGTGTTACATAGTTGATAAGAGACATAATTAAAACTGGCACTTTATAACGCTGGTAGTGATGACCGGATACCAAGACGTCCCACTTTGATGCACCCCCTTTGATTGTCCACCTGACCCTGACTCATGACATTTTTTATTATTATTCAATTGAATTCAGAATGGGATTAAAATAAATTCAATTCAAATCAAATAGAAGACCAAATAGGTACACTCGTACAGTCCTGCATTGGAGTAATCAGAAGGAACCCGAACAAGAAAAAAGCAAAGATGAAGTCATCTGGAGGAACCTGGATAGGATTCGCATTGCAACTGCTACCCCTCTACCTCAAAACCCATACAGGCACAGGCAAGTGAGCCTTATTCAAAAAATATAATATATCAAAAAAACAAAAGAAAGAACCCAGATCAAACAATTAAATAATTCGGAGTGCCAGACCATGCATCGATCAAGCTGAAATTTGAAGCATGCATTCTCCATCATTACTAGATCATAATCATGACGTTTCATGTCAATTGATTAAGCAGTTCCAGAGAAAACATTATTTAATATTTTTCTTCAATCCAATATCGCTACCAAACCATGTGACCTATCAATTATTCCTTGACAAACTTGTACATCCAAGGCTGGGGGAACATTTCTGTGACGTTTCCACTCGATCTGTCCAACCGATCTGGAGAAGAAAGTTTTTAATGGGTTTTAGGGTAAATCCAACATGACTGCCAAACCTCGTGACTCTGCTACATCATAAATGTGAATATTTTGTTCCTCATGGATAGGCAGTCATACATGTTAATGCTGCAGAATCATGTGACCAATGATATCATCAAATTTTTTTCTGTTGACCAATTTATCCCGAGATGACCCTCAAAATTTTCATCCTGATCAGAGATGAGCGTTCTACATATGCAATTATGATGTCATAATGAAGGTGACTATGACATCATAAGAAAATCACTTATTCCGCATGAGGAGTACTTGCCATGTGCCAAGGTTCAATTTCTTCTTGGTGTGGTATCAGAGACAGAGGTCAAAGTTTTTCGGTTTTTCCAACATAGCTGCCACACCACGTGAACTGTGATGTCATAATTATCATGCTAACATTCTACATGTGTAGTTGCCTCAATGGTGAAAATGACGTCTCAATCCGACAGTGGTACGGAGAAAAACACTAAAGTTCTGTGCGGACAAACAAACTGACCCAAAGCAATACCCTCTCCTCTGGCGAGGTAACAAGCATTAAATGCATCAGGATACGCAGTCCAATTAATTCTTGAATCACATCCTGTCAATAAAATATGAGTTCCCTTCGAAGGAATTTCAAGGCAAGAGGAGGCCATTCATCCCATTATGCTGAACTATGGTTGTTTATCCTTGTATGTCCTTTTAAATGCTGAGCGTCAGCAAGGAAGCAGGCATGTACCATCTTTAAAGTCTTTGGTATGATTCAGCGAAGTTTGAACCAACGAGCTCCCGCACACACCAACGACGCTCTTCCCATGACACACTGAGTCTGATTATTATATATCATGTATATATTAGGCCTTCATTTGATGCTACACAAAACAATAAGTAAAGCTCAATTATCGATGTCTTTCTCCTCACAGTGAGCTGAGTCTTCTTTATGAATGTAATTAAGATGCATTGAAAGCCTTCCTCTATGTGCTTCATTTTCTACCTTAAAGTGCTGTGGTTATAAATTGCAGCTTTTGAAAGCAGTCAAGAGTTGAACTTGCCGGTCATACTACACGTTTGTACACTTGAATTCAATCTGGTGAATTGACATGTCGCCGTTTCTAATCCTAGTCTGATTAATGAATATCTGCACATCATCTTCAAAGTTTCCAGCATGCTTGTCATTGAAGCGTCTTCCATGGGTTTGGATTGAACCAAAAATTGTCGTTACGTTGTCGTCAGCACAGGAATATGATTATAGTCTGCATACATCACAGATTGGGTTAAGCTAGATGTCCTGTCTAAAATGATGTGGCATCTAAAAACATGTCACACACTGCTTATAACAGTGTCCAAGGCTCATGGAAGAAGTGCCACACACAAAGACACCATGTACACACATACAGACATAGACAAAATAAACTTCAGACAAACACAGCCGGTGACCTTGTGGGAAGTGATCTAACTTCCGGTGCACTCTGCGTACTGGTGACGAAATCTTGTGACATCACTTTTTTTCCTCGTGGTCAGGGGAACGATAAAGGAGAAATCTATCTCCCTCTCTCTCTCTCCTCTCCATGTGATTCCAACCCTAGGGTTGTCCATGCTCTTTCCTCTAATCAGTGCTGGAAACCAGTCTCAAAACAATACAAGACCCTGTTTACTGTAATTACAAGCCTGGTGTTGGCTTAGTTGGTAGGATGGCTGGCTTGGGATCTTAGGGTCCTGAGTTTCAGCCCTGTTGGCTGCTGAATTAACACCGTGTGGGGTTGATTCTGTCAGCCTGTCATCATTTTGAAATTGGCGAAATGAGTACCAGTGTACTGGTATGGGGAACGCATCAGCAGCATAGTTGTGCTCCAACAAAATGATAGCTACCTGGCAGCCAAGCTGCCATATGCAAGAAGAAGAAGGAAGAGACTAGTTACAATCCAAAATGATACCTTTTCATTTAGAAAGCTAAATGTTCAATTAAAGATGTAATAACTGAAGGATTGAACACATCAATATAAAGGAAAAATAATTTAAACTCAATATACTACTTAATGTGATTTCTGGATCACCATTCAGTGGCCTGCAAAAGTATTCACCCTTCGGTCAGTATTTGGTGAAGCACCTTTTTCAGCATTGATGCTACGAGTCCTTTTGGGTAGCTCCTACCAGCTTTGCACAAAGATGGGGAAATCTTTGCCCATTCTTCACATGAAAATTGCTCTAGTTCTGCCAAGTTTGATGGGGATCGTCGATGGACCGCGATTTAAAAGTCTCGCCATAAAGGTTCAATTGGGTTCAACTCAGGACTTTGACTGGACCACTCAAGAACATTGATTTTCTTCTTATTGAGCCACTTCGTTGTGGCTTTAGCTTTGTGCTTCAGATCATTGTCCTGCTGAAATGTAAATCTCTCACCCATTTCAGATTCATGGCTGACTCAAGCAGATTCTCATCAATAATTATCCTGTACTTTGTACCGTCCATTGTTCATTCTATCCTGACAAGCTTGCCAGTCCTTGCTGATGAAAAGTAGCCCCATAACATATTCTGCCACACCATGCCTGACAGTAGGGATGGTGTTGACTGGGTGATGTGCAGTGTTCGGCTTGAGTCAGACGTAACGCTTTGAATTTAGACCAAAAAGTTCAATTTTTGTCTCCTGACCAAAAACGTTTCTCCACGTGCCTGCAGTATCATTAAGATGCTTTTTCGCAAACTCCGTACAAGGTTTTAGATGCATCTTTTTCAGTAATGACTCTTTCTTGCCATCTGTCCATAGAGGTCCAGCTTTGTGAAGGGAACAGGATATGTTGATTGATGAACACTGACCCTCATCTCAGACGTAGAGCCTTGCAGATCTTTCAAAGTCATTGTTGGATTGACAGTGACATTCCAAACCAGTTTCCTGCTTGCCTGGCTGCTGAGTTTGAATGAGTGACCTGATCTGGGTAGAGTCGGGTGGTATGATACTTCTTCCACTTCTTAATGATGGATTTCATCGTACTCAAAGGGATAATAAGTGACTTTGAAATCTTCTTACAACCCTCTCCTGAACGGTGCTTCTCCACCACTTTATGTCCACCACCTCTTTGGAAGCTCCTTGGTCTCCATGTTTTCCTTGTTGGTTTACCAAGTGAGTTGCACCTAAAAACTCCTTAGATAAGTGGGGATCTTAATTTTAATAGAAACCACTGATTATAAACAGGTGAAACATATTACACTTATTTTGTAACCTTTCAAACAAATAATTTGCTCCTGAAGTGATTTAGGTTAATTCGGCAAAGGGTTTGACTACTTATGCAACTTAGAATCATCTGATTTATCTGTTAATCGAATTTATTCACATTTTATCTCTATTTTTGGCTTAATCACTTTGGAGTAGTTTGTGAAGTCTATACATTAAGTTTGATTTGAAAGCATAATGAAACCAGAGCACTCACAGAGCACATAGGCTTGCCTTGCCTTCATTCTGAACAAAAATCCATTGTTAACTGAACACTCTACTATGATTGCCCACTGCTATGATGGCCATATACCCATCTCATTAATGCACTGCATTATGTCACATCGTTTATTGGCATGGGTTATGAACATCATCTATACCATTAAAAGCAGTGTGTGTGTCTCCTCCATTACTCCAAAACGATAAAACTTAGCAGCCTGAAACTTTGCATGCACACTAAATAACGCAAGAAGTGCAAGAGTGAAAATTGGGTGTTTGGGTTAATTAAAACACCCCTTTTGAAGATAATTAACGGCCTTATTTAATTATATCCTTCATCAGTCGATCCTCGCCACCTCACTCTCTGGGTCTAAAGGTGTTTCGTAGGTTACCTCGCTGGGTCTGAAGCCACCATGTTTTTTGGCCTGCTCAACCATGCCTTGACTTGGAACAGGCCACAACGATTTCTTAACGATAAAGTTGTTGTTTTCACTTTCCTCACTCATTTATCGAATGCCTGTTCATCATAGCTACGAATCGCTGGGTCCATTGCAATGCTTTAAACATCCAGAGACATCTGCGTTCGTGGCTTGACATTTTGGGCATCTCCGGGAGGTGTATGTTTAATAGTGTTTGCTAATCGCTACCAAACGAGCCGTTTCTAAGAAACCGTTTCGTTGGAGTGCTGCTTGAGTGCTTAAGCCACTCGGCGAGCCCTCTCCAAGCTGCTGGTTGTTCGTTTCGGTAAAAGTATCCGTGCTCTCAATGGAACTCGATTAGACAGACGTATGTTTCTGTCTGTGTTAGTCCCTGCGGTGCAATGCTGTTGGTGTCTCGTGAGGTGTCTCATGTGTGGAAAATGTGCAATTTTATTTTTACAGGATATCACTTGTTTAACCTTTACTGCGATGGAAGGTGATGACATGCCATTTCAATATCTTTCATTGAGCGGTTTTGGAGAAAATGATGACCAATTTTTTTCCTTTAATCCAATATGGCTGTCATACCATGTGACCTATGATGGCAGAGTTAGCAATAAAATATTATCCATGGGAGTCCCTCCTTTGTTTAAAATTTGCAGCGATTAGACAAGCAGTTCTGGAGAAAAACATTTTCGAAGCGGAATTATATAAATGCAGACACACACAGACACAGATACACCACGTGGGCATTGAAATAGTCTCGCATCACCCTCCAGGGCGAGGCTATAAAGTTCAGGTGGCATCAAAAAGTGAAAACTTTGGAGGAGGGTGAATACTTTTGCAAGCCACTGTATATGGGAAATGATTAATTGTAATAACACCATTCCTTTTGTTCCGTAAAGCTACATAGGGCTGCTGAGGAAGTTTCATTGGCAAGGAATACAGTCCTGGACGGTCGCCATCCGACACAAGTTGCCCTGAATGGTTATTACCCAGTACAATGGTACTTATTTTGCCACCTCGGAAGGATGACAGGCTGATTCAACCCACTGGTGTGAATTCAATGGTAGATAGGGGCTCAAACTCAGGACTCTAAGGTTCCAAGACAGCCACCTTAACACCAGGCATGAGGGGAGATGATTAGCAAGATAAAAAAAAGACAATGAAAAGGAATGGGTAAAAGGTGATGGAGGTGAGCTGCAGCCTTAATGCAATGGAAGGAATAGCATGAGCTGACAAAGGGAAACATTGACAAAGTGACAATTTCAAAATGGTTAACCACATTTGTGTTCCTGGATGCAAATCGGACACATGGAAAATAGGAAATATGAGAAATATCTGTGGATGAAACTTGTCAAATTCCTACCACCACACATACACCAACGGAGGTGAATATTGAGACCTATTAGGTTTCCTTTTCATCTCCTGAAATCTGCCCACATGTGGAGATAGCAGCCAACAACAGCAACTTACACACACACACACACACACACACACACACACACACACACACACACACACACACACACACACACACACACTTCTCCTTTTAGGAATAGATGCAAAAAATTAACACAATCACCACTGTGGCCCTGGAACCAAACAAACAATATATTTCCAACAGCTCCCACTCCCACCCTCTTCCCCCAGCCACCACAACATTATTAATCGTAAATATCATTTGAAAGGTTAATTTTAAACTTATGCTGTGCATTCACAAGCCCCAGATATGACCTTCCCATTGCTGTTAAGAAACACCTAAACCAGAGACGGCAACTCTCTCAGGGAAGTGTTCCAATTGCAGATGTCCATTAAATAATAACCAAGCCTGCCATGTTTACACGAAGCACTCCTGCAAAGTTCAAAGTCCACTCACTGGCAGGGATTATTGGCGATTTGGGTAGAGCGTGCCCGTTTACGATCCTTCGGCCTTGCACCGGTCAACATCGTCAGGAGTTTTTGCAGTACATGCAGGTGCAAGATCTTTATTAGCGAATCGAGAAAGTTCTCCAACTCTTTCATTGTGCAGAGGCACCTTCTTTTCTCTCAGGTACTTCCAAGTGTATTTTCAGCTTCTTTTAGAAGCTTTGTGAGCCATTTTAGGTAACAATGCTTATTCTCGTCAACAATACTGTATACGTAAACATGTCCAATCAACATTTGCTCAGGGGTTCTGTGCATGCTGATGTGCCGCAGCATTTTGAGTTGGATTATGTCATTTGTGAATGTCCCGTTTGATCAGCACAAATTCTTGCAGGTAAACAATTAAAAAAAAAAATTCCCGTTAAATTTCATATCACATATCCATTATCATCATCAATTAAGAAGCACCGAGTTAATTCGAGCCAAATATAATGCAAAGTAACACAAGTGAATAAAAGAACAAGTGGTGATAGTTCATTATGTATACATGCCAATTACTTGCCACATCCGATACAGTAAAGTGAGTTCCAACAAAAAAATTAATCTATATATTAGTAAAACTCTCATCTTGTATATATATGTATGTATGTATGTTCCCGAAATACAGCCAAAAGTACACGATAGCGCAAAATTTAGGGCCACCTTACTCACCATTCCTGTGGGGTGCAGTATCAAGTTTCGTTCAAATTGGGCAACGAAAAAATTATTTAAAAATCAATTCCCGATTCAGTCAAGTTCTTCGGGAGTATTTAATCAATGCAAACAACCTCAGCGGTATAGTTCGCTGGAGCTATCTTTTTTTTAAATGATTTTTTTTATCAACCGGTCGCAACGGGAACTCAACGGGTTCAGGGTCGTCTAGTATATAACTAAAACTCTCATCTTTTTGTATATATGAATATTGTTAGAATCTGGAAGCCTTGTGCACACAGACATTCAGGTCCCCAATGCTCAGTTATTTTGATAAGTAAATGTGGATAGATAGCTCCCTTTCCCTTGTTAATGGGTAATTAATGTTCATGCGCTGCGGAGTTACTTTGATCGTCAGGTTTTCTTTATTATTACCTCCATAAATCTTCTACAACACCAGCATCACCCTCACCTTCACCTTGCTCTGGCGACGCCATGGCGCTCGTGGTGGGCGGGAGTTCAAGGAGGAGCCTCTTGGCGGCTCTTGCCCAATCAGGGAGATGTGAGCGAGTTCCTTGCGGTCGTCCAATGACACAGCCCACACAGGATAATGTTCCTCTGCCTGTTTGGGGGGCGGGCCGCCCGAAGGCCGTCACGCCCCCCGGTCCAATCACGGACTTGCGTCATTTGCGGCCAATGGGCGATGAGCGAACCCCCGAAAAGGGACGAAGGGAGAGAGACAAAATGATCGCGCCCTTCTTGCTTCGGCTCTCCGCTCGCCAGCGATCCTCACTCGTCTCGCCGCGCTGATTTCGGCTGCCTTGGTCACATGTTTGTCACTGGTGCTCTG
>CM068954.1:146693489-146716019 GCA_035128595.1 Eptatretus atami
AAAAAAGAGAGAGATGAGGGACGGGAGGAGGTTGAATACGATCCATCGGTCTGGGAAGACCTATCAACGAGTTAGAACGGCGGACGACATCGACATGTGAAGTAGATGGTGCGGATGATTGCTGAGGAACTTTCCATCAACATAGGATACTGTCGGAGCATCAATCACTGAAAAAATCCGAAATGCGCAAGTGTGCCAAAGATGGTCCCAAGCTGTTGTCAGAGGACCAGAAACAGCAATGCCAGTCAGTGTCTGCAGAAATTATTGAGCGCCTCGAAGACGATCCAGACTGCTCAGGAAGAGTCATACTGGCGATGATCGTGGATATTTTGAATATGATCCCGAGACCAAAATGGCAGAGTCGCCAGTGGAAAAGTCCGCCATCACCAAGACAAAGAAAGCAAGGATGTCGAAGTCGAAGGTCAAGGTGATGCTCATCGCGTTTTTGACAATCAGGGCATCGTCCACTTCGAGTTATACCACAGGGTCAAACATGATCAATACGTGTACAAGGAGATCCTCCGGCGCCTCATGCAGATCAGTCTCGGACAAGAGGAGGAATGTGGGATAACAACGCCTGGGTGTCCACCATGACAAGCCCCTGCTCACACGTGCACTGAGCAACTGACAGTTTCTGTGGAGAGAATGTGCGCAACTCTGGAGCAAACCGTATTCGCCAGACTTGGCCCTTGGTGATTTTTTTTTCTATTCCCAAGCTCAGGGGGTGATCAAGGGGACCCAATTTCGATGTGGAGGCCAATCAAAAGGGCCGTGACGACGGAGCTCCGAGGATTCCAGAAGAAGCCTTAGGGGGTGCATCGAAGCGTGAAAAAGAGGATAGACAAGTGTGTGAGGACTGGAGGAAACTATTTTAAAAGGGACAAGCTGTGATTTCAATATATTTTGGAATAAAATTTCTGGTGAGTTCGTCCCGTTACTTTGTTCGATGGACCTCATAGTATTGCTTTCTTCTCAGAAACTACACACACAATTCCGATGAAATCTGACCACCACCTTCATCACTCGTGATGTACTAAAGTTTTTCACAACAGTACAAAAGTGGGGTCTTAGGGATTATTACGTGGGGGTTGCCCGCCAAGAGGTATTGGCTTTCTTTTGCTGAAACCACACACACAATTTCGATGAAACTAGAGACAACCTTCATCATCCCTGATCGTACGCAAAGTTTGTTCATAGAATTAAAAATAATCCATAGGTATTTACTTTTTCTCTGTTATACATATTTATGAGGTCATCCATGCCTGTCCAGTCGTTTCCTGTACGTATCCCGTGTTACAAGGTGAGCACCCATGGGTATTTGCCCAATGTTGTTTTATTTTAATGTCGAGAACAAACTTTTCGTACAGTTGTGGCCCAAAAATTTGGCACACTTGAACTTTTTTCTTTCAGAAAAATATTTTGGGTATCCACATATATATTTCTTTGGTTTGCAGTGAACAAAACAAAAAAAGCTTAAAAATACTATATGTAAAGCTTATTCCAAACAGAATCATAAAATGGGCCCAGGACAATATTTTGGCACTTTTTATAAGTTGTTCGAAAATAATTTGATTTCAAGCAGGTGATTCTCCCTGTTACCTTGGAATTGAACACCTGTGGTGAGTTGCAGGTGCCCTGCAATATCAAATCACCTCATTCAACCAGTTTGATAGAAAAAGAGTAATTCTGCTGTTTTGTGTCACTGTGTGTACCGAATGAGCATGGAGAAGAATGAAAACCAGAGAATTGTCTGAGGAGGTCGACACAAGATTGGAAAAAACACCTCATCAACTGCCCAACTGATTCAAGCTGACCTTCAGACACAAGTACGACAGTACGACAGAACACCGTCGCCAACACAATGAAAAGGAGGTTCGATGGTGGAAGTCCACAGGAGGACCCCACTGCCTGAGAGAGGGACAAAGAAAGCCTGACTGGAGTTTTGCCAAAACACACCTGAACAATAGGTTATTCTCTTCACTATGTTTCTCTGAAAGGACTGTTTGGAACCCCCCCCTCCCTCCCCATCCCCCCAATCTACTTTCTCAAACCCCTCGGAGAAGTCCTTTCATTCAAGCTTCTGGATCTCACTATCTGCCATGATCTTTCCTGGGAAAGCCACATTTCCAACCTGGCCTGGGGTGAGGTCAAAAAACAAAAAATGCAATTACAGGCACGTTTTAAAACATTTTCAAATAAAACTTTGTAGATGCATATCAAATGGGGCACCCTGTAGATGAAGAGCAGGAATTTTGTAATTTATCAGTGCCGGCAAAGCACGTCTCTTCTTTGCAAAGACATTGGTTTTTTTTTGTAATGTCCACCAATAACCAGTCGCTGTTCGATGGGTCCTCTGGCTTAACATCGAGATTGAACCCAGGCTAGACAACCCCGAGGTGAGTGTGAATACTCTAAGATATCCTCCCTGCCCCCATCCCAGCCTCTATAAGGGAGGTTGATATAATGTCATGCAGGGGTTCATTTTGGGCTTGTCTTGCCAGAATTGACAACAAGAGTGATGGATGGGTCATGCAGCCAAGCAGACAATCGTGGGGCTTACTGTGATGTCTGTATGTCAATCAGGGGGATGTGAAGTGAGGCTTAGCTGCAGTGCAGACAATCTTTCATGGGATACTAATGAGGATATTTCTGTTGAGTGAGCAAGGCTTATGATATCTGTAAATTGTGATGATGATTCTTTTTTTTTTTTTAACCCTGCATGCACAAAGCGAAGAGCGGGGTTAAGCAATTGTTTCATTTATAAGTCTCGTCCTGGTGTTGGCTCAATGGTTAAAGTGCTAAGCTTAAGATCCTAGGGTCTTGAATTCAAGCCCCTTTGTTCCATTTAATTAACATCATGTGGGGTGACTCAGCCTGTCATCTTCCAAGGTCGGCAAAAATGAGCACCAGCATGCTGGTAAACGGGGCATTGCATCAGCGGCACAGCTGTCCCCAAAAAGATGCAGACAAGCAGCTACAGGCTGCATACGAATAAATAAAACAGCAGTCATAGACTGGTGCTACGAAATCGTCAACTTGACCTCTGACCTTGTCTAATAAAGCTGTCTCTGGAGAAGGTAGCGACGCAAACCAGAAGTTTCTACGATGATTCTGTACCAAACCATCAAAAATCGAATGTTTGACCTCACTGTGACCTTGACCTTTGACCGATTTGACCAAATCTAATCAGCGCTAGCAATCACCCTCCTGAATCACGTGGTTGTAATTTGACATTGGTAGCTTCTTCCGTTCTCAAGTTATCGTGCCACAAACAAACACACACAAACAAACACACAAACAGATGACGGAAAGTCATCAATATACTTACAAATCTAAAGATTTCGTAAGTAATAAAAACTAAGAGTCTGTCGCAGAACAACCAGTTTATGATTGAGAAATTACTTCATTCATTGAATGTTCGATTTTGAACATGAAATCGGAACACGAACTGAATTTGGCAATTGTACGGAATCTCGTCCTGATTGCACATGCGCATAGAGGAAAAGGTAATTGTTTTAATCTGTCTGCCTGTGAAACTAAATTGAAAAGGAAACTTACTGTTTTTAAGGATGTCATAAAAGGATACAAACAACAGGCATGAAGAACTAATTTAACGTGTTAAATAAGGTGGTGTTAAACGTGGTGCATCAACGGCAGTAACTTCCGAAAACTCTTTTTCTACAACCTTTAAAATCTTTCTTTCATTTAAATTGAATTATATAGTGGAACACTGGAGAACACAAATCGCCTTCTTGGCATTTTCAAAAACCTTTCGTTTCGCAGTACTTGCACAAAATATTACGTCATTTTACATCATCTCGACCAATTAAATTTCCTGCTGGCTCTCTCCCTCAGCATGAGATGATATAGAGATTCAGACAAAATTGTAGTCGGTAGGAATAGAGATTGTGCTCAGAAACACAATAAGCAAGAGTTTAAAAGACCCTTCCCATGTCCTTTGTTCTCAAGATTGTGTGGGTAAGGTGTTCTATGAACTCTCCAGTAATATAATGTGATGTCCTGGAGTTGACTGAACTAGGTGAGTCAAGACAAGCCATGGTGAATGTTAATCGGAGAACAGAACTATTTTCAGCAGATGTCTGTAACTTTTAAGTATCCCAACTGCTTAGAGGGGCAAATGGAAAGTTCAGAAAATAGTGAACTTATCTTGAAGCAGTGGAGTCTGGGTCGATTCCTGAATGAACATTATTTTTCACCATTGGAGATTCACAGGCTGATGCAGAGCATTGCATTACAGTAACGAATACGCCATTCTTTTAAGAGGGGACTTTCTGTTGGCTATCCCATCTGTGTGTTTCGTCAAAAAAATTCTGGAAATGTAGCATAAGGGTTGTCCGTGTGAGTCTGTCAGCTTAGTTATGCAACGCATGAGGTTTATTATTTTGGACATGTATTTGAATTGTCACACTCAGGTACCAATAGGTAAATTGTTTCAGAGGGAAAACTACACCTACATGCACACAAATACCTAACGACTTGGGATGAGTCAAGTAAAAGGGAGGGGTAGTGTTGCGGTTCTGTAAACCTGGCACTCCTCTGAGGCAATGGCACACAACAAATGGCGATCCTAAGACAGTTATCTCCATTAGTTATGTGTTTAGTTAGCCCTTTCCATATGTCTAGTGGGTAAATGGGACAACATACGTTGTGTTGGGCTTTTAGTTAGGTCTTCAGTCCTTTATTTTTCATTAATTTCATATTTTACTTCCCTTTACGTCATACACAAACCACGCAAGCACGCAAGCAGATTTAGTACGCTACCAGGAGCGTCGAGAAGATAGCGGCAGCTCATTTGCATACATGTGCCAAGTTCCTGTTGAAACACCGTGCCATTATCCAACTGACACCTCACCTCAGACCCTTACTATGCTCACCACAATCACTGAAATGCCTTCAAAAAAATCCCCCAACAACCAACGCCCGACTCTCACCAAAAACGGCACAACCACAACCACCATCTCAGACTCCTCACTACAAATGCTTCAACCGCTCCCAACACTTCGCTGCCTTCACCACAAATGCCACAAGCACTTCCTCTACCTCACAACTGGCTACAATGCTTCAACACCTTCCCACAACTTACCATTACAATTCTACAGCTGACTCTATCCAAACTCACCTACTTTCACCACTCCGAACACCACAAACCATGACGTCTCAACCACACCACTTTCGGGACCAGCTGGAACGTGGAGATGCGCTCATGGATGGGGGTGCATTATGGGGTACCCTGCCCCATGTTATTCTCGGACCTTCATTGCATGCAAAGCGCGAGGCAAATGGGGCGATTTCTGGTGGAAAACCCTCGCTAGGACGAGGCAAACACAGTGGTTCGAGTCTGTGGGCCAATGAGGGATGGTGAAATACCCATCACTCCGTCTGTTCTGCTTCTCAAGCGCCCCCCCCCTCCCCCTCGCTAGGGAGTATAACAGGAGCATATCAGGCTCAGTCTCTCTTCATCCAGGCTCAGTCAGTTAGTCAGTCATCCAGGATCTCGTCACGAGCCAGCGCAACCGAGCGAGAGGGCGGGGAAACTGAGCGCGGGTGGAGCGAGCTGTTGCCAGGACGAGCCGTGGTCATCCTGGTCATTGGCACTCGGCTTCAGCTGCATTCCACTGAATACTGAAAATTCCACATTCCATTCCGTCATGCTGAATACAGGTTGTGCGCTGAGGGCACGAAAACCCCAATTGACTCGGCCGTCCACAGGTAAGGTATCACGCAAAGTAGTGATACCCTGCCGGATGGCAGTGCCAATCGTGCATTTGTGGTTGCTTCACAACCTGCTGGTGCAATGGAGTTATCTGTGTCCGGAGGCCTCAGGACCGTTTGTTCTAAAGGGACCCGAGTGCTTCCCATCGTGGCGAGCCTCGAACCCCCCCCCCCCCCCCCCCCGCAACAATATATATATAATTGAGAGAGAGATGAGGTGGAGAGAAGGGTGGGAGGGAGTGGGGAGGGAGTGAGTGGGAAGGGAGGGGGGAGTGGGAGAGGGAGGGAGAGGGAGGGAGGAGGAGGAGTGGGGGGGGGGGAGAAGTTTTCTTCTGCGTCCATCCTGTCACCTCGTTCTCTCCACATCCATTCTTTATCCCAAGTCTCCCTCTATTTTGTCTTCAACTCTGCTGTTGGTGTCCGCTCTGTTTATGACTCATTTTATCCTGCTGCATCCTGATCCATTCAGTGTTCTCGCTCATCCATGAGCCTCGACTGTAAACAGAAAAACAGTCATAGGTTTGCAACTGTTGCTCAGGCTTGATGGGCTGAATGGTCTCTTTCTGTATTGAAGTTCTTTGGAATGGAAGTCATCTATCATATATTGCAAACCATGGCGTCTGTCCTTGCATTGGTCTTTTTATTCATTTATTCATATGCAGCCTGTGGCTGCTTGGCTACATCATTTTCTGGGACACGGTTGTTCCGCTGATGCAATGCCCCCTATTACCAGCACACCGGTACTTATTTCATCGACTTCGGAAGGATGACAGGCTGAGTCAACCACCTGGTGTTAATTCAACGAATAACAATGGTTTGAACTCAAGACCCTAAGATCGTAAGCCAGCCACCCTATCATTGAGCCAACACCAGCTTCGTGTACTCCTCTTTCTCCTGTTACGGCGTTTGAAAAGCTCAACATTCACTTGTGAAATGACGGCAGAACAGGCATGAGTAATGTTGATGATATTTTATTTGCAACCAGGATATTTTGCCCTCTTTTAGACAAATCCAACCTCCACCACCCTATGTTACACACCATTTTGCGGTGGGTGTAAAAGTAGCTCAGAGCGTTGGCTCTGAGTGACACCAAGAGCACAACACAATTGACCTTTTTAATGTCTATGAAACAATATAAATTGATAGATCAATTTGAACTTTCCTGTCACTGTGGACACAGGTACTTTTCTTACTTTTCCTTCATGGTGACGGTACTTTTTCTGGAGTTTCATCAATTGCACATGAACCTGTATTACCAACATTATAAAGTATGCAGGAAACAGATTGAAGCTAATAACTCTGTTAGATCATGTACATCGTGATGAAACGAATAACTGCATTAACCGATTTGTATTGGACAACACAAGTAGTTCACATAAATAATACATTTGTGAAGGTTCATTACTGATACCCAAGATGTGGGAGGAAATTGACTCTTACACCAGTTGCTTTGCCCGTGTCCTGGCTTTGACAATATAAAACATATCATCTGGAAGGACACCCTAATAAGTATATCCTGCTCACAGACAGACAGGGGTGAAAACATAACCTTGGTCCACCTTCAGCGGTGAGGTAACAATGAATGATTTTCAATGCTGTTATTCTACATCAAGGTCCAAGGAACCAATTCTGGAAGAAAAAAAAAAACATCGACTTACAACAAACTTTTCCGATGTTACCAAAATTTTAGATACCAGCTAAAAAACGAATAAGTATAAATTTTCAGATGCACAAATTAAATGGATCGCAAGATGTGCATGCTGAATTATATTTATTTATTTATTTATTTATTTGTTGTCAAACCATTCCTGGACCAAAACCGTTTGAAAGAGGAATACTGATACACTAAGTACCTCGTGTCTTGCTCATTTATTAACCTACTAGCAAATACAACCGTCGCTTCACTGACGGGATATGAGGTGCTGGTGGCGGGGGATAGAGAGAGAGAGAGAGAGAGAGAGAGAGAGAGAGAGAGAGAGAGAGAGAGCAGAGAGGATGAAGAAGGGAAGCTAGGAAGGGGGAGGGAAGAGCAAGAAAGGGGGGGAGAGGTGGGGAGAGTGACACCTCACCAAACATTGCTATCCACTGTGGGAGGGAAAGGTGCGAGGAGGGGGTGGGTGAGACACACACACACACACACCGACTGAAGTGTGGGCTGCATTTTATTGGAGGGGGGAGCAAGGAGGGGACAGAGAGAGAGAGAGGAGAGAGAGAGAGAGAGAGAGAGAGAGAGAGAGAGAGAGAGAGAGAGAGAGAGAAGAGGAGGTGGGGGAGGAGGAAAAAAAAGACAGGTGAGGGTTGAGGTTGTGTTAGCAAAAGAGAAGATATGTGATGCTTCACGACCAAACACAAAAAAATAAATAAATAAAACATGTCAGAACACCTGGCACATCTGCAACATGTCAACAGAGTTTGTAAAGTAATCCGCTGGCACATGTGCAAACTTTGATAATGCAGTTCCAGAAAATTAGTGGAACATGAACCAAAAGCAATCACTGAAAACATGGAAGTAACTACCACTCATGGTCGACTAATGATCCCATCGAGCGTGAACATCGAAAACAAAGTGATGCGACCTGATATCACACTTAGGTACGAAAAAGAGAAGACAGCATTGCTAAGTGAGGTGTTAATACCAGTGATTTTGGACTAACGATGCAGAAATCAAGAAAAAGACCAAATACCAAACCTCAAGAATGAAGTGAAGAAAACCTGGAAGCTGAAGAATGCCAAAGTTGTACCAGTGATAGTTGGAGCTATGGAATGATGACAAAGAACCTCACGGAGATATTAACCAGAGAGTTGGTGTCAAAGCCACCCATGCTCGCCTGTTTATACATTTATTGTTTTTAAAAGACTAGTCTAATAAATTTTTTTATAAAGCATTGCAGTGAAGTCTGACCAAATAATTTAAAGCAATATATGTATTTGTATATTGTAATCAGTAAAAAATAGTGTGTAGATAAAAACATTAGAAAGGAAATAACTTGCACCAAAAACTTTACATTTTCACGCTCACGCTCACGCCGGGGGTATCGCTATAGCCCTCTGTTCTTCGAACAGGAGCTAAAAACCATCCCTGGGAATATTACTACAAACAAACTACAGTTGGAAGCTGTCGGGCTCAGTAACGATCCTGAAGAGAACCTCGACACAAAACTTGAGAACAGAAAACTTCACAGCTTGGTCCATGAATCGTGACCCTTTACTGAAATGAAGGTGGATACTTTGAGCCCACCCTGGGAGGACTCCATTCCACATTCTGAAAACCGCATATGAAGTAACCAATCAACGACGCACTCTCACACACACACACCACACACCAACACACACACACAACACACACACACACACTGCGACGGCCTGCGATTCCCGGTGAGCCCCGAGAGGAACCCGAGACGGCCCTCCCTCATGGTTCCCCCACGACGCTGGACTGCAACGTTTCAGATCTTGCCTCATGGAACAGTGAGATGATAGAAGGTAAAAAGGCAGCAAACTTTTGACAGAGGGGCCACATTTGACTGACCAACCAGTGGGAAAAGAACAAACAGGAAAAGAGAGCGAGAGGATGGATGAAACACAGTACCCTGCAAGAGCAATGGGCGAGGGAGTGGTAATGGAGGGTAGAACAGACATTTATTGATATTTTATAAACCAGCTTTTTCCAATAGATTGTGCAAAAAAAAAAAAATTCAATGGTCAACACAGAAATCGGTACCTTATTGTCCATTCGTTTTCTCTGACAAACTTGCCCATTTATCTCAGGGCAAACTAATTTCCCAGTAATAATCTCATGCTTTGAAGACGAGTATTTATAAATTATTTGATCAGATTAATTACAGTCCTTATTGTTAGTCCTTAACACACTGTTGAAGACATTTTATGCATTTTTGGGGGGAAAAACTTTTAACATTGTTTTTGTAATGTTTGATCAGCTGTTTAATTGAATGGCCTGAAAAGCTAGTTTGAATTGTCTCCATCACAGACAGTATATAGTACAGTGCAGTGTACGAATTTGAAAATAGACACGCATTGACTCTATCGTAACTTTGTCTTGATTAAACAAAATGATCAGTTACTTATTATTGACTTTTGCTTTGGAAATACAAGATCATTTCCTAAGCAAATAAGGTTAATAGCATGGTGCCCTCAATTTGGCTTCTTCAGATATCCACTGTTAAAAACACGAAGCGAACATCTGTGCATCAAGTTACCTGGGCTCATCAGTTTACGTGGCGCTGGAAGGTGAAGCAGACTTCATTGTCACAACAGCATAGACCTTGATGTTATTAGGAATTGTCCAAACTTAAAAATTGTTCTCAGGAACATTATAAGAGTTCAGCTTTGCTAGGCCGTTTCTGAGTTGGACGTATTGCCATGTTTGCAGCACGAACTAACAATCGCCTTCCATCAGGTGCACGGTCTGTCCTTCAAGCTTAGACGAGATTATGGTCTTCGAAGCGCGAGGAGGGTTCCTGCTCGCCATGCACAAAAGGAAATTCGGTCTCTCAATGTCAGCTTTCTAATGGCGGAGAGTGTCGTACCACACCCGACGATTGGAAGAAGCCTCTGGAGAACGACAACATTTGGAGAAAAACGACTACAAGCCTTCTTGTGCACCCATGGCCTGCCGTCACATGAGTTTTTGACAGGACAAGCCACAGGCTACAGGTACTATTGTTCTTTATCCCTCTCAGGAATAGTGGATAATTTTTTATATTTTTTTTAAAGGGCAGGTAAAAGATAATGTGAGATAGAGGATTCTTTATTGTTGAGATCTCTTCAAATTTGCTGCATGCAGTTCAATCTGACAGTACTCAATATGGAACTAGCAAGTCGTTGATATACGTTACCAAGATAAGATATGTATTTTTTTTAAGGCAGCAGAAACTGAATACGTTTACCTGGTTACCAAGATGTAAAGCAACTCCCTTCCTTGTTATCTGGTAGCCTCCTCCTGGCAACCTCCAAAACTTCAGACGTCATGCTTAGGTGCTCTCTTTGTTCTTGCTGTGGAATTGCTCTCCTTTGTCAGTCAAATCATGCTATTTGCTGCCAATGTTTTGAGGCTGCAGCTCAATACCATCACATGTTACTCCATTCCTTCCCATTGTCTTTTTTTTTAATCTTGATAATCATCTCCAATATATGCTCCTTTTTCCCTTAGGTGATATTTTAATGTATGCACGTGTCAAATGAAACCGTCTCGTCGTCCGATTCCTCCATGAGCCTCGCATTTGTATACAGAGAAAAACTTGTTTTGATTACCAATCGATTGAGGGTCACAAATGATGTCGCTGAAACTGATTAATGAAAAAATAGTTATCTTGGCACCGACTGCAACCCTGGAGGTTTTAAATGGTTTTGCACGACCAGTAGGCGACTCTAACCGAACACGCCGGAATCTAGATCGTACTATCAGAAACACCGAGGGTACGGGTCCCTTACAGGACTGTGAATCGTCAATAATTCCGCCACGTGGAACAGGGTTATTTGCCAAACTTCAAAATACTAGAGACCCACGTGGCGAGCTAACCAAGTATTCACACCCTCGACGGGACTCGAACGGGACGAGTCGTTTCCGTGCTCGACCCGTGCGTAACCTGAGCGGATGGTCACCGAGGTCCCGTCGGTCCGAATGCCACAAGCTACGGCGACAATGGCCTTCTTTAATTCCCCAACACGCACCATGTTAAACCAATGAGGAAAACACAAAAACGAGCTGATACATTTAACACATGGATATTTATTTACAATAGGTGGGGAAGGAACACATAAGAGCAGAGTTAAACGACTAAAGCAAGGCAAATAATGCACAGCAAAAGCACTTATCCAATTCCTACTATATAGACGGGCCCACAGACAGACGCACACCCAAAAGAAACGGACAAAATGGTCTTTATTATCCCTTCAGCTCGGAGGGAAGTCGAGCTGAGGGACGAGAGCGTGGCAGGCTACCTGGCCGCGAGCGCGCGGCTCGACGTCCGCACCTTCCCAGGCACCAGTCGCAAGAATGGACCAGGGCAGCCGAATCCAGCGCGGCGAGACGAGGTGAGGGATCGCTGCGCGACCCCAGAGCCAGCGACGAGAGAGATCCGACCAGCGCCAGCGGCGGACGAGCAGAGCCCAGAAACTCGCTCGAGAAGAAGGCCGCCGATCATTTGTTCTCTCTCCCTTCGTCCCCTTTTCGGGCGTGGTCGCTCATCGCCCATTGGCCGCAAATGACGCCAAGTCCGCTGATTGGACCGGGGGGGCGTGACGGCCTTCGCGGCGGCCCGCCCCCCAAACAGGCAGAGGAACATTATCCTGTGTGGGCTGTGGTCATTGGACGACCGCAAGGAACTCGCTCACATCTCCCTGATTGGGCAAGCCCGCCAAGAGGCTCCTCCTTGAACTCCGCCCACCACGAGCGCCATGGCGTCGGCCAGAGCAAGGTGAAGGTGAGGGTGATGCTGGTGTTGTTGTAGAAGATTTATGGAGGTAATAATAAAGAAAACCCTGACGATCAAAGTAACTCCGCAGCGCATGAACACTTAATTACCCATTAAACAAGGGAAAGGGAGCTATCTATCCACATTTACTTATCAAAATAACTGAGCATTGGGGACCTGAATGTCTGTGTGCACAAGGCTTCCAGATTCTAACAATATATCTATATATACAAACAGATGAGAGTTTTAGTTATATACTAGACGACCCTGAACCCGTTGAGTTCCCGTTGCGACCGGTGATAAAAAAAATCATTTAAAAAAAAAGATAGCTACGCGAACTATACCGCTGAGGTTGTTTGCATTGATTAAATACTCCCGAAGAAACTTGACTGAATCGGGAATTGATTTTTAAAATAATTTTTCGTTGCCCAATTTGAACGAAACTTGATACTGCACCCCACAGGAGAATGGTGAGTAAGGTGGCCCTAAATTTTTGCGCTATCGTGTACCTTTTGGCTGTATTTCGGGAACATACATACATACATACATATACAAGATGAGAGTTTTATAATATATAGATTAATTTTTTTGTTGGAACTCACTTTTACTGTATCGGATGTGGCAAGTATTGGCATGTATACATAATGAACTATCACCACTTGTTCTTTTATTCACTTGTGTTACTTTGCATTATATTTGGCTGAATTAACTCGGTGCTTCCTTAATTGATGATGATAATGGATATGTGATATGAAATTTAACGGGAATTTTTTTTTTTAATTGTTTATCTGCAAGAATTTGTGCTGATCAAACGGGACATTCACAAATGACATAATCCAACTCAATGCTCGGCGCACATCAGCATGCACAGAACCCCTGAGCAGCATGTTGATTGGACATGTTTACGTATACAGTATTGTGTGAGCGAGATAAGCATTGTTACCTAAAATGGCTCACAAAGCTTCTAAAAGAAGCTGAAAATACACTTGGAGAAGTACCTGAGAGAAAAGAAGGTGCCTCTGCACAATGAAAGAGTTGGAGAACTTTCTCGATTCGCTAATAAAGATCTTGCACCTGCATGTACTGCAAAAACTCCTGACGATGTTGACCGGTGCAAGGCCCGAAGGATCGTAAACGGGCACGCTCTACCCAAATCGCCAATAATCCCTGCCAGTGAGTGGACTTTGAACTTTGCAGGAGTGCTTCGTGTGAACATGGCAGGCTTGGTTATTTATTTAATGGACATCTGCAATTGGAAACACTTCCCTGAGAGAGTTGCCGTCTCTGGTTTAGGTGTTTCTTAACAGCAATGGGAAGGTCATATCTGGGGCTTGTGAATGCACAGCATAAGTTTAAAATTAACCTTTCAAATGATATTTACGATTAATAATGTTGTGGTGGCTCGGGGGGAAGAGGGTGGGAGTGGGAGCTGTTGGAAATATATTGTTTGTTTGGTTCCAGGGCCACAGTGGTGATTGTGTTAATTTTTTGCATCTATTCCTAAAAGGAGAAGTGTGTGTGTGTGTGTGTGTGTGTGTGTGTGTGTGTGTGTGTGTGTGTGTGTGTGTGTGTGTGTGTGTAAGTTGCTGTTGTTGGCTGCTATCTCCACATGTGGGCAGATTTCAGGAGATGAAAAGGAAACCTAATAGGTCTCAAAGTATTCACCTCCGTTGGTGTATGTGTGGGTGGTAGGAATTTGACAAGTTTCATCCACAGATATTTCTCATATTTCCTATATTTCCATGTGTCCGATTTGCATCCAGGAACACAAATGTGGTTAACCATTTTGAAATTGTCACTTTGTCATGTTTCCCTTTGTCAGCTCATGCTATTCCTTCCATTGCATTAAGGCTGCAGCTCACCTCCATCACCTGTTGTCACCCATTCCTTTTCATTGTCTTTTTTTTTATCTTGCTAATCATCTCCCCTCATGCCTGGTGTTAAGGTGGCTGTCTTGGAACCTTAGAGTCCTGAGTTTGAGCCCCTATCTACCATTGAATTCACACCAAGTGGGGTTGAATCAGCCTGTCATCCTTCCGAGGTTGGCAAAATAAGTACCATTGTACTGGGGTAATAACCATTCAGGGCAACTTGTGTCGGAGTGGCGACCCGTCCAGGACTGTATTCCTTGCCAATGAAACTTCCTCAGCAGCCCTATGTAGCTTTACGGAACAAAAGGAATGGTGTTATTACAATTAATCATTTCCCATATACAGTGGCTTGCAAAAGTATTCACCCTCCTCCAAAGTTTTCACTTTTTGATGCCACCTGAACTTTATAGCCTCGCCCTGGAGGGTGATGCGAGACTATTTCAATGCCCACGTGGGTGTATCTGTGTCTGTGTGTGTCTGCATTTATATAATTTCGCTTCGAAAATGTTTTTCTCCAGAACTGCTTGTCTAATCGCTGCAAAATTTTAAACAAAGGAGGGACTCCCCATGGATAATATTTTATTGCTAACTCTGCCATCATAGGTCACATGGTATGACAGCCATATTGGATTAAAGGAAAAAAATTGGTCATCATTTTCTCCAAAACCGCTCAATGAAAGATATTGAAATGGCATGTCATCACCTCTCCATCGCAGTAAAGGTTAAACAAAGTGATATCCTGTAAAAATAAAATTGCACATTTTCCACACATGAGACACCTCACGAGACACCAACAGCATTGCACCGCAGGGACTAACACAGACAGAAACATACGTCTGTCTAATCGATGTTCCATTGAGAGCACGGATACTTTTACCGAAACGAACAACCAAGCAGCTTGGAGAGGGCTCGCCGAGTGGCTTAAGCACTCAAGCACGCACTCCAACGAAACGGTTCTTAAGAAACGGCTCGTTTGGTACGCGATTAGCAAACACATTAAACATACACCTCCCGGAGATGCCCAAAATGTCAAGCCACGAACGCAGATGTCTCTGGATGTTTATAAGCATTGCAATGGACCCAGCGATTCGTAGCTATGATGAACAGGCATTCGATAATATGAGTGAGGAAAGTGAAAACAACAACTTTATCGTTAAGAAATCGTTGTGGCCTGTTCCAAGTCAAGGCATGGTTGAGCAGGCCAAAAAACATGGTGGCTTCAGACCCCAGCGAGGTAACCTACGAAACACCTTTAGACCCCAGAGAGTGAGGTGGCCGAGGATCGACTGATGAAGGATATAATTAAATAAGGCCGTTAATTATCTTCAAAAGGGGTGTTTTAATTAACCCAAACACCCAATTTTCACTCTTGCACTTTCTTGGCGTTATGTTAGTGTGCATGCAAAGTTTCAGGCTGCTAAGTTTTATCGTTTTGGAGTAATGGAGGAGACACACACACTGCCTTTTAATGGTATAGATGATGTTCATAACCCATGCCAATAAACGATGTGACATAATGCAGTGCATTAATGAGATGGGTATATGGGCCATCATAGCAGTGGGCAATCATAGTAGAGTGTTCAGTTAACAATGGTATTTTTGTTCAGAATGAACGGGCAAGGCAAGACTATGTGCTCTGTGAGTGCTCTGGTTTCATTATGCTTTCAAATCAAACTTAATGTATAGACTTCACAAACTACTCCAAAGTGATTAAGCCAAAAATAGAGATAAAATGTGAATAAATTCGATTAACAGATAAAATCAGATGATTCTAAGTTGCATAAGTAGTCAAACCCTTTGCCGAATTAACCCTAAATCACTTCAGGAGCAAATTATTTGTTTGAAAGGTTACAAAATAAGTGTAATATGTTTCACCTGTTTATAATCAGTGGTTTCTATTAAAATTAAGATCCCCCACTTATCTAAGGAGTTTTTAGGTGCAACTCACTTGGTAAACCAACAAGGAAAACATGGAGACCAAGGAGCTTTCCAAAGAGGTGGTGGACATAAAGTGGTGGAGAAGCACCGTTCAGGAGAGGGTTGTAAGAAGATTTCAAAGTCACTTATTATCCCTTTGAGTACGATGAAATCCATCATTAAGAAGTGGAAGAAGTATCATACCACCCAGACTCTACCCAGATCAGGTCACTCATTCAAACTCAGCAGCCAGGCAAGCAGGAAACTGGTTTGGAATGTCACTGTCAATCCAACAATGACTTTGAAAGATCTGCAAGGCTCTACGTCTGAGATGAGGGTCAGTGTTCATCAATCAACAATATCCTGTTCCCTTCACAAAGCTGGACCTCTATGGACAGATGGCAAGAAAGAAGTCATTACTGAAAAAGATGCATCTAAAACCTTGTACGGAGTTTGCGAAAAAGCATCTTAATGATACTGCAGGCACGTGGAGAAACGTTTTGTGGTCAGGAGACAAAAATTGAACTTTTTGGTCTAAATTCAAAGCGTTACGTCTGACTCAAGCCGAACACTGCACATCACCCAGTCAACACCATCCCTACTGTCAGGCATGGTGGTGGCAGAATTATGTTATGGGGCTACTTTTCATCAGCAAGGACTGGCAAGCTTGTCAGGATAGAATGAACAATGGACGGTACAAAGTACAGGATAATTATTGATGAGAATCTGCTTGAGTCAGCCATGAATCTGAAACTGGGTGAGAGATTTACATTTCAGCAGGACAATGATCTGAAGCACAAAGCTAAAGCCACAACGAAGTGGCTCAATAAGAAGAAAATCAATGTTCTTGAGTGGTCCAGTCAAAGTCCTGAGTTGAACCCAATTGAACCTTTATGGCGAGACTTTTAAATCGCGGTCCATCGACGATCCCCATCAAACTTGGCAGAACTAGAGCAATTTTCATGTGAAGAATGGGCAAAGATTTCCCCATCTTTGTGCAAAGCTGGTAGAGAGCTACCCAAAAGGACTCGTAGCAGTCAATGCTGAAAAAGGTGCTTCCACCAAATACTGACCGAAGGGGCTGAATACTTTTGCAGGCCACTGAATGGTGATCCAGAAATCACATTAAGTAGTATATTTGAGTTTAAATTATTTTTCCTTTATATTGATGTGTTCAATCCTTCAGTTATTACATCTTTAATTGAACATTTAGCTTTCTAAATGAAAAGGTATCATTTTGGATTGTAACTAGTCTTCTTCTTCTTCTTCTTGCATATGGCAGCTTGGCTGCCAGGTAGCTATCATTTTGTTGGAGCACAACTATGCTGCTGATGCTGTGCCCCATACCAGTACACTGGTACTCATTTCGCCAATTTCAAAATGATGACAGGCTGACAGAATCAACCCCACACGGTGTTAATTCAGCAGCCAACAGGGCTGAAACTCAGGACCCTAAGATCCCAAGCCAGCCATCCTACCAACTAAGCCAACACCAGGCTTGTAATTACAGTAAACAGGGTCTTGTATTGTTTTGAGTACTGGTTTTCCCAGCACTGATTTAGAGGAAAGAGCATGGACAACCCTAAGGGTTGGAATCACATGGAGAGGAGAGAGAGAGAGGGAGATAGATTTCTCCTTTATCGTTCCCCTGACCACGGAGAAAAAAAGTGATGTCACAAGATTTCGTCACCAGTACGCAGAGTGCACCGGGAAGTTAGATCACTTCCCACAAGGTCACCGGCTGTGTTTGTCTGAAGTTTTATTTTGTCTATGTCTGTATGTGTGTACATGGTGTCTTTGTGTGTGGCACTTCTTCCATGAGCCTTGGACACTGTTATAAAGCAGTGTGTGACATGGTTTTTAGATGCCACATCATTTTAGACAGGACATCTAGCTTAACCCAATCTGTGATGTACTGCAGACTATAATTCATATTCCTGTGCTGACGACAACGTAACGACAATTTTTGGTTCAATCCAAACCCATGGAAGACGCTTCAATGACAAGCATGCTGGAAACTTTGAAGATGATGTGCAGATATTCATTAATCAGACTAGGATTAGAAACGGCGTACATGTCAATTCACCAGAATGAATTCAAGTGTACAAACGTGTAGTATGACCGGCAAGTTCAACTCTTGACTGCTTTCAAAAGCTGCAATTTATAACCACACAGCACTTTAAGGTAGAAAATGAAGCACATGAGGAAGGCTTTCAATGCATCTTAATTACATTCATAAAGAAGACTCAGCTCACTGTGAGGAGAAGACATCGATAATTGAGCTTTACTTATTGTTTTGTGTAGCACTCAAATGAAGGCCTAATATATACATGATATATAATAATCAGACTCAGTTGTGTCATGGGAAGAGCGTCGTTGGTGTGTGCGGGGAGCTCGTTGGTTCAAACTTCAGCTGAATCATACCAAAGACTTTAAAGATGGTACATGCTGCTTCCTTGCTTGACGCTCAGCATTTAAAAGGACATACCAAGGATAAACAACCATAGTTCAGGCATAATGGGATGAATGGCCTCCTCTTGCCTTGAAATTCCTTCGAAGGGAACTCATATTTTATTGACAGGATGTGATTCAAGAATTAATTGGACTGCGTATCCTGATGCATTTAATGCTTGTTACCCTCGCCAGAGGAGAGGGTATTGCTTTTGGGTCAGTTTGTTTGTCCGCACAGAACTTTAGTGTTTTTCTCCGTAACCACATGTCGGATTGAGACGTCATTTTCACCATTGGAGCAACTACACATGTAGAATGTTAGCATGATAATTATGACATCACAGGTCACGTGGTGTGGCAGCTATGTTGGAAAAACCGAAAAACTTTGGACCTCTGTGTCTCTGATACCACACCAAGGAAGAAATTGAACCTTGGCACATGGCAAGTACTCCTCATGCGGAATAAGTGATTTTCTTATGATGTCATAGTCACCTTCATTATGACATCATAATTGCATATGTAGAACGCTACATCTGATCAGGATGAAAATTTTTGAGGGTCATCTCGGGATAAATTGGTCAACAGAAAAAAATTTGATGATATCATTGGTCACATGATTCTGCAGCCATTAACATGTATGACTGCCTATCCATGAGGAACAAAATATTCACATTTATGATGTCAGAGGTCACGAGGTTTGGCAGTCATGTTGGATTTACCCTAAAACCCATTAAAAAATCTTCTTCTCCAGATCGGTTGGACAGATCGAGTGGAAACGTCACAGAAATGTTCCCCCAGCCTTGGATGTACAAGTTTGTCAAGGAATAATTGATAGGTCACATGGTTTGGTAGCGATATTGGATTGAAGAAAAATATTAAATAATGTTTTCTCTGGAACTGCTTAATCAATTGACATGAAACGTCATGATTATGATCTAGTAATGATGGAGAATGCATGCTTCAAATTTCAGCTTGATCGGATGCATGGTCTGGCACTCCGAATTATTTAATTGTTTTGATCTGGGTTCTTTCTTTTGTTTTTTTGATATATTATATTTTTTTGAATAAGGCTCACTTGCCTGTGCCTGTATGGGTTTTGAGGGTAGAGGGGTAGCAGTTGCAATGCGAATCCTATCCAGGTTCCTCCAGATGACTTCATCTTTGCTTTTTTCTTGTTCGGGTTCCTTCTGATTACTCCAATGCAGGACTGTACGAGTGTACCTATTTGGTCTTCTATTTGATTTGAATTGAATTTATTTTAATCCCATTCTGAATTCAATTGAATAATAATAAAAAATGTCATGAGTCAGGGTCAGGTGGACAATCAAAGCGGGGTTGCATCAAAGTGGGACGTCTTGGTATCCGGTCATCACTACCAGCAGTTATAAAGTGGCAGTTTTAATTATGTCTCTTATCAACTATGTAACACACCAGCACACAAATGTCACACAAAATACACCACACAAAAGTTCTGGCGAGGGTTTGCAATCTCTGATTGCTCTTTCTGGTTTGTTCTTGCAGCTGTCTCTTATTTATTTATTTTTCCTTAATCTGCATACAAAATCATTAATCTATAGTATGAGAGAGATGTTTGTCTGGCTTTGTGTCACCATTTTTCTCAGAGATGGCCAAGCAGATATCCGTCAAACTTTCGGAGGTTCATCAGTGAGTGCTGAGGAGTGTTTTCGGCCCAAAAATGTTTTTGAAAATTTTGAGAAATGTTTTGAAAAAAATCGCTCTGTTGTACCTAAGCCTTTGTATCTATGTGAAATGTGAATATTAAATGATCCCTGACCGCATTCCTTCGTGGGTGTAGGGAAGTGTGTTAGGTCCCCACAAAAAAATATAAAAACAAAATTTGATTTCTTCAAAATGCCAAACGGATTAGAACAGCACTGGGTAATGCCGGGTGCCCCTGCTGGTTGTTCCCTGTCCCTCCGACAAGGTCGGAGACGGGGACATTAAAATTAGCTCTGTCAGACCGAACGATCATTTGTCCATTTACATTTGTGTCCATGATATTTCAAAAACTGTTGAACATTTAGCTTTCACATTGCAGATATCTATTCTTCATGACATTATCTCAACCTGATTAGATCACAGCTGTGATTGGCTGAATTCTGTTCCCTGGCAACCTTCTCGGTAACTTGGCTTGTGTATGGATATTTCAAAAACCGTTAGCTAAAAACCGTTAAATCTAAAAAAGATTTAGCTTTCATATTAAACAGATCCATTCCTCATACCACCCAAAAGGTGGGGGACCTCGAGTATCAGCTCCTTGTTGCACATAAAGTGAAACAGTCTTATAAAAGTGAAATGATGAACAATGCCTAGCAAGGATACGGTTTTTATTTTTAAAAAATTTGTCTTTTTAAAATTGTACCATTTTGATAGAATATACTGTAATTACATTGTTAAAGGTAATTGTTGGATGAATCCTCCGAATTATCTACTATTATTTAATGGCCCCAATTATTCGCACCTTGTGGGGAGAAAGGTTTTCATCCCAAGTCTTTCACAAACTTGCTGGCTCACATTTGATTCAAAGTGGCAATCAATTGATTGTATTTTTTCAGGGTACCTGCAATAACTCACCATCTTTTATATCCCAGGTTTCATATCCCAGGTATGATAAAGATCTGTTATATCCCAGGTAAGAAAGATCCCATGGGATCCTAACCAAATAGGACACCCAGCCTTACCTCCAACCAAAGGATAGCACACTGGGAGATTGATGCAACACCCTGAATGCGAAGCACTAAACGACAGTTTATATTTGGGTCAGGAATCAAACACACGGTTGAAAGTTCAAGCATACCGGTAATAAATCACTTTAAAAATGATGCAATCCACCCAGATTGTTTGGTGCACATGCGCGGAAACCCCTAGTAAAGAAGTCAGTCGGGACGGCCTGAACATACTGTATTTCATGTCTGCCAGATAAGAATTGTAGAATGAAACGACGAAAAAAACTTTTAAAGAAGTGATAAGTAGTTGTAAATGTACCTATTAGAAAGGGGGGTGCCTCTGCACAATGAAACAGTTGGAGAACTTCCTGATCAACTCGTCCAAAGAGTTGCTATCTTGGAGTCCATATTGCAAAAACTCCTGACGATATGGGCCCGTGAAAGGCCGAAGGTTTGTAGATGGGAATTCTACCCAAACCTTCATGCTTCTTAACACCAATGGGAAGATCATATCTTGGGCTCGGCGATGTACAGGGAAAGTTTAAAATGATGATATTTACTATTAATCATGTTTGGGAGGAATGTGGGGGAGTGGGAGGGGAAGGGGGGAGTGGGAGGGGAAGGGGGGGAGTTGTTTGGGCTGTGAGTACTGTTATAAATATATACAGTATATTTTATTTGTTTCCGGGCCATAAGATAAATTATACTCGTTTTTTGCATCTATTAGTGAAAGGAGAAGCGTCCGTGTGTGTGTGTGTGACAACTACAGCCACCGCTAGCTAATTGTATTAACAGTAAATAATAGGAAACCAATTCCTGTCATGTACAGATATTTCTTGTGTATCCTCTATTCTCGTGAGTCCGATTTTCATTCAAGAACAGAACAATTATGGTTAACCAGTAGTTTAAAATATACACTCTTTTGTCCAAATGCTGAAAATTATGTTTAAAAGACCTGTTGAATCACAGATTTCACACTAGCAATTGCAGATTTCAGTTCTCGGCGAGCAGAACTGAGTCACTGAAAACACATACGCACACAGAGTAGGCGCAAAAGGCCTCATTTAGCATTTGTACATCATTTCGAAAGTCTCGTATTACCTCTGCGCCATCCTGTGAGACCTGATTCCCACCAATTGTAATATTATCATGGAGTACGGTAGTATTCCATATAGAAGGATGATACGGGAAAAAAATGGCCACCCATAAAAATGTGCAGACAATGATACACTTATAAACTATGGAGTGAAGTTATAAGCATCTAAAAGCCATACCTTTTATTCTTGAATATTTTATGAACTACCAAGATTTAAAAAGACACCAGAATACATCGCTAAAGTACCACATTGAGAGATCGCTAAATTGCCAATTCGTACTTCTTCTTCTCCTCCTCTAAAAACAATGGAAAACTGTAGCCCAACCTAACTCAATAACTGCTGA
>CM068954.1:146716029-146740478 GCA_035128595.1 Eptatretus atami
GTGATTCCAATGTGAGGAAGTTACTTTGTCTCTGGGCTATTGCATACAAAAAAACAACAAAACGTGCACAAAAACTGTGGTTATAACCAACACATGCCAGGATTGAGGGGGTAAAAAGAATTGAACCATCGTGGTGTATATCCTCTTCTCCCCAAAATAAACAGAAACAACTATTTAAAACATGGAAAAACAGAGGCATGGAATCTATACCAACACGATAAAACATATAAAACAGTAAGTGTATTAAATTTGCTAATATTATCATAAAATATTTATAATTATCTTCAAAAGAAGTCGCACAGATACAAATTGCGACACTAACTGATGGGAAGCTCTAAATTGCCTGGTCGAGCAATTGTGAAGGCAGGCACGGTCATCTTCTAGTCCCCCAAAAACGATGCTGCTCTAGTGGGTGATATGCACTGATGTCTGCATATTATCTCACTTTCTTTATGAACTCTTTTATATATTCCCCCCCCCAAAAAACCCCCAAAAAACCCCAGACACTAGAAGAGAAAACATTTTTTTTTAATGTAAAAACATAGAGGGATGAAATTTCAAAAAAACAACCAAACAAGCAGTCATAGACTGGTACTTACGAAATCGTCAACTTGACCTCTGACCTTGTCTAATAAAAGCTGTCTCTAGAGAAGGTAGCGACGCAAACCAGAAGTTTCTACGATGATTCTGTACCAAACCATCAAAAATAGAATGTTTGACCTCACTGTGACCTTGACCTTTGACCGATTTTGACCAAAATCTAATCAGCACTAGCCATCACCCTCCTGAATCACGTGGTGTAATTTGACATTGGTAGCTTCTTCCGTTCTCGAGTTATCATGCCTACAAAACAAACAAACACACACACACACAAACACAAACAAACACACAAACAGATGACGGAAGTCATCAATATACTTACAAAACTTTACATTTCGTAAGTAACAAACACACAAACAGATGACGGAAGTCATCAATATACTTACGAAATCTTTACATTTCGTAAGTAACAAGGTAGGAATGACACCACATTACGATGCCTCAATACAACCCCACAATCCTCTTATGGATTACCATCATTACATCTTGACGTTGTTCCATCACAATCCCACAACAAAAGTAAAATGTCAAAAGATGTCGTGATGGTAATCCAGAAAAGGATTGTGGTGTCACACTGTGGAATCATAATGTGGTGTCATTCTGACCTTGTTTGGTTGTTTTTTTGAGAATTCATCCCTCTTTGTTTTTACATTTTTAAAATATAATATGATATAATGGGCAGCAAAGTGTCAAATCTGGCAAACCAACTTTTTTTCCAGTCCAACGGGATGGTGTGCACCGTCTCTTGAATGGACGTTGAGCTGGGTGTCCTGTCTGCTAGCATTAGTTGATGGATGTTAAAAATCCCACAGTATCTTTGGACGAAGAGCAAGCGATTTGTGCCGGCACCATGAACAAATTACAAATCGCTGTTCTGACTACCGCTGGAAAGACAAGAGCAAACCACTCGACATAATCTTTGCATTGAGACTGTTTTAGCAGCACTGAACCTGTCTTTTGGCAGATCACCAGTATGAGAAAGTAAGCTTCTTATACAGCCTGCATTCAATTTTGCCATGTTTGGGTTTAAATCAGACAAAGTTCAAGCTGCTTTATTTTCATCACAATTATTTTACTATAACTCTCGAGCATTTCAACAGCTGCTTCTTCATGAATAGAACAGTTCTGTATTGATAATGGTCGTTCAGAAAGTTATCAAAGTGAGATATTGTACTCACAGTAGTCTAAGTCACACAAAACACCAACAACGAGATGTACATTTACATTAAAAAAAAAAAAACATTTAGCTATTTTCTTATGAATCATTATACACTTGTACGTTAAAAAAGCTTAAAACATTGGCATGCCCTGAATGATATGAAGCCAACTGTATTATTTGCTTCCACCCACTCTTATTTATTGCTCGAGTGATGTCGGGCTAAGTTATGATGCAGCAACATAATTGCAAATTTCTATCTCGAGTCCACAGCTCCTTTTGAGAAGAGATAGAGGATTCCTGTGGATTATCGGAGCAATTGCTCAAATGATCAAACCTAAAAGGTCTTCCCTTAAAAGCTTTACCTTTGTTATCATAATTGCCATAAGTTATAAATGTCAACCGACAACGAGGTGATTCAATAGCAGCAGGCCATCGATGAGAATGCATACAGGCTATTAACTTACACCCTGTTGCCATCAGTAAGACTGTTCTGGTGTTTAGGCCGAGCTATTCGAGTGAAACACCCGCTGTTGGGACTTAAGATGGAGAAGCAGCCAAATGATGAAAGACTGTGGCAGCTCCGAGAGCCCGAGTGGCAGATGTCACTGTTTGTGTTTCGAACACCCTGTATGTTATCCGATACTGAATATGGTCCATCTGGCAGAACAGCAATTTAAGCTGTAAATGTTTTGGGAGCTTGTAAATTTCTCAGAGCCAGAAGAAAAGAAAGAATATCTAAAGTTATGTTTAATCATGTACTCCTGTAAATTATGTTTAATCAACAATACTTAAGTCTTCCTGGAACTTATGCAACATTTCCAGGTTGTTGCATTGTTTTAATCAAAAATGTCAAATCAATATCACAAATCAATATCAACTGAAGGCAGAGTGTATGTTTTACAGAAAGCGAATGCAACAGAATACATGGATAATTATTATGCTTACAATGGAATCCTCTCAAGTGCAGCATTTCACTTGAGTTCAATTAATATTTTGTGAGTCAGAAATAATGTCTTTATTCATTCACACCAATTACAAATGCTTAAAGAGGAGTTCAAGTTCGACAAGCCGCTGCAGCTTTAAAATGGCGTCAAAGATGGCAAGCAGAAGAGACTCATTGGGGACATATCTGCCACTTGGGCCAATGGACATATCTGCCAGAATGAGTTTTCCTCACGTCTAATGTAGTTGTCAGTGGCAAAGGGGCTGATGCAGATGTCGATGGGGCTAAACTCGGTGCTTTTGTGTGTGGGCTTACAGGAACAGTGGGAGTCGATGTAGCTAGAGTTTGTTCTGCTGTAGCAGTAGGATGGGATGCATCAGACTCTTTAGCCGTGTCAGCAGCCTTGAGTCTGTCTAAACTGACAGTTTCAGACCCCATTAAAATCAAGGATGAAGTACTTGTCCTTCCTGATTATGACTCGGAAGGGGCCCCGGTAGGGAGGTTGCAGAGAAACTCTGACAGTGTCGTCATGTTAAAAAACATGGGTACAAGACAAAAGATCTTTGGGCAGATGTGTGTAACTCTGTTGAGCTCTGGTGGGGATGCGATGCAACTCACTTATTGGCCTTCTCAGTCTGACCACATAATTGCTCAGGTCCAAATCGGTGTGAATGTTAGTCAGAGCAACAAATTTCCCAGGAAGGTGATGTGTTGATCCAAAAAACAACTCAGCTGCGCTGCAACCCAGATCAGCTTTCACTGTGCCATGAATGCCCAAAAGCAATAACGGTAGGTTTTCCATACAGTGATGCGGGTCTGCTTGTGCTCTGAGTGAAGACTTAAGCTGTCAATGGAACCATTCAACAAGCCCATTTTCAGTGGGGTGGTAAGTAGTTCTGGTGCATTTACTTTCAAGTAACTCGGTCAGCATTTTGAAAAGTGTGGACTCAAACTGTCATCCTCTGTCAGTGGTGATAATACATGGGGTGCCAAACACTGCAACAGATCTAGAAACTAAAGCTTTAGTTACGGTCTCTGCCGATATGTTCGGTATTGGAATAGCTTCTGGCCACCCGGTGAAATGGCAAACGCATGTGAGCAGACATGTGTTACCTCCAGATGGTGGAAAAGGACCGACCAAATCAATGTGCACGTGATCAAAATGGAAATCAGGAGATGCAAAGGTGCCCAATGGTGTTACTGTGTGACGATGCATTTTCGCTCATTCTGTAAACAGGCTCTGGACCAGTTTCTCACATCGCAGTTCATGGCACACCAGACAAACCGTTGAGTCACAAGGTGCTGCGTTGCCCTGATACCAGGGTGAGAGGTAGATTGTGCAAAGCATCAAATATGGCCCGTCTGAACAAAGCAGGTATATATGGACAAGAAGTGCCAGTGGATAAGTTGCAAACCATAGTGCCTTCAGAGATAGGGAGGGGTACCTCACTGAACTTGAGCGATGTGGACCTGTCTCTGAGATGCTGAAGTTCCTCATCCCCCTGCTGTGCCTTGGCAAGTCTGTTGAAATCGATGGAGGTGGTTGTGTGTGTCGAGGGTGATGATATTGAGCCATGAGAGAGCATCAGCGACAGCATTCTCCTTACTGCTCACATGACGTATATCGGTGGTGAATTGAGAAACATAGTCAAGATGTCGGACCACTCTTGGTGAATAACGATTAGGTTTTGCTTGGAAAGTTTGCGTTAATGGCTTATGGTCAGTGTAAACACAAAACTGCCGACCCTCAAGCACGTGACAAAAATTGCGGATTGTGAGGTAAACCAACAGCAACTCACGACTAAAGGTGCTGTACCTTGTCTTTGCTGGCTGCAACCTTTTGGAAAAGAAGGAAATGGGCTCCCACTTCCCTTCCACATGCTGTTGGAATACTCCACCAACTGCCGCATCTGACACATCCACCATGTTACATAGTGGTGCATCTGACTTGGGATGGGCAATCATTGTCGCCTCTGCCAGCGAAGCCTTCACTGCGATAAAAACAGCAGCACATTCGTCGGACCAAACCAGGTGTTTTTGGCTCCTTCCCATGTCGTGTGAGGGGGTCAGTTAGTGGATGAATGGTGTCTACACAGTTTGGGATGAATCTCCTGTAAAAATTCACCATGTCCAGAAACTCCCCTAGCTTGTACACTGATGTTGGCTGCAAGTAATCCTGGATCGCCTTGACCTTGTCAGCCAGTGGATGAATGCCATCCTCCTCGATCAAGTACCCCAAAAACTGTAATGAGGACACCCCAAACTGACATTTGCTAGGATTTATGATGATGCCATTGTGAGGTAAACTGCGGTAAGCGAGTGAACACAAGCTGCACATGCTGTTCATGCTCCTTGATCATCTCGCTGGCTATGAGCAGATCAATGTAGGCAAAACGAAAGGCAAACTCCAAATGACCTCATCGATGAAGCACTGAAATGTTTGTGCTGCATTGCATAACCCAAAGGGCATGCGCACAAAGTCGAAAAGGCAAAAAAAGAGTGGTAATGGCTGTCTTGTGTGCATCAGTCGGCTCTAGTGGAATCTGATGATATGCTCTCAAGGATGTAAAGCTTGGAGAAAACTTGCTTTCCCTGGAGTCAAGATGTAAAATCCTGCAGGTGTGGTTCAGGGTAACAGTCTGGTACTGTGTTCCTGTTCAGTGCGCAGAAGTCACCACAGGGCCTCCAATCGCCAGACATCGTCTTCTTCTGAACCATATGTAAAGGTGAGGACCAGTTGCTGCTTGAATGTCGAATGATACCCAACTCAAACAACATGGTCAAACTTCGCTTTAGCAATTGCATAATGATCCGGAGCTAGTTAATGTGGTCGAGCTGCAACTGGAGGGTCACGCGTGTCAATGTGGTGAGTAGTGGAATGTTTGACCGCTGCTTCACTGAAGGTGGGCTGAGTTATTTCTGGGTACTGTTGAAGGATGGAGTCAAAACTGGGCATGTGGTGGGACTTGACAAACATTGGATTGACAGAAGGCACGTGCACAGTGATACCTTTGACACAAAGATTTGCGGTAGAGTCAAGGAGCTTTTGGTTTTTCACATCCACCAACAATCCAAAATGCTTCAAGAAATCGGCTTCTTGACTGTGAAACTGCAAGGCTGAACACACTCGTGTGGATTCTCCCTAAATTGCCAATGACACCAACACGCGCCCTCTGCATGATGCTGTGCACCAGGACTACGGCATTGTTGTGTGTCGGTCTCCTGCATGTTGCTGTGGATTCATCTACGACCATGCTCCTCCTTAAGATGACATGTAAGAGCCTGTACTTGGGCAGTTAGCTGGTCCATTTGGGTTTTAAGTCATTGCATGTCGGATGTATAGCTGGTGCAGATACGTCACCGGCTAACTGGGATGGGATAGCACCGGTGGAGGAAGTGGGTGGGGTAGCAACTTCGATAATCTTATCAGCTAAATCAGTGAGTTGCTCGATATTCACTGAATCGCTGGTTGAAACAAGGATACGTTGAGCATTGATTGCCAATCGTTGGAGTAAAAACTGCTCGAGTATGTTAACCTCGAGGTTATTCTCCCCCAACAATTGTTGCAACCTTCGTATCAATTGAGAAGGCTTACGATCCCCCAGCTCCTCTGAACAAAGAAGTTGATGCAAGAGTTTTTGCAATGATGCGGATATGTGGCGAATGAACTGCTGACTTGAGGCACATTTCAGGCAAAGACAACACAGCAGCTGATGCGTTATCATGTATGGACGTAAACGCCTTAGAGACAACAGCCGTCATTGATTTTGATGCCATTGCTCAATCTCAGAAGGATGATGAAGAAATGCAAGTCAGCTGCTAACTCACTTCAGCTCGGTGCAGTTCCAGTTTCCACATCAAGTAGTACTATTATGTGTGATATCTCTACTGGAAATCCTCGTCCATAAATCCCAGCCAAGTGTAGACACTCCGTTTTTCATGCTCTGCATGATTTGTCACACCCGGGCATTTGAGCCACACAACAGTTGACTACTGCACGTTTTGTCTGGCCAGGTATCAACCGAGATGTACGCAAATGGGCAAGAACTGCGGTGTCAAAGTCGTACAGTGCACCGGCACACAAAAACATCCCTAGGAACTTTTGCAACACCAGATGCCAGGTTTGATCATGTACACACTGACATTGCGGGACCTCTTCCTACATCAGATGGGCAAATATATATGCTCACTTGTATCGACAGGTTTACACGTTGACCGGAAGCTATGCCTCTTCCAGATGTCACAGCAGAGACCGTAGCTCGTGTTTACATTGCACGATGGCTGGCAAATTTTGGAGTGCCTTCGACCGTCACAACAGATAGAGGTCGTCAATTTGAGTCTTCCCTTTTTCAATCACTCATGGAGATGCTCGGCTGTAAATGCATCAGAACGACATCTTATCATTCATCCTTCTTCTAATGGGATGGTGGAGCATTTCCACGGACTGCTTAAAGCTGGTCTCAAAGCTCACGCTGACACACGATGGACTGAGGCACTTCCTCATGTCTTGTTGGGCATTCGGACAGCAGTCAAGTCAGATATGGGGAGCTTCATGACTGAACTTGTCTGCAGGACCACCATTCGGTTACCAGGAGAGTTCGTAGCACCAAGTAAAAGTATTAGTGACCTGGATCCCAGCAATTTTGTGCACCGGTTGAAACGACACATGCATGATCTTCAGCCTACACCCACGAGGTCCCAACAAAGACAATCACAGATCCATCCAGATCTTCACACATGCACACACGTCTTTGTACGACATGATGCCGTGAGAATGCCTCCACAGCCACCATACTATAGATGTCGTGACCTGCTTTGCAAGACTGAGCATGCGCAAACCTTTCCTGGCCCTACATCATGTGACTCTCAGAGGCAGTTCTTATTGGTTGCACGTCATAGACTTGAGGACGATAGGAAGAGCTTTTGGAGAGCAAGCTTTGAGGAAGTTTTGGTCGGGAGTCAGTTAGCGGGTTTTTCTGATAACTACTCAACGGGATTCTCTTTGCAAGTCCACGTATCGTTGGGTTGTTTTTGTAAAGCAAATAATGCGTGCACTTCATGCTTTTGGTTTTAACATTATGCTTTAATTTAACCAAACTAACATTCCACCTCGTTCTGGTTCTTGTTAACTCGGCCGAGCTGGCTAGCTTTTTCCCGCCTTATTCACATCAAGAATATTCGACAAGAACCGTGATTCTGATTTATTTTTTATCGACTCCTTTCGATCACCTGACGTCACATTTGTTTCACGAGTTTGTCATTGGGCATCGACACGATGCAGTAACTCGACAACAGTGGGGGTTTCAAATGGTCTATGGGTGGGGGGGGGGGGGGGGGGGTTCCCCCAAAATATATATTTGCTTTCTTCTCCGAAACCACACACACAGGGAGAGGAGGGAGGCGAGGGAGAGAGAGGAAGAGAGGAGAGAGGGAGAGGAGAGAGAGAGCAGGCAGGAGGAAGGGGAAGCTAGATACTGTGGGAGGGAGGGGTGCGAGGAGAGGGTGAGAGAGAGACAGAGAGAGAGGGAGATAGAGAGAGAGAATGAAAAAAATTAAAAGAGAGAACGGTGAGGGGTGATGTGGGGTTAGGAAAGATAATACAGTATGTTATGCTCAATGACCGAACACGCACACAAAAAAATTAACTCATGTCAAAACAGCTGTACACATAATGACAACATAGTTTGTAAAGTAATCCACTGGCACATCTGCAAAAACTTTGATATTCCAGTTCCAGAAAATTTGTGGGAACATGAACCAAAACTAATCACTGAAAACATGGAAGTACCGCTAACATACGACCTTATGATCCCATCAGGTGTGGACATTGCAAACAAGGCATTGCAACCAGATATCATACTTAGATACAAAAAAAGAGAAGGTATTGCAAAGTGCGGTGTTAATACCAGTGATTTTGGACTAAACGATGCAGAAATCAAGAAAATGACCAAACACCAAGACCAAGCTGAAGAATGTCAAAGTTGTACCAGCGAGAGCTGGTTGTACCTACAGGAATGATGACAAAGAACCTCACAGAGATTTTAAAAACCATCCCTGGGAATATTACTACAAACGAACTATAGTTGCAAGCTGTCCAGGGCCCAGTGACGATCCTGAAGAGAGCCCTCGGCACAAAACTTTGAGAACAGAAAACTTCACAGCTTGGTCCATGAATCGTGACCCCTTACCAAAATGAAGGTGGATACTTTAAGTCCGCCCTGGGAGGACTCTGTTCCACCTTCTGAAATCCGCATATAAAGATAACAAATAACACACACACGAAGGTGGATACTTTAGAGACCTGCTGCAGGAGCATTTAAAACCCACGCTGCCTGGCAAAGGTCTGCCTGCATGCGTGTATGCTCGTACATGCTGTGACCTTTGCACCCCTCTGGTCAACTCACTCCAAATTTGATTCGTACATGCTACAGTCCCCTCAACAGAGGGGAAGGGGTGGGGGACAGGGGGAGGGTGGAGCAGTGGGAGAGAGAGATGGAGGAGTGGAGAGAGAGGGGAGAGGAAAGGAGGGGGAGAGGGGAGGTGTCGGAGAGAGAGAGAGAGAGAGAGAGAGAGAGAGAGAGAGAGAGAGGGGGGGGCATGGTCGGAAAGAGGGAGAGGTGTGGGAGAGGGGGGTAGGGTTGGGAGGTAGAGAGAGGGGTGGGATCGTTGGGAGAGAGGGGAGAAAGGGGAGGGGGAGGGATTCTGGCAGAAGAGACACCCAGTTTAACGTCCATCCGAGAAACGGCACACACAATGATGAATTACCCTGCCTGTGAAACTCTGGGATGACAGTTTATAGCGACCATCTTGTTTACCCTGTAAACCTTGCCCCATATCTCATATCTCTGTTCCACACTGTTCTTTCCTTCCCTGCTCACCTTATTGTACTTTCTGTGCATTAGCTCTCATACACCCTCGACAGTGTTTACAAAAAAACTCCCCAAAAACACCTGGGTTGGGATTCAAACTCAGGCTAGACAGCTTAGAGTGAGCATGCGTACCTCCCGTCTTCCTTGCCATGATGTGGCGATTCATTACTTAACAACTGAAATTTTTTTTTACTCATTGTGATCATGTAATTTATTTTGCTTCACTACCTCCTGTATTGAACCATGGTATCGTATCGCTATTGATTGAAGCTTGAAGAACATGCACCAAGTGGCTTCACCAAGCATTCCATGAAATGCTTCAAGAAACTTTTAAAAACGAAACGTTTAATTTTTATTTGTATTTATCTATGCCGAAGTGACGGGTCGTATAATGGAAAATCGTACAAAAAGGGGAAACGTGGACTAAAATAAAATTTCACATTTTCAGCGAGCCAACCACCGCGTGTTGCACCACAGAACAACACGTGACCAACGCACGCAAATGGCCCCTGAACTTTGTTCAAGTTGATCGATATTGTATTCAGTGACAGTGCAAATATTGCAGAGCACTCGCCAAGTTGCTTAAGCACTCCAATGAAACGGTTTATAAGAAACGGCTTGCTTGGCACGTGATTAGCAATCACCAAACCGTTATATTAAACATACACCTCCCTGAGATGCCCGAAATGTCAAATATGTCCGAAATGGACAAATGAACACTTTTTTAGGAGTTGGAACTGCTGCTAAGTTCGATTCTGGAGCTCAAATTTTGAAATTCGGCTTACTTTAAAAGATTCTCGAGATTATCGCATGTGCGGAAAAGAAACAAAGCCACGAACGCTGCCGTCTCCGGGCGTTTATATGCATTGCAATGTACCCAGCGATTAAGTATGATGAACAGGCATTCGATAATACGAGTGAGGAAAGTGAAAAAAAGAACACTTAATCTTTTAGAAATCATTGCGGCCTGTTCCAAGTCTAGGCAAGGTTGAGCAGGCCAAAAAACATGGCGGCTTCAGACCCCAGCGAGGTTACCCAGGAGAAGCCTTAAGACTCCAAAGAGTAAGGTGGCCAAGGATGTGCCTGATGAAGGATATAATTAAATAAGGCCGTTAATTATCTTCAAAATGGGTGTTTTAATGAACCCAAACACCCAATTTTCACTCTTGGGCTTCCTTGGAGTTCCCTAAGTATGTATGCAAAGTTTCAGGCTGCTAGGTTTCATAGTTTTGGAGTTATAGAGGAAACACCACACACATACACACACACACACACACACACACACTAATTTTGTTGAGATTACCAGCTGTTTCTTCAACTACGAGAAGTGGAATCTAAGATGTACACTAAATAATTTGCCAATATTTACAAGGCACTTTTGAGCAATAGTGCAAATAAGAGGATTTAAACAAAATCCAACATTTGGATAATTTCGCTTTTGTAACCAAACTGCCTGGCAAAATATTGGCTCATTAATTTTGGCACTTCAAAACACACTTCATCATTAAGAGTCAACTCTTAATGAATTTGCATTTTGCTGTGATAATATTGGTTGTACCGTACATGAATATTATTTGAACAGCGGAATGAGTGGTGCTGATATTGATAGTATCATATGATATTAACAAAACCTTACTCCACTTTGTGCGATATGTAATGTACTAAATTTATGTTGCCATCAAGAACGACTATAGTGTATAAATATATACATTTTATGATGGCGTTTCAAAAGTTTCTGTTGCGAAGAAACAAATTTCCAAAGCATTCAAAACTTGTGCTCTAAGGGTCGACAGCATCATCAAAATATATATTTTTCGGTTTTTATTAAGCCTCCCCCAATTGCATTGAGTCCATAGACCAAAGGGGAAGGCTTATTGCTGTTGTCGGGTTTGTTTCTACAATTAGCGCCCGCCATTTTTAATGGTACCACATAGTTTCTTAGACCCCTAGGAGTATGAAACCACCTTTTAGAAAATTATTGTTATTATAATAATTATTATTTTTTCTTCCTGCACTTGCAACACTCAAAATTTCTGAGCTGTATCAATTCCCGAGCTGTATCTCGGAGCCGGCTAGGACTTTCGGAATGAAATTTTGCCTCAGTAATAGTAATAAGTGTGCGGGGTTGACATAATTATTTGAACTTGATCTAATTTTAAAGGTCATGACGCAATTATAGACATTTAAACATTTTTCACAAAAACTCGACTAAGGTTTGTCAGATCTGACCGAAATTTCCCTCCCTAGATAGCCTAATGCAAGGTGAATTTATGATTAATTTATGTCATACCCCTCTGCGTTAAAGGTCAAGGTGGTCTGAAAAAAAAAAGGCAATTTTTTTTGTCATCGCTCAATTTTTCCAAGGTGGAATCTCAAAGACCACTTGGCCTTCCAAGATGTTCTTGCATCATAATAGTGGATCTGCACTGAAGTTATGCACCTGCTTCTTGATACGTGTCCTTGGCCTATTTTTTTGGATTGTGACATAATTAATAAATAAACTTCTTTTTGATCATAACTTGAATAATTTTCCTCCATTTTTCATGATGTTGAGTTTTATAGATAGATTGTAGATGAGGACACATTTTCTTTATTTATACTCTATTGCTAAATGCTAAAGGTCAAGGTCATATGTTGGTCTGAAAAAAATATGGCCATCATTGGATCACAGGCCAATGGTAAGTTTCGGGCAATTGCCAATATCTAGTTATTGTTTTTTTTAAACAATTGTGCTGCCTTAAATAAAAAATACATTCCATTTATTGATTACCTATAAATGTTTTCTTTTTCGGCACATACCAGGTGCTTATTGAACATAATAGCAGCACAGCTAAACGTAGCATATGCAAGTTGCGTGTGATTCTGGCAGCATTACTGCAGATAATTAGAATTCTGACGTTCGGTGCAAGGAGTAACATTTAACATTTCAAAATCTGTGGGCGGTGTCAGTCATGTACAGCGTTTCCACAGAGCTTACTGCAGCTACCAGCTAAACTGCATTCACAAAAAGCTTTATATGAAAGGGAAGATGCAGCACAAGTATCTCTAATGTTCATTTGCATACTCTTTTAATACTGGGAATTCAAATGCATTTAGGAATCAAACTATTATTGCAATATTCTTTAAAATTGGGATTAATAATAATAATATTAATAATATATATGTATGTATATATATATACCGGGCGTAGTGGCGTGCGCCGGTAATCCGGCTACTCGGAAGCTTGGGTTGGAGGATCGCTTGAGGACGGGAGCTCTGCGCTGGGCCGCGCTATGAGAGGGTGTAGGGCAGCCCGGAATCATGGCGAAACCCAATCCTTATCCCTGTGTCGTAAGAGGCGACCAGGGTTGCGTCAGGAAGGGCATCCGGCGTAAAACCTATGCCAAATCAGTATGCGGATCATAACGGATGATCCGCTGTGGCGACCCCTAATGGGAGCAGCCGAAAGAAGAAGAAGATATGTATGTATATATATATATATATATATATGTATACACATAAATATATATGTATAAAGTATGTAAAAATAATGTATCCATCAGAAGTCTTTCATTCCTACAAAATATTTTATAGTTTGTTGGGAAATAGTATCGATCAGTAGTGGATGAACATGAGGCACTAGAAATGGCTTTGATATCCCCGAGGTTATGACGAGAAATAAATCTAAAATATCTGCATTTTGAGCAGTTAGGCTTACTATGAAGACATGTATGGGACATGAAGAGTTGTAGGTCCATATTTTTTAGCCTCGGGGCTTTTTAGTACATTTGTACATTAGATCATATTACTATAAAAAATCATTTATTGTGAAATATTGGCAGAAAATGTATACTCACCTTTGCAATGGATTTTCATGAAAGTATGCCATCCCAAAATATTGAGTTTCCATCCTAAAAAGGTTGCAAGGTGTCCGTTTTGATTTTTGTCAGGTCATGTCGACGTGTGAAATTTTACAACACAAGGGGAGATCACTCTCATTTGAATTCGATTTCCTAACTACTACTCACAGTGAAGATAGAAACTAAAAAAATATACCATCAGAGATGGGGAATCCCCCGCCATTGAATGAAAAAGGTCATACATATTCCAGATAATGAGGGAGGTGAATTGGAAACAAGACACCATTTGGTCATCATCTCGAAAAAGTTCCCCAGGGGTGAGGAATGTAGTAACCAAAAATAATTGAAATCAGATAAGCGGTTTTCCATTTATTACAAAAAACATTTTTTTCAAGATGGCCTCCCCAGTCGGCCATCTTGGATCCGGCCACGCCCAAAATCAATAGGGTTCTTCCTTTTCAGGTGGTACATGTGTGACCCAAATTTCAAATCGATATGGCGAACAGTTTATGAGTTATCGCACTCACAGCTTTAAATGTTGACGCCCGGACGGACGGACGGACGGACGGACAGCCGGACGCCAACAATATCCCCCTTCCGCCACGCGGCGGGGGATAAAAACCAATGTTTACATTTTCTAAAAAGTCTCTATGGTGGCCATCTTGGATTTTCCAAATGGCCACTTTTGAAAAATCTATTTTCCAAATATCTCCGCCTCTAATCCACGTAACCAAGCGCTTTCGGTGGCTAAACTTACATTTTAAGGGACATGGAATCCAGTGAGACTATATACAAACAGCTAAGTATAACAGAAAGAAAGATATTTGGTATAAAAGACCATTTTTTATTCTATTTAATCGTAAAACTGACAATATCGCATATAAAGATGAAATTTTTTGGTTATGATTTTAAAATGTAAGCAAACATGCTGCGTGTTACATTTACTATGGACAGACTGTGCTGTCGCCACATTTTGAATGGTTTCAGTCATCACTATCATCTGATTCACGGTTTTCATAGAATGAGTCTTCATCATTTTCATACTGTGTGGTACACATGTAGAGGTCGGTGCATTGCAAGTTGTTTGACCGGCAAGAACATCTTTGTGAGAAACAGTCTCCCTTACACTGGTATCTCACCATCTCTGTGATAGCCTTGGGTGATGGCGTCTTAGTCCTGATCTTCATCAATGATCTCTCTGTCTCTGGAAAATCCCCTTTATATATTTGCTGATGACTCCACCCACTGACGACATCCCTCATCCTTCAAATGACATCCCTCACCCTTCTGACAATGACATCCCTCATCCTTCAAATAGGCAGGCTGCAGCCTCTTCCCTCTCTTCAGACCTTGACAAAATCATAAGCTGGTCAAACACTTGGAATATGTCTTTCAATCCTGACAAATCTCACACTCTCACTATCTCTCTCTGAAAGGACCATCTGGCAACCCCCCCCCCCCCTCCCATGTACTTTCATAACAATCCTCTTGAGGAAGTTTAGTCATTCAAACTCCTGGGTCTCACTATTAGCCAAGATCTTTCTTCGGTAAACCACATTTCAAAGTTGGCATCCTCTGTTATACAAAGTCCTTCCTTGGCACACCTGAACTCTTATCCACCGACAAGGCCTTAATCTAGAGCTTGATGGAGCATTGCTCTCCCCACTGGGCTGGCTCCCCTGTCTCTCACCTTGCTCAACTTGAGACTGCAGAAACCAAAGCCTTTAAGATTTGTTGGAATCTCCTGCGATATGTTGATTATCTGGGCCGATCACTTCACCATCGCAGACAGGTCGGTGGTCTCTCTGTCTTCTAACATCTCCTTTATGGCCTTGCACCCTCTGCTTTTTTCCATGTTTTGTACCCCCTCCCTGCAGGTTTCTGTGGAATGCACACAGTCCACCATCAACCCCCTTCTAGTGAAATTCCCAAAATCCAGGATCACTGCTCGACTCCATTCATTCATTCCTCTTTTTTCCCACCTGTGGAACTTCCACATTTCTTCAATCTCATAATTCCCTCAAGATCTTCAAGACAGCTGTTCACCACCTTCTCAGATCATCTCACATCCAAAACCATGATATCTTCTACCTTCATGAACACCCCCACCCCATGCCCATCTCCTTCCAAATTTCCAGTTTTTCCTTCCTGAAAGTTTGCTTCTGTATTCCAATCTGTGTCCATCATGTGCATCTTCTCCTATCCTCCCCCCCCCATTCCTCCCCACTTCCTTATTTGTCCAAGTCTCCATCTATTTTATCCATCAACCCTGCTGTTATTGTCCCCCCCCCCCTCATTCTCTCTACTGTTCCTGTTTTTTTCAGTTGTGTCCTGATCCATTCAGTGTTCTAACTCTTCCACAAACCTTGACTTTGTATACAAAAAAAAATCCTTCATGGCACGGGCCTGGTAGGATGGCCTAGGCCCTGGAGGTATACACACTCATCTCTAAGCTGTCTAACCCGGGTTTTAATCTCAGCCCAGCTATAAACTGCCATCCTGGTGTTTCACAGGCAGGAAAGTTTATCAATGTTTGTGCTGTCCCTTCGGATGGACGTTAAACGGGCACCCGTCTGCCTGCATTCATCAATTGATGTCAAAGATCCCACGGTGTCCTTCGCGACGATTAGGTGAGTTGTCGTCGGCACCCTGTCCAAATTACAAATGCATGTCGTAACCTACAGAGGGAGAAGAAGAAGAATAAGAATAAGAATAAGAATAAGAATAAGAATAAGAATAAGAATAAGTCATGACACGATTTAGTACTTTGCTCAGCATACCGGCGTAACTTGCTTACTCTTCGGACATAACACCATGGGATATTTAATGTCCACCACCATCCGGTGCTATTAGGGGCCATTCGAAAATTACATAACGCTTTGGGGCGGGGGGGGGGAGAGTTGGGGAGATGGGGTGTGTCCAAGCTTATGGAGTGCTTCGGGGGGGGAGAGGGGAAGTTTCCAGTGTCGTTAAACTAAATCGATGAATCACAACTTTGTTCCATTCACCGTTTATTTAACGATGCAAGTATTTAATGAATCCAGGATTCAATACTTAATAACAAAAGCAAATCACTTTATTTTAATTCCATCGTTTCTAATCCATCATTGCTTTTTTCTGCAGACACTTAATCTCGTTTTCAAATGAAAGCAAATTAACATATTTAGAAACGATTACATCACTTCGAGGGATGAGTCCGATGACGTCATTACAGGGATTTGACCTGATGCCTGGTCCTTATTGACGGTACATGGACCGCCTTTACTTTTTCAAATATAGTTCGTAGTAACTGAAAAACACAATGGGGATAAATACCATTCCAGGATTAAGGTTTGAAATAGGGGAGGGGCGGTGGGGGTCTTCATTGAGCGTTACGTAATGTTTTAAGGGGTGTTTGTTGAAACATAACAGAGCGTTACAGGGGGAAGGGGGTGTCAGATTTGAGCAAAAAAAAATGCATTATATAATTGTTCAATGGCCCTTCAGGCAAACAATTTCACTGGCCTTTGGATGGACAGTGCACATTGATGAATCACCCTGAAACTGAAATAACAGGGTGATGGTTTTATAGCTGTGTCAAGATTCGAACCCAGCCTCGACAGATGAAAGGTGTTCACACATATTACATTATTGCTATCCTGCCAGCCTCCCTGTGATTATAACACTGTAATGTATGACGTTTCCTCATGCTCAGTTTCTAAAATGTCCTTTAAAGAAACACAGGCTATAGTTATTTCATTGAGAATGGCAGTGTACCAGAATGCTATTTTAATCACAAATTCTAACCTTAGCAATTATTCTTTGCACACTCTTGACTCGTGGGCGGTCCCTAAGAACCGCTTTACCTGCCCATTATAGTATCTTGTCTTTGTTTCGTTGTACTGGCCTGTTTTTGGATCTCACCTGCTGCACCACATCGTGAAAAGCAGGCATCTGATGTAGAACAGAACGGCAGTTCGTTGAGGTTTTAAAATGCCACATTGTTTTGTAGCCGATATTATATAACGTACGCATGCACAGCAGCATACGATGGACTGTACCCAAGACTGCACCAAGAAGTTGCACCGAATTCTGAAGCAGACATTTATAATGTGACCATGCTGCAGAGGTGAGCGCTGGCAGAATGGACAGCCGGCTTAACGTACGTTCCCCCAGCGTATGGCATCATCTCTACTCTAACGGCCCAGCCTGCAAAGCAGCAGGATGTCAGTTCGCAGTTGGCTGGTATTTAATGGATATCCCTTGGATTATCCTCACACTTCTCCATCCAAGGGAATAAATAAATAAATGAATGAATAAATAAATAAAATCACGTTGGTTTGAGCTTGGCCTGTTCGTGTTCCCATCTCAAATGATGGTTCATGATGCAGTGAATCCAAGTTCAAATCCCATATACGAAGGCTGTTCAAGGTGAACTTGCACCAAACTGGATGCCATCCAAGTGTTTCTTAATTGGCCCAAAGAGGGCAAAGTCGCAAAGTGACAGATCTGGCCTGTGAGATAGATGGTTTACAACCTCCCACCCCATCTACATGAGTGTTACAATGAATGGTGACATTTGCTGTGTGAGGTCTGACTTTGTCATGCAAACACCACTCAAGAGCATTCCTGGTCACCGCCTGAGAATTGCATTGTGAACGTCGTTGTGTAGGAGGTCCCTGTAAAAGGGGAATTTTATTGTCCTTCCACGGTCGAGAAAATCGACAAGGACAAGTCCTTGGCAGTCCTGAAACACTGCAGTCAACACTTTTATGGTTGATCACAGGATCTTGAACTTATTGGGTCATAGGAGGCCGCTGTAGCGCCACTCCATCCTTGGCCACTTGCTTTCCGGTGTGCTATGGTGAACCCCTGATTCAGCACACATCCCACTTATCTTCATAAAGAAAGTCATCCTCCTCTCTGCGGTAACGGTGTAGAAGATCAGACGCCACTTTCACACGGTCAAAGGAGGGTTTTCAGGATCCATCTTCCACTCACTTTGGACAACTTGAAGTGTGTGTGTGTGTGTGTGTGTCTGTGTAGGTACGTGTGTGTCTGTGTAGGTACGTGTGTGCGTGCGTGTGTCAGGCTGACCAGGTGCCTGGTATTTTATCGGAACGCCCTGTTTTTGGGGTTGTTTTTTTTAAACCAATGGCAGCTTCTCGCATCCTGTTTAATACCTCTTCAGGGTACCATTTGTCCCATCTTTTCAGTATTTTTATGTTGTTTATTTCTGCCGTGATGCCAATTACCATGACAGAATATTTTGAGAGGAAAGAAAAGGCTGCACGGAGTGCATGCACTGCATGCACACACGTTTCCATCATGGTGACATGATACGGTCAATAAGGGCCAGCAATGCAGCAAACACTGCCTTAGCTTCTTCAAATTAATCGCACAAGAGTGAGCTAACAGTATACAGGTGTAGTTCACCCAGGAAGACGACTGCAAAAAGGTGTGTGTATTTCATGAGGAATGGCTGATTTCCACCAGTTATGATTGGTTGAATCAGGATAGGTAGGCCTACTGACTATCATCATGAAGCCTCCTGCATGCAATGTGCTCAAGGAGTTTCTCCATTTCCCACAGCAGCTTTTCCGATATCATGGACATGCTCTCATCACTTCAGGGGGAATTATCCCCACAAGGAACGCTGCACCTTGACCTCACAGGGGGCCTACAGCAACCCCTTTGACCTTGCCCGAGTGTCCCTTTTCCTCCCCTCCTCAGAGGTGGTCACCCTGGTGTGGGTGATGGTCACCACAATCCTGATACCCATTCCAACTTCTGTAATATCATGGGCGCATACACCTTGGTTACAGAACTCAGATTCGGTTGTTTAATTATTTGGAGACTAGCAAGTACCACCCGTCGCTTCGCTGATGGGAATACTGAAGGGGAGAGGGAGAAAGAGAGGGGTGAAGAGGGAAAGAGGGGTGGGTGAGAGAGAGCAGGGAGAGAGGAGAGAGGGGGAGCGAGAAAGGGTGGGGGAAGGGAAGACAGTATGAGGTGAGAGGAAGGGAAGGCAGAGGTGCGGTGGAGCATTAATTACCACCCAGACACATCCGGTGCCAAGCTGGCTAGAGACAAACACCGCCTGGACATGTCCGGAGATAAACAACACATGGATCCGTCCGGAGACAAACCCTGTCCAGACATAACCACTATCCGGATATGTCCAGAGACAGAGACAGACACACACACACCAGAGAGAGAGAGAGAGAGAGAGAGAGAGAGAGAGAGAGAGAAGAGAGAGAGAGAGAGAGAGAGAGAGAGAGAGAGAGAGAGCTGCACTCTATTGGGAGGGATAGAGCAAGGATGGGACAGAGAGAGAGAAAGGGAGAGTTATGCTTTATGAACACACACACACACACACACTTGGCGATATTGGGAACAACCCAAAAACCTTGAATAGCTTTCACCGAAAAACAATGTTGCATTTAAAAAGACGTTTCAGGGATATGTTCACAAACAATAATCTTTACAAACAGCTGCATGTGACGGGTGGAAAAAAAGATTTGGCTCGGTAATTTAGAAAACACGTTAATACGGCAAATGGCTCAGAAATCGGGTGTCATTTCAAAACAACTCACTCAGGGCAACGGAGCGCGAACCACTCGCTCAGGGTGATGAAGCAGGAACCATCCGCCCAGGACGACGGAGCAAGAACCACTCGCTCTGAACGATGTGCTGTGCAAAAGCGTCCGCAATGAGTGAACAATTCGCTCAAAAGGACATAGTGCAGTACCGCAATCAGCTGTAAGGCGTTCGGCAAGTGGTTTAAGCACTCATGCAAGCACTCCAATTAAATGGTTGATAAGGAATGGTTGGCGAAGCTGTCGCTGCATATCATATAGGATCCCTTTATCTATGCTGCACATGCAGCAGTTAATGAAATAAAATGAATTCGTTCAAATAATGACTTTATCCACAAAAGAGTTGCAGCTGAATGCAGAACAACCCTGGTGACATCACAAAGTTCAATCGCCGTACGTGCGTGGCCGTAATTAGTGAAGAAAAATTTTTAGTTCTTGTTCAATATAATTCTCCAAAAAGGAGAAAAATATCAGTTTAATACTTTGCAAATTTCACATTTTCTTGTGTATCTATGGAGGAGGGAACATAGCCTTCCTTGCTTAAAGTAAATAGGTATATCAGCTTGCTTTTAAGACTCATTATTTCTTTGAATTATCAGATTTCACAACAGATTTTGACACTTATTTAGTCCGGACAATATGCGATCCTCAAAACCGAAATAATATTTTGATGATATACTTTAATTAGTCCGTGAGAGTAGATCGTGAAAAATCATATCATATAATGCATGAAGTCACTCCAACTTCCTAATTTGAAAACCATCGTAGTTACAAAAACAATTCGTAGCTATGAACAGGCATTCGATAATATGATTGAGGAAAGTGAAAAAAAAACTCTCGTTAAGAAATCGTTGCGCCTGTTCCAAGTCAAGGCATGGTTGAGCAGGCAAAAAACATGGCGGCTTCACCCCAGCGAGGTTACCCAGAAATGCCTAAAGACCCAGAGAGCGAGGTGGCCGATGATCGCCTGATGAAGGATAATATGGAATAGGCAAAGCCTAGAAGCGAACGTAGAATTCTTCTTACATTCGCTTCTGACTTTACCTATTACCTCAACATTACCTTCACAACTACAACTACACCGCCTAGAACAGGATCTCATCTAAAATATATATACTTCAACATTACCTTCACAACGACAACTACACCGCCTAGAACAGGATCTCATCTAAAAAATTATATATATATTACCTCAACATTACCTTCACAACGACAACTACACCCCTTAGACAGGATCTCATCTAAAAATATATATATATTACCTCAACATTACCTTCACAACGACACTACACCGCCTAGAACAGGATCTCATCTAAAAAAAATACTAGAAGCGAACGTAGAATTCTTCTACATTCGCTTCTGACTTTACCACTGATCCTACTATCTGGATTGGTCACGACGGCTCGTGCGTGAAGCCACCGGAAGTGCACTTTCGCCATCTTGTCTCCCCCAAAAGAGGCGAACTGTCGTAACACGCAACATTGAACCGGGCCCGGCCGATTTTGCAAAATATATTTCTTCAATATATTTCAACTTCTGTCTAATATTTTAATGGATTTTGAAGTAAATTACTGTCCTAATATATCGATCGAATTCCGGAAAATTCCTTGGAGCTCTTTGGCAATTTGCAGGGAGGCGATAAATGCATATTATGAGCCCGACACAGGGTTGGATCGGAAACAAACATAGGCGAACATCCAAGTTACATTGCTCCAGGTCATTCATCAATAACAAAACAAAACTAAAGTCATGTTTTTTTATGTTATTTTAAAATATGTTTTGTTATTTTGGCAATTTTTGTTATTCTACGTTCTTCATGTTTTCGGGCAAGGTGTACTACGAGATGTTGGCTTGAAGGCCGTTTTGAGACCAAAGTTCGCAGGCAAAAGTTAACATGACGAGCCAATAACTCCATACATAGCCTTTCAATGTCCAACACATCCTGAAACCTTATAAATATAATATCCTTCTCGTAAATAATATCATGTAGCTGTGTACTTTTCTCACAGGCAGCGTGGGGTACCCCCCCCCCATCTCAACACATATTCAGAGTTTACGTTGTGTTAAAAACTGAAAAATTTACATCATAAATGAAGAAGATATTCTGTTTATTTTGCACACAAGAATGTTTTAGAATGTACAAACTTCAGGTTAAATCAACATTCCTACCTTTGGAGGGGTGGGGAAGGAACCCCCCACCCCATCAGACTTCCCCCTCTTCCCCCTTGTCACTTCCCTCCCTTACACCATGGATCTCTTCCATCCCCCTCTCTTTCTTCTCTCAATGTTGTCAACTTTATATGTACTCAGGGATCAGGACTCAGACCATTACTATTAATTATTTACATCAATGATTTGGAGAGAGGGTGAAGAGTTTCCAAATTTGCAGATGACACAAGCTTGGAGGAAGGTGGATAGCAGAGGGTGGTGATCAGATTCAGGAAAGTGTTGATACTCTCATAGATTGGGCAAAGATTGGAGAATGTAATTTAACCTGAGCAAGTGTATAAGTTGTGGGATGGGAGAAACATATAAATAGAGATTACAGGATACAAGTGAATGTTGGAGTGTGTCACATGGGGGAAGATCTCGGTGGTAAGAGATATGGGAGGTAAGCAGGCAGCACAGTGCCAGGCAGCAAAATATGAAGCAAATCTGGTTTTCAGTTGTATTTTGAGGGATCAATTATATATCAAAAGAGTTGTTAACATAGCCCAGGAATTTAGTGAGGGCCACATCTAGAATATTGTGTGCAGTTTTTGTCACCACAATCAGGAAGGACATCGCTGCCATGCCGAAGGTCAACACAGGGCGAACAGATTGATTCCGGGCCTCACTCGACTCACTGAAGCGTTGAAGGAGACAGGGCTTTATGCAATAGAAAGAAAGAGGTACTAGAGGCGATTATTGATGATGTTTAAGGTATTGAAGGCATCGACAAAATAAGTGCAGAAGAATTATTTCAGCAAGTAGACACAGTGATCGCACCAGGGCGTATTGCTTGAGAGTAAAGAGAGTCAGTTAAGAAGTGATGAGTAGGGGTCTTTCACTCAAAGAGTAGTTAATGCATGGAACGGTCTCCCTGGAAAGGAATTGGTGACAAACAGTAGATGGTGTTAAATTGGAATTAGATAGGAACCTGGAAGTTATGGAGATTGAGGGGTAGAGGAAGAAGCCTGTGTTGCTTATGTGAGGTGGCGGCTTGGGATCCCAGGGTCCTGAGTTCAAGTCTCGTTGCCCGCTGAATTAATAACACCAGGAGGTTGACGCAAAGTGACATTCTCTCACGGTCACACGAGGTCTGTGATTTTCACAAGTTCATTACACCAACTAATAAAACTTTGCATATTACATGCAAAGTTTATTGCTTGGATTTGGAGATTTCTTACTGCCAGTCTGCTGTTTTCGTATTCGCTGCAGTGATGTTTGGGGAGACAAGATGGCGGAAGTGAACTTCCGGTGACTTCACTCCTCCATATACAATCGCTGGACGTGACCAATCCAGTAGTAGAGATCAGTGGACTTTACCTATAACTTGTTCACAACTGTATACACATTTCCGGTTACTTCGGCCTGGATTCGATCAGCATCAAATAACGTAAATCACGATTAATATTATTTTGATGATGCGGAGATACTATTATAAAATCAGTGGAGGAAATATACACCATGTCTGATATTATTTGGGTCTTTCTATGCTCCCGACTGCCTTTATCTCCCGGCATGCATCATTCCCCATGACAAAACCGGAGAAACAAAAATAACCAGAAGCAAAAAAAAACGGAAGCAAAAGGGTCATAGCCAACCACACGGATTCCAATAATGCCATGGTATTGTGTTGTTGTTGTTGTTGTTGTTGTTGTTCCTATTCTCTCATGTGCACGCGCTAATAATATTCACAAGATAGAAATAAAACCCAATCGTTGTATACACCGCACAGCGTTTAAAAACAACCGGAAGCAAAAGGGTCATAGCCACGACACGGATTCCAAATCGTCAGGGGTATGTATTGTGTTGTTGTTGTTGTTGTCCTATTCTCTCATGTGCACGCGTTAAGTATAAGTCACTGCGTTCGCTAATATGGAATAGGCAAAGCCTAGAAGTGAACGTAGAATTCTTCTTACATTCGATGCTGCAATTTCCGGTTATCGGCCTGGATTCGGATATCACGATCAAATAATGTAAATCACGATTAAAAATTATTTTTTTTCATGATGCGGGAGATATCTTTATTACCTCAACATTACCTTCACAACAACAACTATGTTGTGTTCACGAAGCAGGCGGACACAGGAGCAAGAAGCAGGCGGACACAGGAGCAAGAAGCAGGCGGACACAGGAGCCAGAAGTAACTCTGCGCGAGAGTACACTGCAAGCCTCCTAGCGGACGAGCCATAATATAAAACCCAATCACGTGACTACAAGCATCCAATCCCCATACAGCACACTTCCTCCCCCTCT
>CM068954.1:146753340-146800834 GCA_035128595.1 Eptatretus atami
CATATATGTATATATATATATATACATTATAATATTATATATATATATATATATATATAATATATTATATAATATATAATTACAACACACACCACACACACATCCAGAAATGCAAGCTCAAGAAACACCCTTTTTGGAGAAAGTTCAAAACAAAACATGATAGTCTATAGTCTGTCTATATGACCTGCGATAGATGTGTTCAGGATTGAATAATGTTTGATGTACCTGTTCATAAGGTACGGCTCTGATCTTTATTTTAATTTACAATATATATATATATATAGATATATATATATATATATATATATATATATAATATAATATATATATATCCCTTCACGATCCTACCTGGATACATTTGGACTTATGAACTGGAACAGACCGTTATGTACAACTGTTGCAGTCATTACTCATTGGGCACTCATCTTATACCTGATTAATACTCGCTACGCTGTACGAGTATTCCCTGGTGTATAGATTCCTTGTGGGGATATAGAGGGGGGGGGGATTTTATTTTTTCCCATGACCTACCTAGGTACACCCAGCAGTGTATGCATTTTGGTGGAGATTGGTCAAGCGGGTGTGGAATTGTATAAAAATCAAAGAAAAGTCTTCACACACACACACACACACACACACACACACACCACACACACACACACACACAACACACACACACACACACACACACATACTGTATGTATAGTGCCATTCATAAGTATTGAAGAGGTGAAGTTTAAATTTGTTATCATTGCTATATACTTGACCAATTTGGATTTGAGATCAAAACATGAATATGAGGCAAGAGGACAGCAGCATCAGCTTTTATTCTTGATATTTCTATGCATATATGTTTATGGATTGTGGACAATTATGATCAGTTCTCCCATTTTCAGAAAGCATAAGGATTGGAACATTGATTGCCAGGTGTTTCTTGTTGATCATATTGTTTCACACATTAAAGAGCTGTGAATGTCTCGTCTTGGTTTTAACCTTTGATTACCTGGAGTCAAGAGTCAGAAGGCATAAATCAACATGAAAACCAGAGAACTGTCTATGAAAGAAAAGCAAGCAATTTGGAAGCTGAAAGAACAGAAGAATTCAATTAGAGCCATAACAAAAAAAATTGGGAATAACTAATACAACAATCTGGAGCATCTTAAAAAAGAAAGAAACCACTCGTGTACTTAGTACGATACAACAGCCAGGTCCACCAAGGAAAACAACTGCAGTTGATGACAGAATAAATCATCAGAACTATGAAAAAAAACCCTAAAACAACTGTTCAGTGATTATCACCAACAATCTCCAGAGTGCAGGGGTGAAAGTATCATTGATCTATCGTTCGCAAAAGACTTAGACAAGCGGAATTAAACAATGGCTACACGGCAAGAATGCAACCTCTCATAGAACCAAAAATAGAAAGGCCAGATCAGGATTTGCCAAAGAAGTAGCAGACAACAGAGAACATCGCAGTTTCTGGAACAAAGTTTTATGGACAGGGTGAAAGTCTGGAGAAAGGAAGGAACTGCATATGATACAAAGCATACGACCTCATCTGTGAAGCATGGCGTAGGTAGTGTCATGGCTTGGGCTTGCATGGCTCCTCTGGAAATGGCTCACTCATCTTTATCGATGATGTAACGAATTATAGCAGCAGCAGAATGAATTCGGAAGTGTGCAGAAACATTTTGTCTACCTATGTACAAGAAAATGCCTCCAAAATCATTTGGGCAGTGCTTCACCATGCAGCAAGACAATGACCGAAAACACACTGCCAATGCAACCGAGGAGTTCATCAGAGGGAAAAAGTGGGAGGTTTTAGACTAGCCAAGTGAATCACCCGATTTAAATCCAATGGAGCATGCATTTCACTTTCTGAAGAGGAGACTGAACTCAAAAACCCCCCAAAACAAACAACTGAAAATGGCTGCAGTAAAGGCTTGGCAAAGCATCTCTACGGAAGATACCAGGAGTTTGGTGATGTCATTGGGTCACATGCTCGATGCAGTTGTTACATGCAAGGGATATGCCATCAAATACGATTATACTACTTTGATTTACTTTAAGTTAATCTGTACCAATATTTATGCTTACCTAAAATGGGGGACTGAACATGAACAGTGCTATTGCTCTGCAATGGTCAAACATAAATGCATAGAAATACCAAGAAATAAAAGCTGATGCTCTGTCCTCTTGCCTCATATTCATGTTTTGATCTCAAATCCAAATTGGTTGAGTATATAGCAATGATAACAAAATTTAGCTTCACTCTTCCAATACTTATGAAGGGCACTCTGTATATACTCTCCAGCATTTCTCGAGCTTCATGAAACCAAAGTTTATCCTGATCCTCTCGAAACCTCTCTACAAGAGCAATGACACCCTCATCAGAGTCAAATGTCCCCTGAGCTCAGATGGCAGTCCACAAAAGAGGTTTAAGTTTGAAGGAGCTAAATCAAGTGAAATATGAGTGCTTTGGTTTTGCTCCAATTATTTTCTTCCTACTCTTTTCATTCTAATGAAGGGTTGACACCTGAAACGTCACCTTCTGCTTGCTTTCCAGGGGGCAGGGTGTTAAATATCTGGGCACCCGTCTTGCCAAAACCTTGTTGATCTTTAGCCGTTCATGCAAAATTCCTTCCACTGATGTTTTCCGTCTGACATGGACACAAGCTAATTTCCTAATGGTTGTACGCCTGTCTGCCATCATAGCCGTGTCATGAACAGCATTTGCCATTTCATCAGATGCCACCTCACTGGGCCGTCCTGACCTTGTCGCAGCTTCCGTGCTCTGTCTGCTGCTCAGCAACTCAGCAGACCACTCCTGTGCTGTATTATGGGGCATTGTGGCCAATTGTGCCCAGGCCAACTAATAACGACTGCAATTGTTTTGCACTTCTTGTGAGGTCTACGGGTGAATTTTTGGCTGAGGTCTATCACGACCCCGACTGGTCAGGCCTGATGTTCAACTGAATCTGATTTGGGTAGGAATTTGTAATTTGTTCAGCTCTCCAGCAATAACTTTCCTGATCATCTTTGTGAAAGACATCAGTGAGTACTTTAACGTCCACTGACTAATGATAGCAGATGGAATACCGAGGTTAACGTCCATCCGATGGTCAGCATATTTTCTGATGAATGCTGTGCCAGTGAAACAAAAAACTAGCAGTTTGTAAGTAGGCCAAGAATCAAATCCAGGCTATACAGCGCAAAGCTAAGGGCACTGCCTCAACACCATCCTGTCAGACTCCTGGTGTGCCTGGGTGTGAAAATAAAATAGGACGATATATTCAGGTTCTTCAAATAATTGTTTTAGAAAATACAAGGGTGTTTGCAACCAGTAAGAGCAGGTTTAGGTACATCAGCGGTGCTGTTGTTGAATTGTTAGTACATGTGCCAGGAGGTAATATATAGTTGCTAGGTAATGGACCTGGAATCTGAGCATCAAAGAATGTATAGCTCAGTCTGTTGTGTACTCATCATTGAGTTCCCTAGTTTGAGTTAATTTCCTGATTGGGCCCGACAAAACTAAGAACTCAACCCATCCAGGATTGTGCCCAATAGCCCAAGAGACTGCTTCGGCAGCACCGACGCTCTGTACAGAGTATGGTCCCAATGGATGGATTACTAAGAACTGCTGTTTTGTCAAATTGCTCAAAGGGGTTGATGCATTTATATGCATGCCATCCTTTTGATTCCATCTGCATTACAGTTGTGGACATTAATCTCTCTTCACCTGGTATTCATCAAAAACGATTGAGCCATTGTGTGTTGCAGGGAAATGTGACATTGCTGTCTTACAGCATCGACACTAAAGAAAACTTGGGATGTAGCTGCACTTCCTGCACCCATCTTCGTACATCCTTGTTCAAGTGGCATGCCAGATAAATTCCCTGTTTCTTCTTTGCTGTTAAATTACTATTACCTGCAGCCGCTGGGAATTATTCAGTGTAGAACTACAAAATTGCCTCATTACCCCACCTGCACGAAGCGAAAAATGGGGTCAAAGCAGCAATTGGTTTACTTTCTCTGTCTGTCTGTCTGTCTGTCTGTCTATCTGTCTATCCACAAACGTCAGTTTATGATCGAGGAACAAATTCATTCCAATTGAGTGTTATATTTTGAACACAAATCGGAGCATGAATCAGAAAGCAAACCAGTAGTTTAATAGTGCTTTGGCTCTGAATTTGTCCAGGTTGACCATGCGCAGAGAGGGGTGAGAAATATTTTTTTTACTGTCTGCCTGTCTGGCAATGAAACAACATTGAAAATCATTCCAAACAGCAAACTTGCTGTTTAGGGACGTTATAAAGGACACAAACAACAGACATGAATAACTAATGTAACGTGTTCAATAAGGTGGTGTAAAAGACGCTGCATCAACAGCGGTAAACTTCCAAATTTTATATTTTTTGACAACTTAAAAAAATCTTAATTTAATTTCAATTGAATTATATACTTGAACATTGTAGAACACAAATCGCCATCTTGGCACGTTCAAAAACCTTTCGGTCAGCAGTACTTGGACAAAATATTACGGCATTTTACATCATCTCGACCAATCAAATTTTATGCTCGTAGACCCCGCCCATGTCCTTTTTCTCAAGACTGTGTGGGTTAAGGTGTTCTATGAACTCTCTACTTCGTCTAGGTTTTCTAATACTACCTTGCTCAAAGTGCCATGATGTGGGAGTCAATCCTAAACCTGACCCAAAAAATAAATTTAAACCTTAATTAGTACCAAGAGTGATTTTTAAAAAAATGAAATAATGTATCAAATGGATTAATTATTATCTGTCTGCTATGGAAATGACACAGCCAGCTTGATGCCCTCCTCGGTTTGACGGTGTGTCCGACAGGATAGCACAGAGGTCGTGCACTTGCCTTTGAGCTGTCAATTCTGGGTTTAATACTCGACCCGACTGTAAACCGTTCAATTTGAGTTTTTGCTGACAGGGTGTGCTTTCCCTCAGATGGGATGTTATGCTGGGGATGGTGAGCATTAAAGATCTCACGGTAGGTGCCTTTTGATGAAGAGGAGAGTTATTGCTGGCACTGTGGACAAGTTCCAACCATCGAGCATAACACTTGGCATAAAAAATTTTTTGGCAGTGCTGACGCTGTGTCCGCAGAATATGGGGAGTGAGAGAGTGAGAGAGTGAGAGAGTGAGAGAGTGAGAGAGTGAGTGAGAGAGTTTGTTTATCCACTATCCTTTTTCTCTTTTCCACCCGCTGTTCTCCTAATTTACTCCTCATCCTTTCACCTTTTCTTTCCTCTGCACGTCACCTTTTGTACCTCACTGCCTTTGCTTATTCGCTTTCTTTTCTTTTTTAATATTAATCTCCTCTCATCCTACTGCTCCTGAACCCCGCTGTCCCACCATGAGTGTACACTTAAAGCCATGAATTGTGATGGTGTTGTTGAAGGTGAAAGGCAACACTCGGGATATCCATTCGCACGTAACACAAACCCGTCCTTTGCAAAGAAAGATCCAGCTCCGATGAGTTACGAGATCTCTGTCAACTCCCATATTCATTTCAACAACAGGAGTTTGTTTCACTAATTCACTTTACCTACACACCCTTGGAAGTTTTTGTTTTTATTTTTTGCAGTTATAACTGAATATGAATAAATGTGTGGGGAATTTAGGGGGGGGTGGGGCTCCATAAACAACAAAGCTGGGGTTGGGGTTGGGGAGCTCCATGGTGCATACATGTGGTGGGCAGTTGAGGAGGGGATCAAAAGTTTTGCCATCTATGTATCAGATTCGGCGGCATAAAGGTTGGAGCATCCATCCATTCTGACTCTGGAAGGTCAGTGGTTCAAACTCCGGTGGAGTCATTCCAAAAACTTTATTTTTTAAAAATGGCGTGTGGTGGTTCGGAGGCAAAGGGTGGAGGAGCTCCTTGTGAGCCAATGGCCATCCATATCTGGTGCCCAACTCCGTCGGCAGATGTCTTCCAGCAGTTGGGTTACCTTTTCGAGGAGGTTGGTGGCAGGATTTGCACTCCAGCCACCGTAAAACACTTCACTCCACAAAACATTTTAAAAATGCAAAGAAAACTGAAAACCCACTCCATGGGAGTACCCTCCTGTGCAGCTGTCCTTCGCAGGGCAGCTCACCGGGTAAGGGGATTGGGGCAAAACCTTCGGGACCCCCAATCTTTGATGATAGGAGGAAAAACACGGGATAACCTTCCTGGGTCGGATTGCGGTGGTGTGTCGGGGTGGGCTGAAGTGTCGTCCACTACATGGCCGTCTCCTTGGGTTAACCTGAGGCAGTCTCTTCAGGTGGGTGCCTGGAATATCCTTTCCCTAAGAGAGGATGATCACCTGTCTCTGCTATCATCTGAACTCCAGCGTTTGAACATCGGTATTGCAGCACTATCTGAAGTGCTGAGACCTGATAGTGGCGAGATCACGGCGGGTGATTCCAGCTACAATTGGTCTGGTCGCTCTGATAGTTACCATGCCCAAGGAGTTGCTGTAGCTGTGTCCAATAGGTTGACTCCAATGATCATTGACATAACACCGGTCAACGAGCGTATTATGAGACGGAGGATTCGTCACTTCTTGAGTATCATTTCCCTGGTCTCTGAATACGCTCCGAATGAGGCAAGTGAACTCACTGTGAAGGACGCATTCAATGCCGCGCTCGAGTCTGTGGTTGATGAGTGCCCCAAGTGAGATACTGTTGTAGTCTTGGGAGATTTCAATGCATCAACTGGCAATGATAGGGATGGTTATGAAATATGTGTTGGTCCGCATGGGTCTGAAACTGTGAACCAGAATAGCACGAAGTTCCTTGACTTTGCAAGAAGTTATGGGAAGTTGTGGACTTAGGGTGGCTGGTTCATGGTTTCAGTGGCCACAGCCTCATCGCTTGACTTGGAATTCCAACACTGATGGTGTGGCAAAGGAGATTGACGGTGTGCTTGTTGATGGGTGCTGGAGGATGATTCAGAATTACGGGGTCGACCGGAGTGCTCAGTTCCTCAATACCGACCAACGGCTTGTTGTAGGAACTCTGAAGTTGCAGCTTAAATTCAGGGGAATGGGCATCCTCGGCTGGATGTTGGCAAGCTCAGGGATGAGAGGGTAGCTGCAAGCAGGCTGAGTGGGGATTTAGGGGGGGGGGGGGTCTGAGTGTTTTGGGGAATCCTGAAGAGTTGTGCAGTGCTTTCAAGACTACCATCCTTGATGTTGCCGGTGGATGTCTTGAAACCCATCGTCAGGTGAAGAAGAACTTTGTCTCCCAAGGGATACTGGATACCATTGGCCAGAATCACAGGGCCAGGCTTAATGGAAGAGCTGAGCTGTTCAGGGAATTGAGGGGTAAAACTGTATGTGTGCTGAGGGCAGACAAGGAGGCCTATGTGCGAGGAATCTGTGAAGGGGTAGAGCATCACCTGTGGTCAAGTGATTGTCATTCTGCTGACAGGGGAATTTGTGTATTGCGTTCCTCCAAGCCCATCCTTCATGTACTGCAGTTAGAGCAGAGGGTGGTGGCCTCTTGACAGAGGAGTCCGAAGTGAAGGCCCGCTGGGCCGGTTACTTTGAGTGGTTGTACCAGGCTGACCCACTAGCTGTGGAGTTGGATGTTAGGGGTGTAACTATCCCTATTGCTGATCCTCCAATCAAATGTGAACCACCTTCCTTTGTGGAAACACAAGCTGTGGTGAACCAGTTGAAAATGATTAAAGCTCCTGGGATCTGTGGCATCCATGCTGAACTTCTCGAGGCTGGTGGAAATGCTGCACTCGTGTCATTTCATGCAGTTCTGGGCTCTGTTTGGAACATGGGCATCATCCCAACTGACTGGGAGAGGGTCATTGTGGTCCCTCTCTGGAAAGGGAAGGGTGATCGCCAGGAATGCAACAATTACCGAGGGTTGACGCTGCTCTCAGTGCTCGGCAAGGTCTTTGCTCAGAGAATTCTTCAGAGGGTTCGCCACCATCTGCTTGAGCATCAGTGCCTCGAAGTCGGTCTTTCCACAGAGGTCAACAATTGAACGTATCCTTGCTCTTCAGGTCCTCACCGAAAACAGGCGAGAGTTTCGGCAGGGGCTGCTCGCAGCCTATGTTGACCTATGCAAAGCATTCAATTCAGTGAATCAGGATGCCCTCTGGAGGATTCTCGGTCTTCATGAGGTGCCACCAAAACTGATCAATCTGATTTCTGAAATCTACTATGGTACTGTGAGTGCTGTGAGATGTGGTGGTTCCATCTCTGATTTATTTACAGTTGTTGCTAGAGTTCATCAGGGGTGTGTACTGGAGTGAAAGTGGCAGGAATTTATAATTTTTTCAGTGTACCAGCAACAACTCGCCTACTCAATCACCTCTGACCTGTCTCGCCTGGTTTTGAATTCCCTCTGATGGATATTAAGCTGGGTGTCCTATCTACCAGCGTTAGTGGGTCGGCACAGTGGCATCTCAGTGATGATACAATCAGAATGCTGAGTTTGTGATGTACCAAACGAACAGCTTATTGTCCGGTCGAGAATCAAACCCACACTAGAAGTCCAGACTGCTCAAAGTGCACTCCATCTGTACCATCTTGTCGGACAAAAATGATTAACCGGCACTGTGTACGTCACTGTTTAAAGTTGTCGAATTGCGATGCAATTAAATGTTGCTCAGAAGTCAACTGCAGTACTGTCATTAAAATTTAATCGAGAAGATGTACACCATCCTTATTGAGCATCATATTGTTAGTTTGCAATTGTCCACTGGCTTTGACACACATACAGATTTTTATCTACGTAGGGACCAATAGTAGGGACCCTCGGGATCAAAAAGCTGCATATATTGAACAGTTTCAAGTGGAGCATCTGACCTCCATTAGAGGATTTAAATTGCATCAGATGTGCCGATAAATGGGGAATGTTGCTCCCAGCTTGCCGGCTCAATGACAGAAGATGCCATTTGCATTTATGCCGTCTCAATCCCCACCCTGTTTACAATCCTGTGTGGGTATCAGCAACTTGCTAGTATCCACAAAAGCAGAAAGAAAACTTCAAGAAATTGCATGTGTACCAGGTATTCAACATCTAGAAGTAGGCAAACTGTTCGGTGGGTAGCTTGATGTTTTCAATCAGGTAAAGCAGTGTGGGTATTGTTGTGAATCACTCTTTCAGCATTTTAGTCAAAATTCTGGAGAGAAGACATTTTCCAGTATGGCTAAGAAATTGTCATTTCAAGCTTTTAAAAAAAACTAGTGCATGCCCGTAGGTGCGTGGCCGTACGTGCGTGGCCGTACGTGCAAACCAAAAAAAAAAAAAACTTTGAAACCGCGTGCCAGAAACAACAACCACACAGGCCGTTCCTTCGCTCTCACGTGCCCATACGTGCATGGCCGTACGTGCAAAAAAATATATATTATATATAAACTTTAAAACCGCTTGCCAGAAACAACTACACAGGCCGTTCCTTCGCTCTGGCGTGCCCGTACGTGCAAAAAATATATATATTATATTATATATACTAGTGCATGCCCGTAGATGCGTGGCCTACGTGCAAACCCTCCCCCCCCCCCCCCCCCGCAAAAAAACTCAAACCGCGTGCCAGAAACAAAAACCACACAAACCGTTCCTTCGTTTCACGTGCCCGTACGTGCGTGGCTGTACGTGCAAAAAAAAAAAATATATATATATATACATACTTTAAAACCGCTTGCCAGAAACAACTACACAGGCCGTTCCTTCGCTCTCGCGTGGCCGTACGTGCGTGGCCATACGTGCGTGTCCGTACGTGCTGGCCGTACGTGCGTGCCCATACGTGCATGGCCGTACATACAAAAAAAATAAAAAAAACTCTCAAACCGCGTGCCAGAAACAACAACCACACAGGCCGTTCCTTCGCTCTCGCGTGCCCATATGTGCGTGGCCGTACATGCAAAAAAAAAACTTTCAAACAACCACACAGGCCATTCCTTCGCTCTCATAAACGACACTGGATTGGGGCATTGTGTTTATCTATAAATGCGGATAAGAAATCGAGAAATTATTAGAATACAGTAAGTCATCACTATCCAAAAGTAGTGCGTGCCCGTACAGAATGTTCACATCATTCCACGAATTATCGCTTGCATTGAAGTAACAACTGCTGTGATACTTACACACAGAGTTAATTAAAATCAAGTTTACCTCCCTGTCTTTGCTTGCCATGACATTCGCTGCCATTTACCATTGGCACTCCTACCCCACGGTAACTAAGGCACCGATCGATCCCCATCGTAACCAGCACGGCAGGTGACGTCATCGTCGGCCGGCCGTGCGCCGGCCTACGCAGCCACGCCCACGCAGCAACGTGTCCTGTGATTGGTAACTAAATGGCGCATCGGCCACGCCTACGCAGCACGTGTCCTGTCATTGGTTGGTAAATAAATGGCCATAACTTGGGAAGCACTTGTCCGATTAAATACAAATCTTGAAAAGGCACATACTCAGGTCCCAGCAATATAGCTGGCAAGTTTCAATTAGATGGACCAGTGGTTGTCGGGAAACAGCGGTCACAGACACACAGAAACACAGACACACACACACCACACACACACACACACACACACACCACAGACACACACACAGACACACCACACACACACACAGAAAACACACACAGAACAGAAACACACACACACACAGACACACACAGACACAGACACAGACACACAGACACACAGAGACACACACACAGACACACACACACACACACAGACACACACAGATTGCTGGAATTATAGATAGATGCAATGAGGTCAATGAGATGACAAATGAAGGGTTGAATGCAGACTGCAGAGCAATGAGTAAGGAAACCCGTCGTTGTGAATCGTTTTACCCCAAATTGAGATGTATTTCGTTGGCAAGCATGTTAGTAGAGCTGAATCCTTAACACTTCCAAAGGCCACAGCGTTTTGACAATTGGAAACAAAAAAAAGTTGTGCACTTTTTTGATAAATTATTTTCGGAACAATTTTCTTCAATAAATAAATAATAATAAAATCGTCTCCATGTACACACCTTTACCTCGTTAGCACCTCTTCATAAACAACATGCTGAGGAAACGGCACTTCTTCTTTGTTTCCTCGTCCAGGGCAAGAATGCTTAGGCTGCTGGATCTGCCAACGTTTTGATAAACTATTAGTTTTAATGGCCAATTATTCAATTAGCGCCAACGTATTTTGCCTTTTCGCAAGGAAAAACACAAATAGAAGAGAAGAGAAAAAACCCGTAATGGCGAACGCGGCTGAGGTTCTCTCCCCATCAGCCACGCCTACGCAGCAACGTGTCCTGTCATTGGTTGTAAATTAATGGCCCAGCAACGTGTCCTGTCATTGGTTGGTAATAAATGGCCATAACTTGGGAAGCACTTGTCCGATTAATATCAAACCTTGAAAAGGCACATCCTCAGGTCCCAGCAATATACGCTGGCAAGTTTCAATTAGATCGGACCAGTGATTGTCGAGAAACATGCGGTCCACAGAACACACACACACACGCACACACGCACACACGCACACACGCAGAGATTGCTGGAATTATAGATAGATGTCTTGGTCTCACGTGTATGATGCATTGAATGGTTTCTGTCACCTAAGCCTAACAGTTCTTCAGAGGCTGGCCTTCTCACTGCCAAAAGAAAACTGAAGAGGCTGATGGGAGAAGAGAAATTCAGAAAGATTTTTGTTTTACCTGGCTCTGAATGCCTCATCACAGGTAGGGCATCTACCAGATTGAGAAGAGCAATTTAGCCAAGCAATCAAGTGTTCATTGTGGTGGTATATGGTGCTTCGGAGGCAAAGGGTGGAGCAGCTCCTTGTGAGCCAACGGCCATCCATATCTGGCGCCCAACTCCGTCTGCGGATGTCCTTCTGCAGTTCGGTTACCTTTTTCTCGGAGGTTGGGGGGCAGGATTTGCATTCCAGCCACCGTAAAATACTTCATTCCACAAAAAAAAAACATTTTAAAAAACGCAAAGAAACTGAAAAACAATCAAGCCAAGCTGACTATCTGCCAACTGAATTGATACCTCAGTTTGGTTAATCAGAATTTCACATTATTTGTGTATATTTTGGACTTTCGTTCTCAGATATGAAGAGTCCTGACCGAGACTTCAACGAAATCAAGTCATCATTGGTGAGTTTCACCATCATCAAGTCACCATCATTGGTCAAAATGATTGTTGTGACCCTGCCAGTCAGAATGACAAAATGTGAAAGAGGATTCAGCAGGACGAACATTGTTTTCTCCCCTTTGAAATCACATCTAGTCTGACGAGATGGTCACTTACCTTTGAGCTGTCGAGCTGGATTTGATTTTCAGTTCAACTTTATACTGTTGCATTGGTGCAGTGCCTCTCAGACAGGGTTTTTCATCGCTAAGTTCACCGTCCCCCAGGTAGACATTAAGCTAGGTGTCCCATCTGCTAGCATCTGTTGGTTGAGATTAAGGAGGATCTTAGTGTCTTTCACAAGGAGAAAACCAGTTGTCATTGGAACCCTGGTCAAATTCCAAATTCCTCAGACTCAGCCTGCAATGGTGTCCTGAAAATATTTTTTCCTTGAATAATATTGAGGAAGACATTTTGGTTAAAAAAAAATCACGTTGGAGGAGGTATCGTCTATGTACAATTTTATAGATGTTCGAAGAGGTTTAAATTGGGAAAACACTGAAAAAGAAAGGGAGACATGCAGAATAGAGGAAATGAGAGAGGGTGTTAGATCTTGGGAAGATGTGGAGAAAAGGAAAAAGGAGAGGGAAGGGTAATGTCTGGCATCCTGCTGTATTAAATATAGCAATTCTCTGTGTGTATGTACTGTATGTGTGTACGTCTGAAAATCATTAAAAAAAGATGGCTGGCCCATCTTTACCAAATTTTGCATACGTGTTGGTGGTACCTAGGGTCAGGTCATGGATACCCCTCTGCCCCCTCCTCCTCCCATTGAGGGGTGGAGAGACGACTTATGCTTTTCGTCTGGGCGGGTCACAGTGCAAGTGGTTTACTGACCCCTGTTGCAGACATGGGGGATTATTAGCCACGACACAAAATATATTTGCCCCACCTCCCCCACTATCCCCCCCATCCTAGGCTGCTCCCAGAGGGAGTGAGTGTTTCTTTTGTTAAAAAAAGAAAAAGTACATAGAAAGGGGGTACACTCAATATAAAAGGGTTATTTCTGACTTTTTTGTTCTAAGTATGGACGAGTAGATGTCTTTTGAGATTTGATTACAAATATAAAGAAAGACCAAGTGACGGAGTTGTACAGGCGGCTGAGGATAATCTTACTTTAATCTCCGATGAAAGCTCCAAATAATTTGACCAACTGATTTGTCTTTAACAGCTCGTTGGAGTCAGGCCAGGTACTGGAAGATTGGAGAGTAGCAAATGTACCACCATGATTTAAGAAAGGATCCAGAGAAGAATTGGGGAACTATAGACCTGTTAGTTTGACTTCAGTTGTGGGGAAGGTGTTGGAGAGGTTAATGAAGGAAGGGATAGGTAAACATTTGAATAATTTCAAATGAATTAAAGGCAGTCAGCACGGATTTACCAAAGGGAGATCATGTTTAACAACTTTATTGGAGTTATATGAAGTCGTATCTGATTGGGTGGATGAGGGAGGTGCAGTGGATGTGGTGTGCATCTTCATTTTCAGAAGGCATTTTATAAGATACCTCATAAGAGGTTGTTAGCCAAGGTGATCAGGGCTTGCGGAGTGGCTGGTAGAGAGCTAACTGGATTGGAAAGTGGATTCTTGATGGGAAGCAAAGAGTGGTTGTGAGTGGGCGTATGTCCAGCTGGGAGGATGTAAGTAGTGGAGTACTTCAGGGATTAGGACTGGCACCATTATTCTTCATAATTTACATCAATGATTTGGATAGTGGGGTTAAGAAGAGTCAGCTTTCTAAATTTGCCGATGACACAAAGGTTGCAGGTAAGGTCGATTGCGGAGAAGGTGGCGATCAGATTCATGAAAGTCTAGATACCTTATTAGATTAAGCAAAAGACTGGCAGATGCAGTTTAACATAAATAAATGTGAGAAGCTGGGGTTGGGTAAGAATAATAAAAATAGAGATTACATGATGCAAGGGGCATTTTTGGAGCCTGCCACACATGAGAAGGTAGATTATGGGGGTGGTAATAGATATGGGGGTAGAGGGAGTAAGTAAACAGTACAGTGCCAGGCAGCTATAGGTAAGGCTGACATAGCTTTAGGTTACAGGTTATAAATTACAGATTGTAAATTTTAGGTTATAAATTACAAATGAAATGAGGTAGTGTTAACACTGTAAAGGAATTTATTGAGGCCTCATCCAGAATGTTGTGTACCGTTTTGTTTATCACATCTGAGAAGGGATATAGCTGCCATAGAGAGGATACAGTGTCAAGCAAATCGATTGATCCCAGGGTTAGCTAGTCTAAGCTATGAGGAGCGGTTGAAGGAAATTATTTTATTGTGAGGGTATCAAATACAGATGTTTAAGATAATGAAGGGTGTGGACAAGGGAAGTGAAGTGGAGATTTTCAGCAAAGTGGACAGTGTTAAGACCAGGGGCCATACATAGCTTGAGGATATAGCATAGCATAGCATAAAAAGAGAGAGTTAGGACAGTATTAAGGCAGGGGTCTTTTAGTCAGAAAGTGGTTAATGCATGGAATGGTCTCCCCAGATAGGTAGTGGCAACGTTTGGGGTGGATAAAGATGAAATGAGATTTAGATAGGTACCTGGATGCATTGGAGTTAGAGGGGTATGGTGATATTGGCTTGTGTGGATGGTAGATGGCTTGTATGTGGATGGGTGATGATACGGGGGTTGAAACGGCACAGACATGATGGCCCAAATGACCTTCTCCTGTGCCAAAGTTCCTTGCGTAACATTTACCCCAATCCTTTCAAATTAATGAAAAATATAGTAAATTTGGAGTCATAAATTCCAACAAATTTGTAATACTGACCCAACATGAGGCCTAGATTCAAACTAAAAGAAACATTTAAATTACTATTTGTGTGATGGACTACCAGTTGTAAGAAATTTGTTGAAATGCATTGTACAGGAAACACAAAACACTTATACTTGCTCTGTTTGGTTTTGGATTAAGTAAAGATGATGATTTACAACAAAAACATTTCTTTCATAACTATTTTAGATGCAAAGCACATTTCCATCTTTATTGGCAGCTGCTAAAAATGTTAATCCTATCAAGTCACCCAATACTTACACAGAAGAAATTTATGAATCCTTCATCATGAAATATTGAACAGCGTTATAAAACTTGCTTTTACAAGATGGTTCTGAGATAGCTCAATTACTCATAATATGACAGTTGTCCTTGTAAATCGAGAACACATTTCTTCAGCTGGTTCACATAGACAGTGCTGGCTGTTGTTGCCTCTAATAGGCATGAGGATGTTGGGCACACTTCTAGAGAGCTCAAAACAACATAAAAACAACAATAGCAACACTTAAAAATAGAGGACCAATGGTCCTGTAGCTCACCTGGCTGATTGCCAAAAAGTGGAGTAATGGATGGATCAGGATAAAAATAAAAGCTGGATTTAGAATATACCTTTTAGGTCAGGTAGTATTGACATGATTTGTGAGGTTTCAGATTTTATTGGAGTTAAACTAAACTTCCCTTGATGACAAGCTGAATTTTCACCAACATGTCTCAACTGTTGTCAGCAGGGCATACCAAATCCTTGGGATTATTAAGAGGACCTTCATCCACCTGAACTGAACTGAACTGAACCCTCTGCTATTTAAGACTCCTTGTTTGTAACCACCTGGAATATAGTAATTACCTCTGGCACCAGAGGTTCAAACTAGATGCTGACAAGGTTGAAAGGGTGCAGAGAAGGGCCACCAAACTCATCCCTGGTATTTGTCATCTCAGATAATGTCAACAGAGAGGTTAACTGAACTGAACATGTATTCCCTGCTCCACCGGAGAAGAAGAGCGGACTTGTTCCTGGTGTACCAGATCTTACACGGAGTGGTTAAACTAAACCAAGATGACTTATTTACCCAACAGCACAACACAAACACCAGAGGACACTCCTTAAGGATTTTCAAAGAAAGGAGTCACCTAGAAGTCAGGAATAAGTTCTTCACACATCGGATAGTGAATGATTGGAATAATCTTCCGTAAAGTACTGCAGAAGCCTCCTCCATCCAGACTTTCAAAACCAGCCTTGACAAGCATTGATGGGGGGGAAAGATTCAAACTACCCTGAACCCTCACACATGCATTCATATTCATAGTAAAGTTTGCAGGACGCAGTGACTGGGAGCTGCAGGATTATCCTTTATCTCATATTTTATAATGATGATAATGATGATGTTCATAGTAGTGTAACTCCCTGCTGTCTATGAGCCTTAGTTTTCAAGCTATTGCCCACTTCCGGTATAATGATGTCACTTCCTATTGTGTCAAAGTTAGCCTTATTTCATAAGGTGCAACTCCAAGGTGTCTATTACCAAAATTCACATTTTGCAAGATATTGTCTACTTTCTGTATTATGATGTCATTGGTGGCAATATTGTGTTACAGATCAGCTTATTTTAATCAAGCATTCCCAAAATTAGTTGATAATATCTTTTAAGTTTTGCATTGATTGGTTAGGTAGTTTCAGAGAAGATTAATTTTCAAGGTTTGCCTTTGATCCAATATGGCTGCCAGACCACATGACCAATGATGTCATTGTTATCAAATTTTATTTCCTATGTTTAGTCTCATATATGTAAAGTTTCGCATTGACCAGTTAAGGGGTTTCAGAAAAGGGGATTTTAAAAGGTTTTCTTATGATCCAATATGGCTGCCATGCTATGTGACTGATGACATCATTGTTAACAGACTATGCTTACCTTGGGTAGTTGATCACAAATTTAAAGTTTCACATTGATCGGATCAGCAGTTTGAGAGAAGTAGATTGTTAAAGGATTTCCTGTAATCCAAAATGGTGGCCAAACTAGATCGAAATTCAAGTACTTTTGGGACCTTTAAACCTTACGATGACTGACTTCTCGGTGGATGAGGAGGATGCCATGAACAAACTTGAATTCCACCACACGAAAGATAATTTTAGCCAAGTTTGGTTACAATCCAATCAGCATTTTTAGAGAAGAAGTTTTCCCGCCTTTTGAACAAACTCCCACACTCTCTTCAATCCCTCTCTTCCCTCCAAGTCTTGAAAACAGCTGTTCATCACTATCTCTTATCTTTCCCAATCCAAAACCATGATGTTTTCTACCCTCGCTAATCTACCCCAAACCCACCTCCTTCAAATTCCCTGCTTTCCTTCCTGAAAGTCCCTGTCGTTTAAGGACCTGAAAGTCCCTGTAGTGTCCATTTTGTTAACTCTGTATACCCCGCCCCATCCCTCTCCCTTCCATAGATCTCCTCTTGTCTCTGGTCCCCACTGTTTTTGCCTTCCCTCTTCCACCCATCTTGTCTCCTGCTCCCCTTCTTGTATGTTCTGTGTGTTAGCTCTCATATGAGCCTCAACAGTGTGTACAAAAAAAGAAAAAAAGAAGTGTTTGCGGACAGACAGACTGATGGACGGATGACACGCCATCCCACAAGCTCACCTGAACTATGTTCCAGGGGAGCTAAAAATTTAAAGGAGAAAAATGGCTGCCCAGGAGCCAAGGCTCTGGTCTGACATTTTGGACACTGAGTGGTCTTCATCCAGGCCTGTGCAGCCTTGCAGCCATGTGCTAGGTGTTGAGTATCCACACAAGGGGAAGGGGGCATCACGTATGACTGCTAAATGCAGATGGTGAATCTACTATGATTTTATCTTTACCTTGCTTGTGACATTTGGGGTGTGTTTGTGTGCATGTGTATGGTGTGCGTGTGCGTGTGCGTGTGCGTGTGCGTGTGTGTGTGTGTGTGGTGTGTGTGTGTGTGTGTGTGTGTGTGTCAGTAATGTATGACTCGAGTCCATTTTTGGATGACTTGGACTCAGACTCGGACTCGGCTCTTCAGGACTCGGAATGCCAAGGACTCAGACTTGACCCGATTCCGGCTCGAGCCTGGCAAAATTTAGTGTACAGCAGAAATAAAAAAGTAAAATGGTCGTTTGGACCATTCTTTCCATATCGTACAATAACCTTTGAACACAATCCATCATACTAAATTAGCAAAAGAGACGTGAAAATATTTTCTAAATACAGTACATTTTCTAAATAACGAGGGACTCCATTTATAGTATCAGGAAGAAAAGTCCCAAGGATGTTGGGTCAAGAGGTCATGCAATGATACAAGGCAAGCGGAGAGTTGTTTTGCGAGGGGTTACATGGCGAACATTTAAACAGAGAAAAACAGTGACAGGAGTATATATGAATATTTATTCAGCTGGTTAGATTTCTCAATTTTATACATCATATTTTCTTTATTCCAAGTTAGATATAGGGTTCGTTTTGCAGGGCCAAGGTGTTCGGGTTAGGGTTTGGAATTTACTTGCACACTCGATAAACATTAATTTATAAATCATGGTTAGGGTTAGGAATTTACATGTATACCCAATAAACATTAATTTATAAATCATGGTTAGGGTTATTTAGGGTTAGGGTTATGTAATAAATCATATCACAGTGTGAAAGGGATTTGTATGAATACAGAAAGTGGTCGGATGTTCCTTTAGGAAAAAAATTAACAAATTAGAGCATAAATAAGGAGCAAAATTCACGATTTTAAACACAATTTACGGATTAGATAAGCCACCAAATCTTCTAAATATGGTCAGAATCGGTTTCCTCAACAGAAAGTAACCCAAAAGTATATGTTTTAATGTGAAATTGATTTCAGATCATTGCTGTTTGGGTGGTTAAATTTTAGGGTTTGGGTTACGTAATTCAGATGCGATAAATAAAAAAAATCATATCACAGTGTGAAGGGGATTTGTATGAGTACAGAAAGTGGTTGGTTGTTCCTGTAGCACAAAAAAAAAATTAGAGCATAAATATGGAGAAAAACTGAAGATTTTAAACACGATTTACGGATTCAATAAGCTACTGAATCATCCAAATATGGTCAGAATCGGATTCCTCAACAGAAAATAACCCAAAAAGTCTTTTAAAATCAAAATAAATCTTTAAAAACAATTTTTCAAATTTGTTCCTTGCAATCTGGAGTTGCTAATCTCTTTTTGAAGTTTGCTGCATTTTTTTTGTGACATAATACTTCGATGTCAAACATCTTTATTAATCTCACAGAGAGATGGAAGTTAACATGTAAGATCACATTTATCTCTTCTTGCCAAAAATATAATAATTTGTTCCTTTCATGTTTGATCCAAGGATGTTTTTATCGTTTTCTTTTAAAGTGGTGCGGAATGTTTGACAATTTGCTCAAATGTTTTCCATTTTTTTTAAGCCCTTGAAAGCACTGAAATGTCTTGTTTATTACCTGCTACGGTTAATATATGTCTCCCATCTCTCCTATTGCCAAAAATGTAACATTTGTTGACTATAAAGCACTTTTTTTTTTGATAAAATACCTCATTTCTCTTTTATTCGTCGTTAAACTTTCATTTTTAATTCCAAATTTAACCTCGAGACATGTAGTTGACATGTGCGTTTAATTTTAAATGTCAAAATTGTCTGTGGATGAACGTTTATACGTTTAATTAAATTAATTATTTAATTTAAAAAGGCCTAACAAGGTCTTATACTATATCAGGGTGCAGGCAATCAAACTCTTACCATTTAAAATTTATATCATTGTTTATTATGATGTAGGTTTTTTTTCGATGTGGTATTCCAATTTTAATGACACCACGATGTAGAGGGGATGTTGCCGGGAAGAAAGAGTGGTTGTATGAATTTGTACGAGGTAAAATAAATGAAATACAGTTGCTGGGATGTTTGCACCAACAAGTGCACAGCACAATTAATTTTGCCTGCGTGAGTGCGCATGTTTGGGTTCGGAGGTTGGAAAATCGTAAGAAATTAATGGATAATCCGTGTCCATCAAATTTGGCATATGACTCGTTTGTAACCAGAGGCAGGTCCTCGGCACAAGAAAAAAAAATCCTACTCACCATCAACCTCACCCTCACCTAACTCTCTCACCCCACATGTGTTTTTTTTCTTGCACACATCTTCAAGAGGACATGCAAGTCGGTTCGTTTGTTGAATTTCACATTGATAGACCCTCCAGAGTCTATGAAACAGCTTCTTGGAAAGTTAAAAAACATATATTGTAAAGCAATTATCAAAATTATGCTTTCTTTAAATAGTGGCTTTCTGCAATTTTAACACAATTAAGAGGCCATCCTTGTGATTGTATTGAAGCATTCATTGATTATATAATAAGGGGAAAAGGAACCACAGTAGCTCATATTCAGTAAGGGGAAAAGCAAGGAAAATAAGGAGAAAAGCAACCGCATAATTTGAGCTATGTTTGTCTGATGCTATTTTGGACTTTCATAACTTTGACATTTGACAAATAAATGCAAAATTTTTACTTCCATATTTTCTGGACAATATTTTTATGCTATTAGAAACAGTTGGCTGAAAAGAATGAGCAAACTACAGTAAGAGGGCCATATGGAATAAAATCTTGATGCAAGTAACAAGTTACAGTTAGTTGGTTTTGATATTTTATTGTCTTAATTTACGTAATATATAAGCACAAATGAATTCGCTATTTTTTTTCATTTTAGAACACACTTTTAGCACAGAATTCGGACTTGGACTCGGACTCGGGACTGCTGGACTCGGACCAGGTGGACTCGACTACAACACCGGTGTGTGTGTGTGTGTGTGTGTGTGTGTGTGTGTGTGTGTGTGTGTGTGTGTGTGTGTGTGTGTGTGTGTGTGTGTGTGTTATGTAACAAAAATGTTTTAAAATAATTTATTTTTATTTTATTTTCCCTTTTTAATTTTAAATTCTGTATATAATTTATGAAAATGTCACATCGTGAAGAAGAACATGGAAATGTAATCCTACTGCAAACGTACTACCCACATCACAAAAAATACGTACTACCAACCCACATACCGAGCAATTTGTTACGCTACTGTGCTAACCTGCATCATGCTGTGCAATGTTCTACAATTCTGTGTTTCACTGTGCCATCCCATGCTGCATTGATGGGTGTTATAATACTCCACAATGTTATTGCATGCTCTGCTTCTGCTCTGTAATATGCCATGTTACTGTCCTGTATGTTTAAGACAGACTATGCTGTACTGGCTTGCACTGTCCTAAATACACTGATATATTGTGTGTCATATACTCTAGTGTACCGTACTGCAGTTAGTTAAAACAGGGTATCTTGTGTTGACACCCACCCACACACACGTTCATCCCATATCCACCTCTTTCCTTCCATTTTATTGCCAGTCTGTTCACATTCCACTTTTTGTCATTTTGCTCTTCCATAGTCTCGAAAATTGTATATAAAGTAGGATATAAATATAAAAAGAGACAGTGGACAAATCAATACAGAATATCATATTTGAACCTGGGGTCATAATATCAAGAGGCAAGTGCTCACATGGCAACAGAAAACAGGCCAACCAAAAATCATGTTCCTCTGAAGATAAGAGTTCAAAGATACAATTTTATGTTAGGTCGTTTCCATTGTCTCATTTTTAAATGTTGAGTTTATTTTCTGCTACGGCTCTTTTCATTCCTTCTACTGCTCCTCTTGAAGGTTTTGTTGATGTTCTGGTTGCTTTTTTTGTCACCTAATCTCACTAATGCTGCTTATCCTTCTTTCTATTTCTCTTCTAATGCTTCTGCTTTTATTGGCATGGCCCCTGCTGTATGTGCTGCATGTTGCTTCTGTTACTGCTGTGCATTGCATCACTGCATTCTCAGTTTCCCCTCCCTGCACACCGCACATGGAGTTGCTGGCACCCACCAGCAGGCGACCTCTCGCCGTTGCTAGATGTCCCATGTCCTGAAATGCTATCCGGACCACCTACCACCCACAGATAAGCTATAATTGTACCATATCTTCATCCTAGCTACTGTACAGAAACACCCCCTCCCATCCCGTGGCCCAGAGATGCATTAACTCAAATGTTTGGCAGTGAAGAGGGAGCTGGAGGGGTAAAGACAGCTGCACATAATGAGCACAGTTTACAGGATTAATTTGCTATTTCACATTTGGCAATTCCATGATATACAGAGGACTCTCATCTTACCTTCAATATTTTAATAATCCATTATCTATGTTTAACAGACGCTTAAATAAGCAAATTAGTGCAGTGTTCACTGCAGCATCAGTGCTTTAATTGTTTGGAATTTAAAGGTCATTATGTGGATTTCTATCCAATGTGATTAAACAGCATCAGGGATAGTATTCCAATTATGGAAAACCACACATCCAGCTTGATCAAAGTGATGGCAAGCAACTAACCACATAATCTACCAATATTTTTTTCAATTAGGGGGATTTCATTGATGCTTCCTTCACATTGGTAGCATTTTAGTGCCCATCCCAAGTTACGCTTAAGGTTAATTGCTAAGTGTGGACTGGTACCAGCAGGATTTGCCAGCAGGTTGCTTTAACTCTGAAGGTCACTACAGTGTGCATGTTGGGATTGTCACAACAGTGCATTTGTGACAAATGGGAATGCGCCTGAGACTAGCTTAGATGCCATACACTTGTGCCTCACACCAAAAACTATTCCATTCCAATAAATTTGACCATTTTGAGGTATTCTGAGCCATGAACAGAGCTGACCACTTCTATTTCCTCCTTGTGCTGTGAATGGCGTGATTGCATAACCGTGCGCATGCGTGATGAGCTGGTGCAGGCCTATTCCCAAGGATGGCATAGTTCTTCTGAGTTTGTTCTTTACACTACCCTGCATTTCTGATTGTGGTCCTTCATTTTGCATCCACACAAAGTTCAGCTTTCATGTTTTATCCCAACATTGCTTCACAGAACATTCATGCCCTTGGATAACAACCACTGAAATGCGAATGAACACCTTTTCTTTCCTGGAACTTTACTGACTGCAGTTCAACCTGTTTAATATTGTTGCAGTTCTGCAAAACCGCATGCCTCTAAGGCAATGGCACCAAACATACAGTGATCCCCAGGCAGTTATTTCATGAGTCTTTGTGCAGTCAGACCTTCCCCTCATATCTACTGGGTTAATGGGACGAAGTGCATTGCGTGGGTCTAATAGCGAGGTTAAATAACTATATCTCTATCTTCTATTCTGATTTCTATTCCAACCCTTACCTTTTAGCCATGGTACAAATCAAGCAAGCAAGCAAACACACCACAATACGAATGGCAAATACACCACGCAGCCTCCCATGAGAGAATCAACAAAATAAACTGTACAGCACACGCATGGCACGCCATTATTTCATTCAAATCTGCGTGCCAATTTCCAATGGCATCGTACCTTGCTCAACAAAAACTCACCACCTTGACTACCAACACCTCCCGCACATGGGAAAAATATTTCCGCACCTCGTCGTACTTCTGTATCGATACAATTCACCACGAAACAGAGGCGTGCTGTATGGCTCAAGGTACTCGGACTGCATGATGTGCAGAGGAGCAACGAATGTTAGTAGCACCAACCGCATCTCACCGGGGGTGTTCCGGGTGGGCAGGTGGGATTGATATGACTCTCGTCCAGTCGCCAGAACACGGCAAGATGGGTGGCAAAGGGGGGGGGGGGGGGGGGGTCGCGGGAAGAGCAATCCGGGAGTTTGGACCAGGAGCTCCGGACCGTGTCATGCCGGATGTGCGAATGAGACGACTTCCGGCCCCGGAAGCCTGGCGGGGCGTGGCTGGGGCCGCTGGGGCCCAATGGAGAAGCGGGATTCGGGTCACAGCATGTCGCTTTGGGTTGTCACCCCACCCTTCACCCTGGGCTTATAAAAGGCGGATCGCGGAGCCGCTCGCCCTCTGATTCGCCTCTCTGCTTCGACCTCTTCTTCACTGCTCCTCGTTGCCTCTGCCCGTCACTGGCTCTTCGTTGCCTCTGCCCGTCGCTGGCTCTTCACTCGCAGTTGGTGTGTGACTGAGACGTGCTTATTCCAGAGGACCAGTGCAGAGCACATGTTGCCATGAGCCCTGGCAAAGTGACTAAGCCGGAGATAACGTGCCAACTCTCGAGGTGGGAATGCTCAAGCGGAGCATCCCACGAAGGGACGTTACACTCACAGACCTATGCACAACTAGGTGAGGGATCTATCGCCTCACGCATCTTCTCTCCTCTCTCTCTTTCCACCCCTCTATCTCATCCCCTTTGGACGCACAAAGAGCATCCTACTGACTTGCAATCACAGTTTCCTCTGGCACGACATCGTACCCCCTATATTGCACTACATCACACATCCTACTCCTGACACCAAAGTGTTGCGGACTCAGGGGTCTTGGGCGAGAAAACCACAAGGGGGGAAGCTACCTCGGGTTCCCACCAGACTCTCCGGAATCACAGGCCGTTGCACACGGATAACTTTGTGATGCAGTGGGTCATTAATCGACCATGAATGCCAATAACTCGACCACGTGACTTGGGTCCTCCGTCTAATAAATACCGTTTACCTAATGGTCACATGATCTAATTACTGGGGTACACGCCCTCAGTACGCCTTGTTCAAACCGGATCAGATGCAGCCGGGCATAACTACCCAAGGACATACCGGCTAGAAAAACAGATCATTGGGGGATAACGTCCCGGCTAGGCTTGGATACGAACCATGCTGGACCAATAAACCCAATTTACTGTTCCACATACCTTTCCTCGCTTGATTGTAAATAAATGCTTGTGTAGAAATGTTCCCAGCTCATTTTCATCTTTTCCTTCATTGATCCAACATGGTTCGTATCCTCACCTAACCGGGACATTATCCCCAAGCAATCTGTTTTTCTAGCCGATACGTTATTGAGCAGTTACACTCGGCTGCATCTAATCTGGTAAGGTAATCCAGTTTGAACAAGGCATACTGAGGGCATGTCTCCTGGTAATTAGATCACGTGACCATTAGGTAAACAGTATTTATTAGACAGAGGACCCTATGTCACGTGGTCGAGTTATTGGCGTTCACGGTCGATTTGCAACCCGCCGCGTCACAAACTTATTCATGTGCGACGGCCTGCGATTCCGGAGTGGCTGGTGTGAACCCGAGGGAGCTTCCCCCCTTGTGGACTTCTCGCCGCCGACCCCCGGGTCAGCAACAATATCTTCTGCCCAAAATTCTAGCACGTATTAAATCTCGAAAGAACACTTAGACAGGGGATTCACTGCATCCACAACTTTGTCTTCCTCAGTCCTACAAGGGGCTGGGAGCATGATGACATCACTCCAGAGGATGAAACGGGAAAGAGTCACTTCAATGTAGATTGCCCTTCATATCTGAAGAAGGCCATTCACATCAAACAAGTAAACTACCTGATTAATTTGTTTATAGTGTAGAAACTGTTGGGATACTTCAAGGACCTGGTTGAAGGTGCAGGTGTCTTTGCGGAAAGCATGATTTAAGCGAAGCAGCCAGTTCTTCAGCTGGTCCACAACAGGAACAGTTTGTGGTGCGAGCCATTAATATCCAAATCTTTAATATTGCTGCCTTCATTTAGATTTGAACCTGCCATACTATGTTATGTGCTTGTTTATCATTGGCCTGGCATCTACCTTATTTCTGACATTTGCAACATTGATGTGCCTGTTGTTCCGTCGTGCATAGATGGTCCTGAAGTAGAGCTCACACTCATACAAGGTCATCCTTCACTGAAGTTGGTATTTTTTGTACTGCCCACAGGAACCTTGGAAGATCTGGCCTCAGAGTATCATGTCTTGGACTGGGTAAGCCTGGATTGTACTGCAGTACTTTCTGTATTGAAACTCTTATGACCGGCACATTGTCTACATGCATTATTAGATAAAAGCATTTCAATAAGGGGCCATATGTCTATCATGTATGCACAGGGTGGTGTAGTGGGCCAAATTTAGAAAAGGAAGAGAAAGGTTGGCATGGAATTTGGAAGTTTAATCATGATGGAGTTACTGGAAGAAAGTGTGCATCCTGAAGTTGTTAGGGAGGGTTGGAGGATTTATAGAGTCGAGCGAGTAACATCGGAGAAGAGGCACAAAAAAAGAGACTACAAACCTGCCTGCGATGTGAAAGCTTGTGATTCGGCCTCATCATGATAAATTCCAATAATACTGAGAGCTTTCAATTCCACATGATCCAGGTGAGAAAATTATGTGATGCTGGGGTACGAGCACTGAGGGGAGAGCAGTAGTACTCCATTGAGTGACAGACAAAGGCTATCTAGGCTGTGAGTAGGCATGCTTTTCCAATTAAAGACTTGGATTGATGGAGGATGCCCAGTCTTCTGCTGGCTTTGGAGACCAGCTTTGCTACATGGTTGGCCCAGGAGAAGTCATGGCTGATGGTGAAGCCAATAAGTTCAAGAGATTGAACATCTTCCAGTGGCAGACCATGGAAAAAGATATGTGGGTGAGTTTCATTTTCCTTCTAGAGTGACAGGCTGAGACAGTGATTTTTCCCTGATTAAAGGACATGTTCCATTTATCAGACCAGCATCTAATCAATTCCAGATCAGCAGAAAGTGATGCAGCTGCGGTCTGCATAGCAGTGGATGGGACATTGTGGTATAATCCAATATAAAGTCGTCTGCACAAAAGAGAGGATTCTCCAGAGCATCAGAGAGGTCGTTTATGTCGATGAGGAACAAGACTGGGCCCAACACACTGGCTTGAGGTACTCCAGTCTCGAGGGGGAAAAAATAGATGGAGACCGACAGACAAGGGATGGGGTGGCGATGAGAAGTATGGGAAAACGCAAAGGGTGGACAAGATGGATACAGAAGCAAAAAAAATTTGAGTGGGAGGGAGGGGAGTGGGATGGGGTGGTTAACAGGTGTAGAAAATTTAATGGTTTTTGATGGCGGATGATCTGAGATAGTAGTGAACAGCTGTCTTGAAGACCTGGAGGGAAATGAGATTGAAGACAATGTGGAAGTTGGTTCCACAGGTGGAAAAAAGAGGAACAAAGGAGTGGAGGTGAGCAGTGATTCTGTATTTTGAGAGTTTAACTGTATTTTGAGAGTGTGAACTCTGCATATACCTGGGGGGGGGGGGGGACAAAGCATAGAAAGGCAGAGGGTGTAAGAGCAGAAAGGAGGCAGAAGAAGACAGGGACCACTGACCTGTCAGTGATGGCGAAGTGAGAGGCCCATATAATCAGCAAGGTGTGAAACAGGGGATACAACTCAGAGTGGAAAGCAATATTCCATCAAGCTGTGGATGAAAGCTATGTGTCCAGTTGTGTCAAGAAAGGACTTTGCACGATGGAGGGTGCCCAGTCAGCTACTGGCTTTGGAAGCCAACTTTGAAAAGTGGCTTCCCCATGAGAGATCATGGCTGAGAGTGAGACCCAAGAGTTTGAGTGACTGCATTTCTTTGAGAGGGTTGTTGAGAAAGTGGATGGAAGGGTTTGTAATATGTTCATTTTGGAACAGGAGAGAGAGAGAGAGAGAGAGAGAGAGAGAGAGAGAGAGAGAGAGAGAGAGAGAGAGAGAAGAGTGTGATTTCTAGGATTAAAAGACTCATTCCACGTGTTTGACCAGTTTGTGATTTTATCAAGGTCTGTAGAGAAGGAAGAGGTTGCTGCCTGTTTTTCTGAAGGATGAGGGTTGTTCGGGCAGACGGTGTAGTCATCAGCAAAGAGATAAAGAGGATTTTCCAGAGTCACCCTCCATATTCCAGAGTCGGAGTATTGTGCAGTATCATGGAGTATGGCAGAACTCCATATGTAGGGATGGCACGGGAAAAAATGGCCGCCCCTTCAAATGTGTACAAAATAAAACCCTTAAAAACCAATACAGAGTGAAGTATTAAGCATTTAAAAGTAATACTTTTATTCTCGAACGTTTTCATACCCAACAACAATGAAAAATACACTAAAACACATGACCAAATAACAGATCGAGAGAACACAAAATTGCCGATTTGTTCATCCTCAGAAATGTTGATAATTGTCATCCCGCCGAGCATAATAATGGCTGAAGCAATTACAATGATTCCAATGGAAGGAAACGACATTCTCTCTTGGGTATTGCATCAGTACCATAACAATTATTTTCTTTTAAATTCTCCAAGAGTGTAAAACCAGACTGCGTTGTCATGCCAATGTGACGTCATTCCTTCCTACCTTGTTTGGGTTTTTTGGGGGATTCCATCCATACATGTTTTTTCGTTTTTCTAAAATGTTTTTTTCTGACTTGTAAGAAATCATTTAATAAGGGAATGGAGGGATGAAAGGTAACAGTTAAATGCCGATGTTCCCCGAAGCGTGTATATGAGGCAACTTAAAGAATTTTGAGGAGTTTAAATATTGATTTTTAAGAATATATTGTTGGTGAGCTCATTTACCATAAATTGCTGCCTGTAAAAACCTGGCTTGGATCGATGCAGTTGACGGATCTTTCCTTGTGTTAAACTCATGTCAGGTGTTAAAGCGATTCCTGTATCTTAATGGTAATGTACATACAGTAACACAAAGGAAATGTCAATCAATTTATCATGGCCATTATTGTTTGGAATGTATTCAAACTGTTCAAAACCCTGTTGTTGTTTTCCAGGAACATGGGTGACATTTGGAAGTCAAATCAATGAAGAGGTATGGGCCGTGAAGACGAGAGATACTTTAAACATAATTAACGTCACACCACTTAAAATTAGGTTTAAAAACGTTTCAATACTTACCATTGTATTCCCATGGCTTGACCTCAGATTTATTACTTTTGAAGCTATATCCATATTACTTCTGCAAAATGGCAGAATTTTGACCCCTCCTTGTGTTTGCCCCATACATTTCTCGTCATTCAAACCTTTTACACCTTTTCTCTTATCTTGCTGTTTAAAGAGCATATTTACTTGAGATGTTCTGTATGACTAAGGATGGGATGAAAATTCTTGAATGCAAAAAATAGGACTTCTCAAACAACAAATTATGAGGATTGGGACCAAAAAATGAATTTGCAATTTCCTATCACCCATCCTTTTGTGACAACTGAGTCTTTTTATTTTAACAAACCAAATTGTTTCACTAAAATGACAATATCCTTCTCCCCACCCCTACCCCTTCCCATGTGTATCCTTAAAAATAATTTATTGATCCTTACCTGCCGACTTGTCCCAGCTACTTGTGTCCTTCTAATTTCTCTGCTTAGATACAATTTGCTTATCTAATGTTTTTTTTTAACCTGGTCCAATATCATTACTTGGGCTGGCAGCTTTCAACTGAGAGATATGTACCCGAGAGATATGTGCACTTACCTCTGAGCTGTGTAGCTTCGGTTCGAATCTCGGCCAAAGATTCGGTTCGTCCTCAGGGTGAGGCAGCAATGTGTGTGTGTCGTCCCCTGTGTGGATGTGAACCTAGGTATCCCATCTGCAAACATTAGTTGGTGGATGTTAAAAATCCCATAGTGTCTTTCACAAAAAGGAAGCAAGTTATCACTTTATATATCAAGTTATAGTGTTATATCACGTCAAGTTAATAGTTTTTTCTGTTAGCCCATAAATCAATTCATGACTTTGTGGCAAAGGTGAATGGACTGTTAGCCACGCAAAGAGTTTTTCTACATCCTGGTTATCCCGAAATTGGCGAGATTTCCTAAGTTCAACATGTCCTCAGAAGTAGTGAAACTGACGCCACAGAACTCTTCAAAACGATGATTTAGCTCTGTACAGCCAGGCATACCGAGCACCCACCGGCGTCAAAACACTGTCAGTCATGCCTCGGCCACGTGTCATGCCTCCAGACGTTTTTATTGCGCGCATCAAAACTTGTTCTATTGTCATGTCAGTCCAGACTCCCGCCCAATTTTATCACTACGTCGGATTGTGAAGTTACCCATGGACGAAAACTTCTGGAACTCTGCTGGTGTCATCTTGGCATCCAACTTGGACATTTGCTGAAGATACAAGTGAGCATATTTTGCATAAGCCAGTGTCCGGCTGCATGGAAATGTGGAATCATTCCGCGAATCGTTTCGAGATGCAATTGCCAATCACCACATCGCTCGGCACGTACAAATTCGCGCATCAGTGTTACCTGATTGAAATACTGAACCCAAAGTTTGGCTGTTCGGCGAGTATTCGCGGCCTGGAGCTTGACAGCCTCCAGCTTTTCAATGACCATGTTCAAAACAGTACTGTTGGTGATGTCTTCCATAGGTTGGTATTCATTTGTGACAGTTTCATTAAGGGAACCAAGTTGTGCACAAGAGTCCTCGTCGATTTCAATTTCACTCAAGAAACGACGCTAATGCTGCCTGGGTGAGGTAATGCGCGCGCAATGCCCTAGCATATGCATGACCTGTCAACATCTTATCAACTGAGTCAGTTGCGTAAATAAGTGACCACAAATCTTTGAGTCCACTTCCACTCATTATGTATCCAACAGGCCCATGAATGACATGAGTAGATGGAATCCACCAAGTCTTACCACAGGTATTAAGTGGTTTTATAAAGGTATGACGTCACTTCCGGTGTAGCGACGTTAGCTCACACGTGACACTCGGGGACTTTTAGTATGTTGTTTCTGATAATTATCACATGAAGGTATCTGCCAAGTTTCATTTCTCCCCTATTTTTTTCCAATCAAAAGTCGTTGGTTTACTGGACTAATATTTACATCTCTCATTTCTTCAAGGTTTACATATTTAGGGTTCTTAAGGAAAACACAAATTTCTCAACATTTACTACTAACTAATAGTTTTATCCTCTTTAGCCATTGCCTCAGTAAAAAGGGTTTTCTTTTTTAACACTTTTACAACTTTCATTACCTCTTCTAGTTTACTCTAGATCTCAAGAAGTAAGGGTGAAACTTTTGTGAGGACAATTTTAATTGATGTTTTCCCATTGAGGGAAAATGCTCTTCCTTGAAATGGAATTGAGGCACTCATATTATTTTTCATAATAGGTTTTATCCAGAAGTTATTAAAATCATCTTTGTTCAATTTTACATTAGAGGAATATATTTCACTATCCTTTATAAATGGAGAGATTGATTGAAATTTGTCTTTGGTGTTTTGAAATATTGTATTTATTAAGTAAAAAAAATTCACGACAATCTTAAGATGGTGTGTGGTTCTGGAGGTTCCCAGACGAGATCATTGAGAGAGGTATATCATTTCATACGAGGTCAGAAGAGGTGTTTGGAGAAAGAACAACAAGATCTATTGTTTGTTAATATACTAGATGGAGATACAAGTAGTAAGAGAATGAAGTTGTTTGAGAAATTGAGGAGTAAAAGAATATTTGTTGGTTCACTGGCAGAGTGGAAAAGAGAGATCTCACAATTCCTCTATTTCAATGTTTCAAGAAAGGAGAAAGGAGAGGGGGGAGGTATTAGGGAATCATAAGAAGAGAGCCCTTTGTTGAGGTTAATTCCCCCCTCCCCCTCCAAAGGGAAGAGGGAGAAGAGTCTCGGTTTTAGGTGCTCTCGAGGGGCTAGTCAGTATTTTTCCCATTCACTTACATGTCAAATTTGGGATGCTCTAGAAGCCCCAAAGGGGAGAGGGAGAAGAGTCTTGGTTTTGGGTGCTCTGGAGGGGCTAGTCAATATTTTTTCCCATTCACTTACATGCAAAATTTGGGATACTCAAGACCCTCCAAAGGGGAGAGGGAGAAGAGTCTCGGTTTTGGGTGATGTAAAGGTGCTCCAGAAGTGCGAGTCAGTATTTTTCCCATTCACTTACATGTAAAATTTGGGATGCTCTTGAAGCCCCATTTCCCTTCTACTTGCGCGCCACCATCATTAATTCAGAACGCCTCATTTGAGCTACTCGGGACATCGCGGGACTTCGACCTCCCGCCGTGACAAGCTCGATGTTAGTTGAGCCGTCAACGCCACACTATTATGTTTGACTGCCGGACAAGTAGACAGAGAAAAAAACAACACTGTATCTTATTCCTCTCTGTGCATGTCCGAGCGGGACAAATTCAGAGCCAAGTACTGCTATACTACAGTTTGTTTTCAGATTCATGTTCCAATTTGTGTTCAAAATATAACATTCAATTCAAATTAAATTGTTCCTCGATCATAAACTGACGTTTCTCAACTGACAGACAGACAGACAAAGTGAACCAATTGCTTAACCCCGCTTTTTGCTTTGCACAAGGGACCCTTTTGCCAGCACTCGCTGATGGACATTAAATATCCCAGTGTCTTTCAATGAAGAGTATGTGAGATATCACAGGCACCATGGTCAAATTCCAAATTCCTGCACTAACCAAGCTCCACAAAGTCCAACTGCCAAGTTTGAGCTATGACACTCCTGTGACATAGAGCGCTAGTTTGTACACATAATTTCCATATGACGTTTCATACACGTCATTTCTGGTGTGAGATGGCATTTGGTTGGCAATATGCTGGTTTGCTTAAAACGGGCTCCTGTTTCTCCTGCGCGTTTTTGAACTCGTTAATCAAACATTGATCATCAACAACACTAGGACAGAGATTTATCCAAGCATTATTGACACAACCTTATCACCCACCATTGGCCGATGGCAGAGCATCAAATGTGGCCGGGATAAGTCACAGTTCAACAACATGTAATCTCATCTTCCTTAATGTAAATAGCTCTCTCTGTCTTGTCTTCCTTTTCTTCACAAGTAACACTCATCATCAATAGATCTATTCTAGCCTCTCTACACTGAAACCTCTTGATATTAGTTCTATGGTTTCCATAATAAGGATGCTGTAATTTAATGCATTGTTGCTCTTTGCTTGTTTGAAAGCGGCCTTCCATTTGGAAATTTGTTCAGGTTTTGAACATTGTTTATTACAAATATTATCGCTTTCTCTTGTCTCATTTTCTGACAAATCCTGACTACCCTGGGCTCATCTTGGTATAATTTTGCCTGAACCTGTATATTCGTTCCCTTTGCATTTGTTGATCTCTGGGGAAGAGCTTGGAGAAATATATGTTCCCTCCTGCATCATTGCCACAAAGTACTCTATGCAATTCCACGGTGGCATATTCTGTTTGTTCTGTCTATGTACCCATGCCAGATTGTCCCAGCATGAACAGCCTTAGAATTATAACTAACTGCTAAACACTGACATTGTGCTGGCTGACCTATTGAAGTTCTGGTATCACCTGTAAGGATGTGTGTGATTGAAGATGCACCTTAGTGTAACTGCTAAAAAAAATTAAAAGAGAGGCTTCATGGAAATACTTGCTTTGGGATATTTTCTGACCTATTACTCCTTGTCCATCCCAACCAACTTTGTTCAAGATGCACAGCTCACTTGACAGAATTACTTGGCAACCACCCTTTGTTGCTATCATTTAACGATGCACATATCCTTGTTCTTTTTTTTTCATGTTTATTTGACTCTGTGCCTGCTTTGGTTAGCTCTGGCAGTTGTGGTTGTACGTTCTCTTTTCTCAGTAGCATGTGACTGCAATGGCATCTTGGTGGTGCTGTTTTATCTATATTGCTAGATCAACTAGACCTAGCTACTGGCCATTACACCACAAATGATAGTCACTTAGCTCCGTAATCTGTCAGGCAAAGAGTGAGCGCTGACCACCTTTCTGTCTGAATTTGCAACCCCTCCCCTCCCCACCCCCACTATTTTCTCCAAACCTCTTTCTGAAATTATCAGATGACCTTGAGCATTGTACTCTTTCTCCAGGATTCTTGCACTCTGCATTTGTTGGTAAATCACTAACTCTGCACTCTGCAATCACTAAAACCATAACCTTTTGGCATGACGGAATGTAAACGATTGTGGATGTTTCACTGGCTTACAGCAAACATTTTTCAATTATCTCCCACGACACAAAAGCATCCGGGCCACATTGCTCCCTTCCACCAAAAATTAAGTTGTAACAGTGATGTAAATCTCTTACTGAAGAATGGGGAAAACCACTTTGAAGTCCCCCTCTGTGCAGGCACTGGTGAACACTGAAAAACCCAGCACAAAACAAAATTGCAGTGGAATTGCCTTCCATGAATGGTACAACAATGAGGTGGAATTTGTCATCCTAAAGTAGCAATCACAAAATCAGCCATCCCTATTACTCCCCTGTGTGAATGACAAACATTTAACAGAAAAAAGTTTTTGATGATGTTGGACTTCCCTTTTCGTCTTGTGTGCTCTTGCTACCAAAGTCATTTTGCCAAATGATGTCCAGTATTACTGGAAAACTTAGATCTGCTTTCATCATATTTTATCGGCATATTCATCATTAGGTTCAGCCAATTTTTAAGAGTAACAATTGGCACCTGCCTACCCTGTTTTCTCCTTTGAAATCAGAACTGGAACTGTTTTAGTTAATAGGAAAACGCAGGGAGTGTGATAGATGTAAACAGCAGGGAGAAAGAGAAACAAGCGAACACATTCGTGATTAAAATATAAAAGTCTTGATTGTGGTTTAAACAAGTGGAAGAGTGGTTGGTGGTTCAACTATATTGAACAACTATATTGGTGGTTCAAAGTTAACCTAGTTACGTACACTTTTTGATCTTAAAAGTTAACCTGCATGAGATGCTTGCATTTCTGGAATTGTTCTTGAATGGTTTATCCCTAACTAAACTGGGAGATTTTGAGCTCTCCTTGACTCGGGGGAGGGCGGAGGAGGGACTACGTAGCTTTTCTGATGAACTTGGAAAATTTGCATGCACATATGTTATCATGTAATGTACACGATGGTGTTATAAATTTCTTCATGATATGTTAATTTTTCTAATTATTACCTAATTAATTATGCAATATGATAATTTTATCCATTTTTCAGACATATCTACAATTCTGGTCATTGTATGCATGAGATTGCATGAAAAATGTATGAGATAAAAAATAATGTTTCTCAAACTGGAAATCTATGATATTCAATGATTATTTTGGATGGGACATGTTTCATATTTGCATAAATTATATGAATATGCAAATGATATAGCATTTTCATGAATCAATATTTCTGAATAGATAGCAAGCATAATTTTTTTTTAAGGGGACAAAATCAGCTATCTGTGTATGTTGACACTAGAGAACATTGTTCATGACATGCATCAAATTTTATGCAACTTTTCAGTATTTCTATTCTATTTCAATGACAAAGTACAGCATAGAAATTGTGTGAACGATGTCTGGTTTTGGCATGTTTGGTATCAATACATGCACAAGACTCTTGGGAAAAAGGTCATGAAAGGAATTATAGCATTGTCCCACATGAGTAAAAATGAGAAATGTTAATGGACCTATTGACGGAAAGAAGGAAGGAAGGAAAGAAGGACTGACTGACTGAAGGACATCGTTATGTCTTCAAAAGTTATCCTCGACTTTGTCATAGATGAGATAAAAAGAATAACCCATATGAGATCCTACATCAAATTTGATATTCTACTTAACCAGTTCTACTGATAATTGTGTGAAGATGAAATTTTTTTTTAAGTGGTTCCCCAAATACTACACCTTGGTTTTTCAAACCCGGGGGCACGACCCCAAGTGGGGTCGCCGAGCAAATTTCGTGGGATCGCGGGCGTCCGCTTGCAGCGAAAAAAAATTGTCTATTTTTGATCGGTGTTCGCTTTTGCGGGATGTAATATAAACGGTTCATTCAAAGTATGGGAACCGGCACAACATGACGCTTGGAATGGGATCCAGCCGATGCGCGGGCTCGCTGAAGGGCGGTTCATTTTGGCGGTAAATTAGTGGTTTGATCCACGGCCTCTCAGACTCAGACTCTGACTATCATTAACGTCTATTCATGTCTCCACGTACGACTCAAGACCTTATTTGTGATGGCAGCACCGGCCACCAGCAAATCTCGAGAACGTTCTTACCAGGATAAATTTCTGGACCTTGGATTTTACTACGTGGTGGATAAAAGTGGGGCACAGAGGCCTCAGTGTGTGATTTGTTTCGAAGTGCTTTCTACGGAGTCTATGAAACAAAATAAGTTGCAGAGGCATTTGACTACAAAACATGTGCCTTATCAGTATAAGGAGAGAGCGTTCTTTGAGAGGAAACTTCTTGCACTCAAGAATACGCGTCTTGACAGAGAAGGTACATGCCATCAGACCAATTCTCGGGCATTAGAGGCCTCGTATCGAGTGTCGCCTCATGTTGCCAAGACTAAAAAGCCTCACTCCATTGCGGAAGAAGTCGTGCTGCCATGTGCAAAGGACATGCTATCTCTGATGGTTGGGGAGGAAGTGGCGAAGAAACTGGCAGTTATACCCCTCTCTGACAACACCATCCAACACAGAATTGAAGATACTAGTGCATGCCCGTAGGTGCGTGCCTGTACGTGCGTGGCCGTACGGGCAAACAAAAACAAAAAAAATACTTTCAAACCGCGTGCCAGAAACAACAACCACACAGGCCGTTCCTTCACTCTCGTAAAACGACACCACAACAAACACACACACCATGCTGGAATTATAGATGACGAACACACAACACAACACACACACACACACAGATTGCTGGAATTATAGATAGATGAAATGAAGTCAATGAGATGACAATGAAGGGGTTGAATGCAGACTGCAGAGCAATGAGTAAGGAAACCCGTCGTTGTGAATCGTTTTTACCAAAAATTGAGATGTATTTTCGTTGGCAAGCATGTTGAGTAGAGCTGAATTCCTTAACACTTCCAAAGGCACACCGTTTGACAATTGGAAACAAAAAAAAAGTTGTGCACTTTTTTGATAAATTATTTTCGGAACAATTTTTCTTCATAAAATAAATAATAAAAAAAATTGTCTCCATGTACACACCTTTATTCGTTGGCACCTCTTCATAAACAACATCGCGGAGGAAATGGCGCTTCTTCTTTGTTTCTCGTCCAGGGCAAGAATGCGGAGTCGATGCTGGATCTGCGAACGTTTTGATAAATTATTAGTTTTAATGGCCAATTATTCAATTAGCGCTGACGTATTTTGCCTTTTTGCAATATCGTCGCAAGGAAAAACACAAAGAGAAGAGAAGATAAAAAAAACATTCGTGTAAAAAGAAAAATTAATTTACTTCCTGGTTCGGAGCATACCAGCTCACTCTGATGTTACCGAAATTTATGCACCGTCTAATATGATCATAACTTGGGGCATTGTGTTTATCTATAAATGCGCATAAGAAATCGAAATTATTAGAATACACGAAGTCATCACTCTCCGGAAGTCCGTAGTTGTAACCCGTAATGGGGAACGCGGCTGAGGTTCTCTTCCCCATCGGCCACGCCCACGCAGCAACCTGTCTTGTCATTGGTTGGTAAATAAATGGCCATAACTTTGGAAACACTTGTCCGATTAATATCAAACCTTGAAAATTGAATAAGCTAACATCCTCAGGTCCCAGCAATATATCTGGCAAGTTTCAATTATATCGGTCCAGTGGTTGCGAGAACAGCGGTCACAGACAACACACACACACACAGCACACACACAAACACACACACAGACCACACCCACACACAGACAACACACACACAAGATTGCTGGAATTAAGATAGATAGAGGCATTGATAGGAAGGAGGGAAAGTACGATCATAATCATCATATCTGGATTTGTGTGCAGTTTGTCACCATAGTCTGGAAAGGACATAGATGCACAAGAGGGTCTAGCGGGGGTGCTTCAGATGATTCTGGGCCTAGCTGGACTCAGCTGTGATGAGCGGTTGAGGAGAACAGGGCTTTATCACTAGAGGGAGGCGGTTAAGACGGGGACTAGAGGAGATTTTACATAATGAGAAGGTACAAGATAATAAAATAGTACAGATTAATTTATTTATTTCAATCAGAGTGGACAGTGATAGGACCGGGCCATAGCTTGAGAGTTAAAGAAGAGGAGAGGTTAAGACAGTGAGTAAGGCAGAGAATCTTTCACCTACAGATGTAGTTAATGATTCGGATGGTCCCCTGGAAGGTGGTCCAGCAGAAAAAGTAGATAAGTTACGAATTGAAGTTAGATAGGTACCCTAATGACACGTTAGGGGGATATGATGGGGTACGTGGGGATGTTGATGATGTAACACCTTTCGGTAGTTTTGAGGCTATTGATGGATGATTTAGTGTACGGATGCTGTTATTGGGGTCTTGTTAAGGGGCTGTTAGTTATGTTGTTATAAATCGAGTCAGTGCCCGTCGCCCAGGAAAAATGGGGGGGGGGGGGGGGGGGGGGGGGGGGGGGGCGGGGGGGGGGGGGGGGGGGGAAATAAAAAAAACTAAGCAAAAAACCAACGAATACAACAACATGAACAAATATTCATTACATTAATTAAAAAATTTTTTTTATGGCATTTTTCTCCTTGACTGTTAGCTGGTAGTGTGGTGTTTGCGCAGGAATAGAATGGGAACTGAAATTGGCCTCATCAATGTGTTTAGGATTTCTGTTCACTATGTTATCTAACTCTTTGTTATTCAAATGTTAAAGAGCAGTCTCTGTATGAGCGAAATGAAACTTCATATGGACCAATAACTCTAGCCATGAGCAGAGGCACGGCCTACGAGCCTCGGAAAGGGCAACCAAAGTAGATGAGTGCACTTACCACGACAATGTTAATGCAGTGGCGTCTACCCGAACACCGCATCTTAACTCCCGCGATGTAGGGTTAATCCTTCAAGTGCTAACAATCGAGTTCGCGGCCTGCAAATATTGGTTGGCCTTGGCACCTCAGCATGTTTGAACCTGTGGTCATAATCAGAGTTAGCTTGCAGCGCTAGGTGTCAAACCCAGGGCTTAATGTACATCGAAGTTAACGATACAGACGAACCATGAACGGAAACACCACCCCTGCACGCTGAGAAACAAGACCAATATTCCTGAATTGTTCTCTTCGCAGTCTCAATAGTGCTGGAGGGTTCACTGTTGCTCTAAGCAAAACCTTGTCGCTACCCACATTTTTTTGGTAATAAGTACCACGACCTGAGATAACCTGAATCTCAACAACTGCGGTTATTAGAAAAGTGCCGTGCGTTGTCTTCCCTATTAAAGGCAGATTAGCCTATCAGGCTAGAGAACATTGCGTTTTATCAAATTAGAGTGTACTTTAGCTTGGGATAGCATAATTTCCCCCCAATTTCCGCACTAATACATACCTGTCTTACTTGTCTTGTCTCGTTCATTCAGTGTGAGCTTGGCGATGTAACGTCCATGAAATGGCATGAACAACCCGACTTCTCATTCAACAGCACAATTGCACGTCCTTTTCACTAAGGACCTAACGGTTAGCTTAAGACCCAGAATCCTGGGATAACCCGCAGGATCAGCATTGCTTATTCCATCGAAGCATTTTGTACTATTGACTCAACTCATGATGCATAAAATGCTTTTATACAATGAATTAGGCAGCGTTCCCACCACTTCACCGATTAGCCCTTACTGAACACCTCCACTCCCGTGTCATCTATCCCTGCAATTTTTTAATCCACTAAATCACAAGCTCACAATTAAAATCAAACATTTAAAAACCAGAATAAAGAGTTGTTCTGAAAAACTTGATATTAAAATAATAGATCATGTTGGGTTGTGTGTGTATTGTGTGTGTGTTTTTTTGTTGTGTTGTTTTGTTGAAATAACATTCCAGTCCAAAATAAACTACTGGATGTATATTCTTTTTTTTGTAAGATCGAGGCTCATGGGATAGAGCAATCGCAAATGTCCGGGCCTGGCTGGCTTAAAGGTTAAGGTGCTTGGCTTCAGACCGGGGCTTGGATTTTCAAGCCATGGGGCTGTGTACTAGTAGGGTTGACCTCAGCTGCATTCCTTCCTACAGGTTGGGCGAATAAGTACCAGGTGATGGAATGGGGCAAGCCAGCAGCACAAGCCTCGGCCCAGAGAAAATGATCGCCAAGCAGCAAACAGCATATACAATAATAATAATAAAATAAATAAACTAGGAAGACTCGTAGAGACGCATACCTCTGCCTAATCACAGGAACCTAGGGCTAATGTTTTTGAAATACATGCAATCAGTCCCTGTATCGTTTTGGTCAACGTCATGTGAAGAAATACACTTTATAAATTAAAATTCGTATCCACGATCCATTTGATCTTTCAAAAATCGAATAATTCGTCCTGTACACACCAACAGGTCCCCAATTTGCCGATATCCATGCACACCAGTTTTTGAGATTCGTGCTAATAATATCATTTTGGCCGATCTCTCAATGGGAAGATCACTTGAAAATCTTCTAGAGTCGATCCGATGCGGATTAAACCAAAGATCTATCAGTTCGTCTTGTACACACACACCACCACACACATGTCACAAAAATTTCTTATTGTCCGGATCTTCCACATTTTGAGATCTGGTGCACAACAGCAATAACGACAACATACGAAAGGGTGAAAACACAACCAACTTTCTGGTGGAGGAAATAATCACAATTCTTTTAAGAAGAAATGGATGACTGATGTCCCAACTAAACCCATTCACCTAGCACACACAGGAAACTGTGGTGACAAAATCACCCTTAACACTCCAAAGATGCCTTGAAGGAGGGATCTGCATTCCTTCACCTTGAAAAATATGCTGTGGAATTGGATCTTGAATTCCAATGATTTGAAGAAATCAATTTTCTTCTGTTTTGTTGCTGACGCAACAAAGTGGCTGACTTGTGAAAGAGACAGCCATCAGGAGAGAAGATGAGATAGACGGTCATGTTTGGCCACAGAAGAAAAGCAGCAATACGGGAAAATCATCCAGAAATAAGAAATATGGCAAATCTCGAGACATGATGAGGGAGAAGAGTAAAGGGACAATCAGGCAGTGCCAGAAGAACAAGTGTTTCTGAAGAAACAACACTTCAAATGGAGCAGCAGCAACCAAAATGATATATTTTTTGAAACCACTTTGTCATCCCTTTTTGGAAATTAAATACGCTCTCAAATTTAATTCAACTCTCTGATATTTCATCGTATTTAAGCGTTTTTTTTTAAATGTGATACCGCTTTTGCCTGTTTACTCTCGCCGACTCTATTTCAATCCATACAGCAATTGACTACAGGTAACTTCTGGGGTGCCTGCAATTTGCTGGGGATGCATCGGAGCCTCCTTGGGCTTCCATACTAATTTTGGGCGTGAAAAGAATACTGGCATTAATGATATAATCTGAAATATTCCAACACGTGTCAATAAATTACGTTCCATATTAAAAACTTAATATTTTTATTTTTATAAATGAAACAGGATAATTGTGATGTGGTTTGCTGAAACTGAAAGACTTTTAAAGTTGTTCAAAGGTAAAGATTTCCGAGATCACATTTGTTGAATACGAATCGATTTATGGAGACGGTGCCCCGTATGACTCAAGACAGGAACGTGTTCAAACCCCACCATTGCCGCTTCGTCGACTCTACCCTCCTCTGCAGGATGCTGCAGTCTCTCAAAAACTTTTATTGCACTGAAGAATTTGTTTTGCTAGATTGAGGTCCTTATTTAATTCCGATCGTACAGACTTCGTGAACTCTGTGTTAGCATTTGATCTCTATAAACAGACAACACACCTACACTCTCGATTTTTTCATGTAAATTTGCCCATTGCAATAAATGCGAACGTCATGTGTACAAGAGACACACAAGCTAAAACTAAAAACTTCAAATACTTAAAAAAATAAACGTAAAAGCCAAAAAGAAAAAGGTGAAAAAAAAAAAACCAAACAAAAAACAATGTCATCACCGGACTACCTACCACTACCAACAAGGAGGTCCGAAGCAAGAAAGAAGGAGGTAAGAAGGATCTTAAAATAATTGACACCGAGTAAAACAGGTGACCAATAAAACTAGATAACAAGAGAAATTCAACTCTGTACAAGCCTGGAGGTGCTATAAAAAAAAAAAAGAGCTTTTTGACAGCACCCCACACATGGATGATTAAAGTGTAATGCAAACGTACAAGATCAAGTCCCCCCAAATGATCAAGCTATTAAGAAAGCCATGATCTATGGAATACATAATCCTGGCAGACTCACGGAAGGAAAAAACAAAATACCAGAGTGAAGATACGATGTGGATCTTCATGAGACAGCCTCGCCCACCCCAATCTTGTTATTTACATAACTACTCTGGCTCTGGATTCCCTTAAATGAAAAAAAAAACCTCATTATGAGCAGGACGATGGATATCCCTAACAACAATAAAAGAACGTCCAAAGAGACAAGAAAGTGACTCTGCTGTAATTGGATGATGTAAAAACTCTTTTTGCATCGCGCGAGCGAGAAATATGCAGAAACTTGAATGAAGTAAAACTTGTAAACGTCTGGATATCAAATGGAATTTTTTTTTTGGTCGAGATAATGGCCTAAATGCACATCTGTACAGTAGACTAACAAAAATTGGACAACATGAAAATAACACAGATAAACATATAACGAATCGAGCACAGACGACATCATGACAAAGGCCACAATATGGTCACAATTAACAATTGCGAAACAATACCAAAGAATAAACCTGCATAGAACGAGGTACTCTCCAATGGAACAAAATAAAAGCATAAAGTCAACTACGTACTAGTGTTCAATCGCTGCGGAATAGTAAACTGGCCAACAACGGAAATGTCAGAAAACTAGATATCGAACAATGGAATCCTCACTATCCCCCACCCAAAAGTTCTATAAAAATCGTGCATCCAGAAATGTACTTGCCTGAGGAAAGGAGATGGCGCCTGGTGGAACAATCAAGTGTGCAAGCGACTGACATTGTAAGTATCGCAGAGTATTGAAAAATTTCGAAAAACAGGTGCGAATAAAGATTGCCGATGCACCAAAAACCTGAAAAAAACCACAATTACACCACAAAACGATGTACAAAAAATAAGACTAAGAGACAAATACAATAATTTAAGCAGAATCATTAAATGAGAAACTGGGAAAGACAAAGAGTTGACAGATTGGTGATTGACAAAGAACTGTGTATCACTGAAGGCAGGAAGAGTGCAGCTCATGTATGATGGTAGATACGAATATATAAATTCAAAAACCAAGTGACACAACCAATTGAATGGCTTAATAGATGGCAGTATCTTTGAGTCAATCGGTAGAGTGTATGGTTGCAGGTAGAAATGACAAAAAGCATACGAATCACTTCAACTCGGCTGATGTATAAAATAAAACTCTGTCAGAAAGTCTGCAGCACACAAAGGTACAACAGTGAGAGATTACACTGCACATTGCAGAAATTTCATACCCAGTTCAAATCAAACCATGGGAAGTGTAACAAAAAGCAATTCATTGAAAAGCAAGACGTATAGCTCTATTACGTACGCTGATGATTTCCCATGCGGTGGACAAGAAACAAAGACTGCGACCCGGAATGCAGTACTTACGTACAAAAGGAAATAGATAATTGCTAATGAGTGGTTTCAGTACCATGTTTTGGTTGAAATAACACAGAAGTAATAATGAAATTCCAGAACCTAAAGAGTCATCAAGTGAAAGAGATATTGGAAGCTGAGAGAGCACAAATTGTACCAGTGATCAATTGAGCACGAGGATGAGAAAGAAGAACTTCAGCAATAAAATCGTAACATCCTGGGAACATTACCACGATAATAACGAACATTTTGGGAAGCTGTCAGGGGCTCAGTGTACGTCTAAAAAAAAGGCCTCGAGAACAGAGAATTGTCACAGCTTTGTTTCATAATCCGGGATTATGGCTCATAGTCAGGAGACTGAAGGGCAGCACCAACACGGCAGAGTAGTGTCAATTTAACTGGATACATAATTACTATAAATGGCATGTTAGTGTGTGTTGTGTTTCTGCTCTCATATATCTCAAACCAAAAACTATAGCCTCTGACTTTACATGCCATACTAATAAAACTCCGAGAGTGCGCTGACTTGAAATTTGGTGTTGGTGTAATAAAATACCCCTGTTTGAAAACACATTAACTGGCCGTTATTTATCTTAGTCTTTATCGGCAATCTCGGCGTCGCTCATTTTGGGTTCAAGGCGTACCCGAGGACTTTGCCTGGGTCTGATGCCCCAATGATATTTTGTTTTTTGACCTGCTCAACAACCTTGACTGGATACCCGAACGATTTATTCATGATAAATTTATTTTCACTCTCCGCACGTCTATATATCGAATTCCTGTTCATCATAGCTAGAATCACTGTGTACGTGCATAGTTCAGAAATGAGTAGCTTGGAGCAATTATTTATGCATTATATGTGATCGATGTGTCACCGATCTACTCTCAGCTAGATAAAGGGATTAATCATCGAAATATATTATTTTTGGTTTTTGAAGATTGGAAATACGTGCAGACTATTTAGTGTCTAGATCTTGGAGTGAGCTCTGATAATTAAGAAATAAAATATATGTCTGTATACGGCTGCATGGTTTCACGACAAGTGTAACACGGGTTCGCACTTTTTTTAATTTTTGACCTCGAGGACCCACGGCAAACTGGCGGAAACGGTGAAAGAGAACTTGAAAGATGACAGGTTGTAGTATGAGAAGCTACTATTTGCATACCAACTTCATTCGAACGTGAATAACTAGACTCGATGCGCCATTAATTGATTTTTGACATTTTCTAAGTTCGACCTTTGACCTGGCCAGTGGGATAAATGAAAATGGCTCCGTGGGGTCAGATGCAGCGGTGTCATTTGGGCTTAACCAAAACCCGAAACACCCTGCAATATCGACAAGCCACCGGAGAAGATTAACTTGAAATCGGGTCTACCGCGCTAAACCATGTTTTTGGGCTGCTGTGCCCATAATGGCCGAGTCAGCACGCCCATATCTTCGCTGGAAAACAGTATTTATGATACTAGCTTATTATATATGTATGTATATAATATATTATTAACCATATATATTTTTATTATTATAATATATATATGTATCTGTACATTGCATTACAGATAGTAATGTTATATATTTCTAATTTATTTCACATATCTATATACAGTAACATATTATAATCTATGTATGAATATATATAATATATTATTTATATTATAAATTAAATTTAATAAAATTATATATTAATATATATATATTATATATATTAATATATAGCATATACCATATATAACCTAGAGTTCTTGAACGCATCCTCCAACACAATGGTACCATTCATACAGTAGTCCCCAACAGTTATTCATGAATATAATTCAGATTGTCCATGGACAAGAAGGAAGGGACAACAGTGACAAGTGCATCTCATAGTTAGGTCTGTTATATTGGGCAGCAATCTAGCCAAAAGTGGGTGTAGCTAGGACTATTGGAATAGAAAGAAACAATTTTATTTGTTGAGAAAAGGTCTGCTGCAATGACGATACTAAAATCTAATAAATATTATTTGGTGGAAATATTGTAGTTTATGATGAAATTGTCAGCCATTAGACTGTCGCAGGGCTAAAATGAAGAAATTAATTAAGTTTGTGAATATTAAGCTACATCCACTATCTTGGGTGTGTTACCTACCCATAGTTTTTGTACGGCGAATCTTTTAATAAGACACATGACTGAACTTTTAGTGTGTCCTGTATCTTATTCCCAGGGGGTCCCACCCCCAAATGTCAATTCAGCTCTCAAAGGTACAGTTTATAATTTCTTTTTGATTCAAAACAATCCTTTATTCAGCTGTTAGTTGCACTGCAACATTTGCTGGTGGTCCAAGGATATTAGGGCTAAAATGAAAATATTAATCATTATTACATCATTCAAGCTAAATCCTCCATGATCTCTGGAAGCCAATAGATGCAGGTTAATACAGCCATTCCGTAGTGGTTGTTTCTATAAACTAACGCTGTCTCATTATGCATTGTTATCTTGGTGTTTTCTGAGAGTTACTGAGAAAGGGCATTGTTAATTCAAACGAGGGGCATTAATTAATTTTAAGTGGTCCTGATGACTGGACTAAATAGATAAGATTATTAAGCAATTTTGTGAATTATACAAGAGAAAGGTCTCAAGTGCATGAATGCAATTGAACACAGAAATCGGGAAATTTGGGTATGTAATTGGATGTGTAGATAGTATAGGGACTTTTTACGTCTAGGAACGCAACGGGTGATATGACATGCTCTACACTAGAGATCTCCAAAACTGCTCTACTTGGCGGCTCAGGGACAACTGTATACCAAGTCAGTGTACCTGTACCTCAGAAAATGACAAAGCTGCAAGACAGTAACGCCATTCAGTATAAGTTTATGGGATGGCTTCACGTTGTACGAAGGTCGGATCGCTTTTGGGCATGGCTGTCCTGATCTGTGATCGACACAGGTTCAAATGGAAGCCTTAAACAACTGGTGGTTTACCAAAGGGACGGGGCATGGAACTTGAAACAAGACTATGGTAATAAGGTGCGCTGTCCAGACCTGTTTGTGCCGAGTGACAATGCCATGCAGCAACAACCTCACACGGCTATTCAACCCGAGTGAGCAACACAAGTACTTGTCAAAGCTCGGCAATGAGAGAATATGGAAACAAATAAAGCATTTCCTCCTAGCGAAAGAATCCATTTGATAGAACCCCACATTGGCCCCGCCAATATTGTAAGGTGTAGCACCAGGGATATTACAATTGATGGCAAAGCGAGCTAAGTTGGTCAAAAATCTGAATGAAATGGAGGGGCAACAGTTCACATACGTTTCAGGAGACAAAATCTGATCTCCTGAGTCGAAGTTCAACAATACAATAATGGAGAGAAAGTAAAAAACATATGTCACAACTGTCTTTCAGAACTGGTAAATGCGGAACACAGTAAAAATCGCAAATTAAATGCTTTAATTGAAATATGTTCATTTTCACCTGCTTTGGTTTAGACAATTCTTGAAGCAAACATAGATCTCTTGCGAATATTGGGCTATACTCTACAAGGGGAGATCATTCTGTACTCTGAATCTGCCAGATGTGTCTTCTGAGTGGGCTTTAACTCAACAGGATCCCATGGAAAGTCGGAGCTTTCAGGTCAATTATTTTGACAGATCTTGATATGGAGTGAAGCATATGAGAGCTTTGTGTTGTCTTTGATGGCTCACTAGGGGCATCTCCAAGATGCACTCATCAGAACGAATCGGAAGCGCTCACGCGAATATTCATTTCCAAAGACGCAGTGACCGCTCACAACTCTAAAAAAAGAAGATTCGAATCAATATAAATGCAAATAGGCAGCGATTTCTCACTTTTTGAGCCTCAGAAGCACAGGTGGAAGGTTCATTCACGCCAGCGCGCGCCCTGATGCTGTCGGAGACAGCAATACAATTTCTGCTGCTAATCGTGAGGTGATTCTCTGGAAGATCGAAAATATCTCTTGTACTTCCCCTCCTCGCGCCCTGGCAAGAACTGGCGCATGAATATGTTCTGGTAAGACTGAGCAAAAGGAGACACGAAAAAAATCTCTGAAAATCAGATTTCGTGAGAACTTGTGAGAACTGTCGTGAGAATGTTCTATTTGTGCGGTATCTCGATGTGACACTACTTCACCATGTTTTGGTTTTGAAGGGGGGTTTAAAACCCCTTGGCTACATCAGCAGGAATGAATTTCAGAGCAT
>CM068954.1:146800859-146821177 GCA_035128595.1 Eptatretus atami
GGTGAACGATGTCTGGTTTGGCATGTTTGGTATCAATACATGCACAAGACTCTTGGGAAAAAGGTCATGAAAGGAATATAGCATTGTCCCACATGAGTAAAAATGAGAAATGTTAATGGACCTATTGACGGAAAGAAGGAAGGAAGAAAGAAGGACTGACTGACTGAAGGACATCGTTATGTCTTCAAAAGTTATCCTCGACTTTGTCATAGATGAGATAAAAAGAATAACCCATATGAGATCCTACATCAAATTTGATATTCTACTTAACCAGTTCTACTGATAATTGTGTGAAGATGAAATTTTTTTTTAAGTGGTTCCCCAAATACTACACCTTGGTTTTTCAAACCGGGGCACGACCCCAAGTGGGGTCGCCGAGCAAATTTCGTGGGATCGCGGGCGTCCGCTTGCAGCGAAAAAAAATTGTCTATTTTTGATCGGTGTTCGCTTTTGCGGATGTAATATAAACGGTTCATTCAAAGTATGGGAACCGGCACAACATGACGCTTGGAATGGGATCCAGCCGATGCGCGGCTCGCTGAAGGGCGGTTCATTTTGGCGGTAAATTAGTGGTTTGATCCACGGCCTCTCAGACTCAGACTCTGACTATCATTAACGTCTATTCATGTCTCCACGTACGACTCAAGACCTTATTTGTGATGGCAGCACCGGCCACCAGCAAATCTCGAGAACGTTCTTACCAGGATAAATTTCTGGACCTTGGATTTTACTACGTGGTGGATAAAAGTGGGGCACAGAGGCCTCAGTGTGTGATTTGTTTCGAAGTGCTTTCTACGGAGTCTATGAAACAAAATAAGTTGCAGAGGCATTTGACTACAAAACATGTGCCTTATCAGTATAAGGAGAGAGCGTTCTTGAGAGGAAACTTCTTGCACTCAAGAATACGCGTCTTGACAGAGAAGGTACATGCCATCAGACCAATTCTCGGGCATTAGAGGCCTCGTATCGAGTGTCGCCTCATGTGCCAAGACTAAAAAGCCTCACTCCATTGCGGAAGAAGTCGTGCTGCCATGTGCAAAGGACATGCTATCTCTGATGGTTGGGGAGGAAGTGGCGAAGAAACTGGCAGTTATACCCCTCTCTGACAACACCATCCAACACAGAATTGAAGATACTAGTGCATGCCCGTAGGTGCGTGCCTGTACGTGCGTGGCCGTACGGGCAAACAAAAACAAAAAAAATACTTTCAAACCGCGTGCCAGAAACAACAACCACACAGGCCGTTCCTTCACTCTCGTAAACGACACACACACACACACACATTGCTGGAATTATAGATAGACGACACACACACACACACACACACACAGATTGCTGGAATTATAGATAGATGAAATGAAGTCAATGAGATGACAAATGAAGGGGTTGAATGCAGACTGCGAGACAATGAGTAAGGAAACCCGTCGTTGTGAATCGTTTTTACCACCAAATTGAGATGTATTTCGTTGGCAAGCATGTTGAGTAGAGCTGAATTCCTTAACACTTCAAAGGCCACACCGTTTTGACAATTGGAAACAAAAAAAAGTTGTGCACTTTTTTTGATAAATTATTTTCGGAACAATTTTTCTTCAATAAATAATAATAAAAAAAATTGTCTCCATGTACACACTTTATCTCGTTGGCACCTCTTCATAAACAACATCGCTGAGGAAATGGCGCTTCTTCTTTGTTTCCTCGTCCAGGGCAAGAATGCGGAGGCTGCTGGATCTGCGAACGTTTTGATAAATTATTAGTTTTAATGGCCAATTATTCAATTAGCGCTGACGTATTTTGCCTTTTGCAATATCGTCGCAAGGAAAAACACAAAGAGAAGAGAAGATAAAAAAAACATTGTGTAAAAAGAAAAATTAATTTACTTCCTGGTTCGGAGCATACCAGCTCACTCTGATGTTACCGAAATTTATGCACCGTCTAATATTGAAAACGATCATAACTTGGGGCATTGTGTTTATCTATAAATGCGCATAAGAAATCGAAATTATTAGAATACACGAAGTCATCACTCTCCGGAAGTCCGTACGTTGTAACCCGTAATGGGGAACGCGGCTGAGGTTCTCTTCCCCATCGGCCACGCCCACGCAGCAACCTGTCTTGTCATTGGTTGGTAAATAAATGGCCATAACTTTGGAAACACTTGTCCGATTAATATCAAACCTTGAAAAGGCACATCCTCAGGTCCCAGCAATATATCTGGCAAGTTTCAATTATATCGGTCCAGTGGTTGTCGAGAAACAGCGGTCACAGACACACCACACACACACAGACACACACACACACACACACACAGACACACACACACACAGACACACACACAGAGATTGCTGGAATTATAGATAGATGAGTCTGGACGTAATGGCTCAGGTCGTACAGAAGATCAAGGAATCGCCGTGGCACGCCATACAGTTGGACTAGTCCACTGATATCGCATCGTACGCGCAACTCATCGTCTGGGTCCGCTTCATCAAGGCTGATAACTTTGTCGATGAGCCTCTGCTCATCAAACCATTGGAGGCCACCACCAAAGGCGAGGACATTTTGGGAAAGTAGAGCAGTTTTATCGTGACCATGATCTGGACTTCGGAAAGTTGCTCGGTTCTACAACAGACGGCGCGCCAACAATGTTAGGAGTGCATTCTGGATTCAAGGCTAAATTGCTTGAGTGGCTCCTCAGACCTCCATGGTACACTGCATGATTCACCGAGAAGCGCTCGCCTCTCGTACTGCCAGAACCTTGCAGAGCGTGCTCTCAGAAGTCGTAAAAATGGTGAATCACATCAAATCGAGCGCCCTCAACACTAGGTTATTCAGGCTATTCTGCCAGGAGATGGACACCGACCATAAGAATTTACTATTCTACACTCAAGTCAGATGGTTATCTCGAGGAAACCTTCTTCTGCGTGTTTACGAGCTCAAAGATGAACTGAAGGAGTTCCTACGAACACAAGGGAAAACAGCATGGGGTAGCGTTGCTTGAGTCGGACTCTTGGCTGTCAGAACTGTGCTGTCTCGTTGACATCTTTGAACGTCTCAATGTCCTCAATCGCTCCCTCGAGGGCAAAGACGCCAACCTCATCGATTTTTCACGACAAAATGAGCGGATTTCGGGCGACTCTAAAATTACTGGCAGACAAAGCAGCTGTTAAGCGCTTCAGCCTTTTCCCCCGTCTGGTGGAGCATCTAACGACTGCCAGTACGATGATACTGAGCTCGACAGTCTTTCTGGGGAGATAGCACGTCACCTTTGGTCGCTCATTGAACAGTTCGAGCACTATTTCCCTGAGCTGGTAGGGCAGTCCTTTTCTGTGGTTCGGGACCCTTTCACGGCTCCACTGGACTCGATTGCTGATTAAGATGATACAGCACAGGAAGAGCTTGTACAGCTCCAGCAGGATTCAGGAGCGCAGGCTCTTGCGCGGACGAATTCGTTGTCGACATTCTGGTGCAAATGCTGCCGTCGTACCCGACCCTGTCACGGCGCGCCATTAAGGTTCTCATGCCATATCCTTCATCATACTTTTGTGAGCAGTCGTTCTCCACCATGGTGGTGATTAAAACAAAGTACAGAAATCGCCTAGAAATGGAGCATGATATGATCCTGGCATTGTCATCCACTTCTCCACGAATAGAGAAGTTGGTTTCTGAAAAACAGGCTCATCCTTCTCACTGATATATCTAAATGTCATTCGGACTAAACTTCTGAAACATTCAACTGCACTATTTGGATACTGTCGGCTATTCTCCGTTTACTCGTCTATGAAAACATGACGATGGTGAATAAAGTAAACCAGTTAAATGTTCTTGTGTCATATGAAATCTTATCTTATATATTATGAATTTGGTTTTGAATCTTTTGGGTCGCACGATGTGGAAAGGTTCTGAAATTGGGTCGCCAGAAAAAAAAAGTTTGAAAACCACTGTACTACACAAACTACTTGATGATCTTTCAAACATTTGTCCCATCCATGTCAAAATGGCTGACACTCGAATCGCTTTGAATGCCAGGGTCGATTGCCAATAACCTCTACTTTTTATAATAGAAACAAGTAGATGTTAACAAAGGTTGTGTTGATGCAAAAATAATAATAACAATTATGTAGTTTTCTGTGCTCTTTCACATTACGAGTCAACCCTGTGGGCTATGTTATGCACCTGGAACTTGTAAAGTATACTGTATGATTCCCAAAAGCGATACATCACCTTCATTTGATGGAGAAGTTGACCAGATTGGTTAACAACTGTAAAAGTTAATGATATAGCTTTTTTCCATTACCTGTCAGGATGTCTATAAATTGCACTTATTGACTGTTTGGCCCTTTTTTTGGTACTTTGCCCATAAAATAAGGATGAGATTTATAACTGTGGCAAATTATCCTGCTGGGTGTACCAGGGGTGACACAATAGGTCATCTTGGCTCTCAGACTATTTCTGCAATTTTACATTTGATCACTTTGTGGTTTCCAATGTTAGACTTGGCAATGTTTGAGATGTTTATGCTGTGAGTGAAGCAGCATAAAAAGAGGGGTGTGTGGGGGTATGGGGACTGCTTCAGGATAGAGTGTGGTTGGTTGGTTGGTTGTCTCCATCCCTCCACATAGCCATTATCATGTGTAAAGCATGTTGTTATTCTGTTATTGCCATGGAGCTACAGCGTAGGCTGCATGGGAAGAACTTGTCTTTTTCTCCTTGTCATTGCATTTCCTTGCATTATTATCAGCATTATTTGGTAATTGGCAGCTATAATATCTGGCATACTTTGCCTGTTTTGGTAAAACAGATTCAAATACACCACATGAGACTATTTGATTAGGCAGTCTAATGAATCTTCATGTGATAGAGTTTCTTCTTTCATTGCAGACAGCTGAGCAGTTGATGACAGCAGCTTATGAAAACGGCATCAATTTCTTTGACACGGCAGAAGTGTATGCGGGTGGAAAGTAAGGTCCAGAATTCACACAAGCTTGTCACTGTCTCACTTTAAGAGGTTTTGAATGAGAAAACTGGCTGCTGAGATAATGACTACCTTAGGCTAAAATGGAAGAACACAGACTGAAGATATCCTTGAACTCTAACTGTCGTGTTCATATAACATCCACCATAGTGTTCATATAGTGCTGTTATTTAATGAAAAGGTTCTGATTCTGATTCATATTGGATGAAAACACGTGAATGAAAATTCAAGTTGTACTATGTATGGTATGGAAGTTTTTCATCCTTTGTAAGTAGTTTGAACCATTATTGGCATCGTCGACATTTGTTTAGATTTTAAAATGTCTTTTCATGAGAGATCTGTCTGTTTAGAGGCTATGTGCCACAATTGTTAAAATTGTCAATTCAAGTTTTTTTGTGTGTAATTATTATAATTATTTACATTTGTTTCTCAGAAGAAATTGATAAAGCACTGAAAAATAAACAAGCATTGCAGTTGAAATTATAAAGACAATGATTGTACATCATATGCTCTAATTTATTACACCAAGGAAGTACGTACATGGGGAGAGTTCAAAAACTTCTAAGTATGAAGCACTCACAATAATCCAAGAAACACCAATTTTTACTTATTTTGCAAAAAATATACAGAAATATATGTTTTACACACACACACACACACATACACGCACGCACGCACGCACGCACACACACACACACACACACACACACACACACACACGCACGCACGCACGCACGCACGCACGCACGCACACCGGGAAGAAAACAAAGCATTGTGACCGGATATAATACTGAGATACAAAAAATTATAGACATTGCTAATTGAGCTTTCTGTACGCAGCGAGTTTCGCCTAAACAATGCAGAAATTAAAGAAATGACCAAATACCAGGATCTCAGAATTTAAATCAAGTTAGAAATTAAATGAGAAATAAAATTGGAAGCTGAAGAGCACCAAAATGTATCAGTGATCATTGGAGCAACGGGAATGAGAAAGAAGAACCTTACAGAGATCTTAAAAACCATCCTTGGGAATGTTACTACAAACAAACTACAGTTGGAAGTTGTCCGGGGATGAGTGACGATCCTGAAAATAGCCCTCGGAACAAAACTTTGAGAACAAGAAAACTTCACAGCTTGGTCCATGAATTGTGATCCTTAATCAAAACAGAGGTGGATACTTTGAGACCTGGTAGGTCTCTGTTCCACCTCCTGAAACCCACAAACATGTGGAGATAGCAGTCAACAACAGAAACTTGCATGCACACACACACACATACACATATATACAAACATATGTGCACACCCATATGCCTACACTCACATGAAGGTGGATACTTTGAGACCTGGGAGGGCTCTGTTTCACCTTCTGAAACTTGCATATGGATATAACCGACACACCAATAAACGCACGCGCGCACACACACACACACACACACACACAACCACACACACACACACACACACACACACACACACACACACACACTTGTGTCAATGTGCCGAGTCGATGACTAACATCTCACATCGACACATACACACACACACATGCATACTCGTGTCAATGACTAATATCTCCCATTGTGCCTTGTGGTGTTTGACCCTTATAAATGACTGAAGCAATCTCTCAATTCGCCCTGCAATCTCATCATTTAAAACTGTATCCTTTTATCAAGTTATGATCTCCCAAGGATTGTTCAGTAAATAAACTGAATTTGGTGGTTGTTACAAGTGCAGGCGAAAGCAAAAGGTGGGAAAATGGTTCTTACAAATAATTATTTATTATAACAGTACGGAAGAGAAGACGACACTAATAATAAATAAATGGAAGAGACCATGTGCTTAAAGGACAAACAAATAGGGAAGCACACACACTTATATGCAATAAAAGAAATATATAACATAATCCCAGTAATGGCACCAAAATACCAGATTTGAACCAAACAATGGGGCAGGCAGGGACTTGGGCGGGCACTATCTGGTGCTGGGTGTGCCACAATGGTGTTACTATGCAGGTGGCTATCACACAGGACTGGAAGTGAGAGGGTGGCGATGAGGAAGTGGGAGAGCTGTCCAATCAACACAAACTGGTCCTTCTTGGGACCTTCTTGGGATATTACACATGATCATCATACCCCGTTCCTAAAGGAGAAAAGATATCTCTTACACAAGTTCACCCACAATAATGGCAGTGAGCACTCATAGGAGAAGAATGCTGGACAACGGCAATCTTGATCTCGCCCCAGTCGGGTTAATGAGGGTGTTTGCACCTAGTTTACGTCCTGTTCGTCAGCAGCTGTCACGAGTTGTAAAGGCTTGCTACCTCAGGCCAGAAGTTAAGTGAGTCAGGGTGTAGATAGAGCAGTACCCAACGGGAAACACAGTATAGGCGCTCCTTGAGCTGCAGAGAAGGTAGATCCTGGCAGGTACGAGCTTGGGCCTGACATTGGGTTGCAGATGACACTGGGTTGAAAGAGACGAAGAGGACTCGAGATGTGACCCAGAGATCCAGCCCCAGCAGAATTTTGGGCCTCGCAGCAGCAGTTTGTGCAATCAGGTTGATTCGCCAAAGCGAGGTATGCACGTTGGAGGCAGCCGCGTTGGCTCCACGAGCCCCCCACACCATTGGGCACACGTTGCAGATGACTCGCCGTATGGACCTTCAGGGCCTTCATTGTGCATTGTGCAACTATGGCAAGTTCACAATGTATCTGCAGTGCAATGGTTTTGCGAGGGTGGTCGGGGATCGTTCCTCCAGGTAGGCACCATGCAATGGTGACATTAAGTCTTTGCCTTCTCAGCGTTTGACTTGTCCAACCTTTTCTTCAGTAGGTTTTTTATATTTTTTTGATATTTTTTTCCCATGCTCGTCTCATCTCCTTAGGAAGGGGGGCATGCCATGATCACATGTTGAAAGCCCAATCACCCAAAGCTGGGTTCTCCCCATCGTCCAATCTTTCGGTGGAAGTTCTTCCAAAGCTTCATTAGACAAAATCGAACACTGCATAGCTCAACTTCTCTCAACACTTTGAAACAAACAAAATCAAGGCTAAACACTGATTATGATTCAATAAAACGTAGTGGGCCCATGTATTTCAATAAGAGTGACAAAGGTTCTGAGAGAAGCATCTAACTTGGATTACATGATATATCAAATTTTTGCCTTTTTTTCACACCGAAATGACGTGCTAAAATCTAAAGAAATCTCAGTTGTATGTATACTCAAAAATAATCTCATTTGCGATTTGCATGTAGAAAGGGCAGCAGTATTTATCAGGGTTCCAATTTGCACAATTCTAGAAAGGCTTCTTCAGTTTGAACAAACTGACCATTAAAGAGGGGGTAATTTTCCTCTCAAAGCATGAGGCAATCAATGAAGGTGCCTTTAGTGAAGGCAATGTTGTAGTAGCACAATTGAAAAGTACTATGATAACAAATAACATGCCCAACAAAAATCAATAATTTTGTCCACCATCCTCCAACAATCCCTTTTAGTCAAGAAAAATATTCCATCATCTGTATATTAATTATGAAAGTTAGCTTCTTCTTTAATTTTCAGTATATTCTAATTCTTCTGAGTTATAAGTACAACATTCAAACCCAAGAAGAGGACAGACTCCCCCTTGAGGAGCAAGTACTAAATCCAAAGCAATTTGATTTTGCACAGTTACCATTGGCATTTGCAATCATTTAACATTCATATCTGCTAAACTATCCACAGTTTACTTCACAAGCAGTTCCAGAGCAGCTGCCATGTATTTATTTATTTATTTTTCCAGATATCTTAGCAGTTCCATTCATAAAGGCCAAGTCAGTGTTAGAAATACCCCGCTCACTTCGTTGCAAATTTTGAAATGGGAAATGGGTAAGTAATTGTACAAGAAGTACCACTTAATCAAAAAATCACACACCTGTCCAATTAATCAGAAAACAAATAAAATTGGTATTATTTTAATGCTGCTTGTGGTGTGATTACACGATTTTCAATAATATAATTCTTACACTCTGACCAACTTAACATTCATTTCTCTAATGCCTTCTGCACTAGGTATAATTCTGGTTTATATTTTGTTTGTCTTTCTACAAATTGTGGAGGCATTTTAATTAAATTACAGTTAGGCCAGCACCAGCTACTAATCAGTGAGAGAATACAATTACAACACATGGTACAATTCCTAATTCCATAAATTGATTTCATAATTGCTGTTTGGTCTAGTCATTCTTTCTATTTCTGTGTTATGGTTAATATAAATACCATTCTGATTTTCCTCATATGTTGATTTTCCCTTTATAAGTTAACTTATGATTCCTAATATATAATATTGACCAATCTGTGCTGGAGTGGTTGGCTTGGGATACTAGGGTCCTGAGTTCAAATCCTGCTTGGCTGTTGAATTAATAACAGGTGGGGTCGTCATCCTTCTGAGGTCGGCAAAATGAGTGCCAGCTTGCTGGTATCCTGTGTCGGAGTGGCGACCTTCAACTGATAACGAATCCAAATTCAAACTATTTCAAAACAAACTTAATCTGTTGACTAGACAAGTAAAACAAAACCATCACAAAGAGAAGCCCTCCCAATACAACTCCAATACCAAAGGAACCTAGTCTCTAATCAACCCATTATTGTAACCAAAAGAAACATGAAGGTTTGAATACCATAATGAATTGTAATGGAGAATACCATAATTTTTTGATGAGCTGAGTGTGAAAGTAATTAACTCAGTTACCAAACACAACCTCCACTAGTTACCAACTCTCCCCCATGTTTATGTATTTGACAACCAACCCGGTAAACAGGTGTGTGAAAATCACTTTTTTGTTGAATAATACATGCAAACATTATCACGAGTATCACTTGTTCATCACTACAATACAGGTCAAAGCACATTGGTGTGCTGCTGCGAGGTTGTTATAATTTCCAAAATAGATTCCCAAAATAATTCAAAGCTGGGTTACACATTGTTACGTTAATTAAACAAGAAAGGCTATCATTGTCACAGGGCGGCCACGCAGGAGTCTTTCTCCGGACTCCCAGCTCTACGAGCGCCCCCATGCCACTCGGTCTTGACATCCCAGCAGTATGATTTGTCGAGCTGCAAAACTTGACAACTTTGGCTGCAAAGCATTCATTTGGGATCATTTGAGAACAATAACTTTGACAACGTTGTTAAAAGATACGAAATTTCTCCAAACAGTTTAAACAATACCAAATGCTAACATTGTTTAATTAATTTCCACATCATGCCTGCGACAACTTGCCTACTTCTACATGGCAAAAAGTTGGGTAAACTTAATTTGCATATTTATCCAATTTCTCTTAAACAGCTTTACGGTCCATCAGTGTGACAGTAACAAAATTGTCGTCCAATTAAACTTGATTCATGAATTAACCTGACAAATAAAGGGCCACATAAAAATATATATAAAGATAAAGACAACAAAGATGTTTTTGGTTTCAGCGTGAGTAAGTTGACCTTGGCTTGCTTGCAAGCTTGCAGATCAAAGGCTTGGCTTTAAGCTTTTGGAATGTTCTTGTGATAAACATGCGAAGGCTGTGGGTCCGAGGAGCACCAGCCCCATCCGTCAAAAGCATTCTTATTTTGCTAAGTGTATAACTCGTTACATGTCTTTGACTTGGTTCTTGGATGTCTGACATTTATGAAGGATGGACAAGTTCCAATAACATATTTATCCAATCATATTCATAAATCACTATTTTAACCGAATTTTCTTTCCCACTTGATGTACTTGCTTCACAGATCAATCATTATAAGAGGTATTTGCACTGATAATGTCTCGCAGTTAATTCATGGCAATCCTGCAGTTATACCATTATTCTCATTTGAGTTATCATTATTTCATTCATTATATGCAAGGAATTTTGCCTGCTTGAATCAATATCCTCCTCTGATAAAGCTCATACTTGTTACTGAGCATCTGTGTGAAAATCAAAGGGTTACACTAGATGGTTTGCCATTGCTTTCCCAGCAGTAGTTTGAGCAGGAATTTGTCTTTAACATGCATCAACTAATGAAGATAGCACGCCTAGTTTAACGTCCATCCGAGGGATCACGCATACATTAATCAATCGCCCTACCTGCTAAACACCAATATGATAGTTTATAGCTGGGTTTAATAAAATGTTTAAAGCAGCTATGTGGAACTCCTTGTGGAGGGTAGACTACTGAAGGAAAATGAACACCATTTGGGGCCAGGGGCATTATTCCCCCCACCCCTTAAATCCGCATATGAATTGAATGGAGGGTTTCAGTACCTATAAATATATTTTCGCAGTTCTAACAGCTACTTGTAGAACAAGAACTTTGTCAAAAAGAAGGAGCAATTTTTAAACATCTGTGTTGCAAGGAAGCTGGTATTAAAACAAATTTAGAGAAAAACACCTCAGCTTTCTGGGCTGAGCAATTAGAGGAAATTTCCCACTTCTCATCATTTTAAAATCATTACAAATCACATTTCTACATTTCCATAAACCAAGGCTCTATGGTGTTTCCAAGATCAATGAAATTGACTGACCTCCGATGGCCCCACATGACATCAACACATATAACCACTCCACAGCATGTCTGAATACACTAACTCCATTTTCCTTTCAGAAATAAAGCTTCGATGCTCACGCGTAGGACAACGTCTATCAACGTCTATCCGAGGGACGGCACACACATTTATGTCCTTCCCTGCCTACAAAACACAGAGATTACAGTCTATAGCTAAGCTGAGATTCAAGCACAGACTCAGTGGAGAGTGTTGGCCCGTACAGGGAAAGAACTTGCGAACTTCGCATTATCAGCACCAAGCCAAAGTGGCCACAAGCCAAAGTGGCCTCGAGACTTAACATGTTACCCCAAGACTATCATGCATGCATCACTATTATTATTATTATTATTATAATTATTATAACAGGTATTCAAATGATGCTCCGAGGAGACCATCCATTTATTATGTATGCAACGTGCAGTGTTAAAAGCCAAAATAGCATACATAGTTATCAAACTGTGAGAAAGTCCGAGCTTTGATCCATTTTGACTCCAACAGCTTAACCACAGCACGAGTAGGGGATTCTCACACATTCCATTCATGCATCATTTGAAGCAATGCACCGAGGCACATGTGCACCTATCAGAGGGATATTTTAATCTGTCCCCAAACTGTCTTGCTGAGGTGGTTTTAATTATTTTATTTTATTTTATGAATGTCCATTTCTCTTCACGCTTTATTTGTTGCAATATTATTTCTAACAAAATATTCTCGTTAATATGTGGGATTATGACACCGTACAGTAATCTTCAGTTCCTTATCGAGTCCACAATCGCTTCTAATTCAGATGTTGACCAAAATCAAATTCCCATACACTATTTGGTCTTAAAACACTCTTAATGGCATTTGCCCTGAACTTTAAAGGGATCGCGTTATAATGCCGGGGCTCTGTCTTTCAGTACAAGCCATAAACCACTTATTTTGTTTACACGCCGAAGCTACAATGGCGTGTGAAGAATCTTATGTTATCGTACTTCCTCTGATAAAGAGATGTGCACCTCTCTTCATTCAGAGTCTTCACAGTATACGGTGACGACCAATCCTCATCTCCACTTTCCGTGCTTATTCATTCCTATAAGCTTCCCAGTTCACAAAACACAAATTGAAACACTGCTATATTGTACACAAACTATATCAACACTCGCTTACTAAATGGAAATAATACAACACTTAGTACAACATGCAAATCAATGCAATTTATTGCACATACAATACTCAATGAGATTCATACAAATTCTGTACAAATACAATTCATAAGTGCCCTATCCTTCTAACATTCAGTTGAAAATATACCCATAATTCTGTCAACTCCAACTTCTGGTTGGAAAACAATGAATTTAGTCAATTTATCCCTCCACTTCAGGTGAAGATAACAATAAACCCACAATTTATCCCTCCACTTTAGTTAATTTATCTAACTTCAGGTTAGATGAGCCAGTTCATGTCCCAGCTTCAGGTAGAACAGCCACATCACAATATCTCTCTACTTCAAGTAAAGATACCAAATTACAATATGTATCCCTACTTCAGGTCGAGACACCAAATTATGCCCCTACTTCAGGTAAAGACACCAAATTACTTTGAGTGTAGCACCGAGACCTAAAAAGGGGGTGCACACAATGGCTCTTTGTCTGATCGGGACAGGACGCCAACCTTGAAACACACCAACTCTTCAACAACCGGGACAGCAACTGGAAACACAGCATCTTTTTTAACAACCCCAAGCACAACATATGGTTCAGACTCCTTTATGTAATTCGGAAGTAAGTTTAACAAATGGTTGAGAGACGAGGCATGCAGGGAGGGAGGGCAAATACACCTATTCTCCCCCCTCAGGGAAGAAATCCCTTACCTTTATGGTAAAATCACTTTTGTTTCCCCCTTCTCCAACTTCAGGCCACTGATCTCGATTCACTGAGGCAAATTGCATCCTGTCACGGTCACCAAGTTGCAGAAGAAATTCAGTTCTTCTCTGTCGGAGTCTGAGACCATTTATTAACAGCAAACAACAACAACAAATAACAACAAACATCCGCATGGGAAAGAAGGAAATACAGGACAAGCAATATCAAACACGATCCTCTTTCTACTCAAAATGCACAGAGCAATCCTCTTTATACTATTTTGGACAGAAAAAGACGGGGAAGGGCTCGACATCTGGTAAGGGCAAATGGAGGGGAGGGCTGACAAGCATAAAGTAGTATGAACACCAGTTCAGCCTTGAGGAGAGGGTGATAACAGGGTTAGGAAAAAACACAGAGACCGGGTGGATTACTTTCTGCTGGACAATGAGGCGTCAGCAAGGCGTTCTTCCCTTCAGCAGATGGGCAGTCTCATTTAAACATTGGAGATACCAGTCTTGGTTATATGTATTTCAGTGAGATAAAAGCACATAATATTTAGTAAGATACAATTCTATTTTATAGTGTGTTCAATAAAAGCAGCAACTGAATATAATTGAGATTACACGAATATAATTATTTTTTCTTCCACAGCCCCGTGGGGAGTAGAATATTGGTGGGGTGGAAGGTTTGCGAAGAGAAGAGGGTTTAGCTGTGTTGTTATCTTGAGAATAGTAGGGGCACAGCACATAACCCCCCCCTGTTTGGCTATTATTATTAGCCCCCATTGGATTTATTCTGAAATGGGGTCTTATGGATTTGGTCTTGATTTTTATGTCTATGCGTGCTTTTGTGTGTGTGCCCGCAACCATATCTCGGACATGTATAGACCGATTTTATTTATACTTGGTGAAAAGCCAACACTTAATGGTATACATTTGCATATCATTTTGTTTCGCGATACGATCAAAGATGGCCGACTGGCAGCCATTTAAGATGTGAAAAAAACCTGATGTTGAACACGTCCTCAACCTATTTCGCGGCCAAGCATTTACCGGTTTTTTAAACTTTCACACAGATAACGAATAATGGCTTACATGTGCACGTCATTTTTTTTTTTCAAGATCAGATAGAAGATGGCCGACTGGTGGCCATTTTCTTACTTAAATGTGTCCCCAACCATTTCTCAGACATGCATGGTCCGATTTTGTTCAAACTTGGCACAAGCACTGTACATGATGGCATTCACGTGCCCCTCACTTTATTTTGCAATCTGATCAAAGATGGCCAACTGGTACACTGGCGGCCATTTTAGTTGTACATAAATATGGGCTTACCCTATAACTCCGTACAGCCAAATTACTAAAACAACGGGGGCTATGATATTTTGTCTTTTTCACTTATTATTATTATTATTATTTCAGTGTTATATTATATATGCACCCTATTCAACTTTTTGGCATTTCTTGGATTACGGTGACAATCTCATTTGTAGAACTTTTTGAACACCACACATATCTGATGTAATCTAACCACAAGTCCTCTTGCTGCTCTAAACTTGGAAATTTCTAGCTATCTATTTAGCAGTGGAATATTACCATTCCACTGCGAAGTTGATAGCTTACCAACTACTACAATTACACTGATAAGTTGATAGCTGATGAACTATTACTATTACACTGCAAAGTTGATAGCTTTTGAATATTAATAACTAAAATAAAATATTACTATTTAGTACTAATGTTGCAATTTACAAGAAAGTAAAATAATGCATTCTGCATGGCAGAGCCGAGGTGGTGCTTGGAAATATAATCAAGAAGAAAGGGTGGAGGTGAGAATATCATTTCTGTATTTTTTTTTCTATTCAGTTTGGAGGATTTGGGTTGGGGTTGGGAGCAACAATGCCCTTTCACACGTAGCATTTTGTAGTACCCATATAAAGTTTCCTTGTTTATTCTCAGATTTTGCTGTTCTTAAGGATGTACCTTGATACTGGCCACTGTCATGACCAGGATGAGACAAATGGAAGTAGCTGGCTGTTCATTACTCATGCAAAAATGGCAGATTTTGGCTTTTGTAACATAACACTGTCCACATATAAATGGCTTCAAAGTTATAATTACCAATGAGTGACTTTAGTCATTATTTGTGTTCACAGACACATTTGCACAAAACAGTTGGAAATCAAGAACAAACACTTTATTTGTTCCTTAATGTTATTTCTGTTTGAACGATTATTTTTTGTTTCTTCTACCAAACAGGCGATCAAGTCTCGTAATAACCACCAAAATCTACTGGGGAGGAAAGTAAGTCCATCATTGCTGTATTTCTTTTGTACCATATAATAATGATTTGATATATTTGGTGAAGAACATTGTTCATTTCCAAGCATCGAGGTTTGTTCAGGAGCAGAGACTACCAATAACTTATGGTTTGGAATCCTTTTCTCAATAATTCTCATTTAAAGCACACATCCCAGCCACCAGTCGAAAAGCCTTGTAGCCCCACAACTAAAACTATACATATTACAACAGCTCAATGATATAAAGGGTACCACAATAAAATGTATTCAGACTGAAATGTATCACATGATGGCTCATCCGATAAAGGCAAAGCGTTTTATGACAGCTAAACACCCGAATTTCATGCCAGCCGCCATCTTGCTTGCTCTGCCCCTTGCTTCCTCACGGAAGCCTAAACCTCACTCCCAGTCGGGGGCAACTGCCCGTTACTGTAAAACACAATATGCTACATTCCTTCCTTTTTAAGTTTACAAAAGCAAATCTAACTCACTTCCAAATGCACTCATAACAAAGGTCTTCCAGTGAGCAACACTAACGATTTGTGAAGAAACATGGAGTTGATAAATCCCAACCCCAACATCCCAAATCTTCAAAGACACTGATAATTAATGATCAACTATTCATGTCAAAAATTCACTAAACACAAAGAAATTTCCCTTTTCCTTTTTGTGACCACAAATAAACAAACAATACCATTGACCACCTTGTTAAACCATTGCAGTGTGCCTTTGGCACCAATAATAGCCAAAAATTATACATAACAATAAAACTGAATCTTCGTGGAAAGTTCTTTCCCAGAATGCTTGAATAATGATTACAAATCCAGTTGGTTAGGTCTTCTGGAGTGAGAAGAGTGACGGAGTACTCCCTCAAGTGATGATGCCACAGGAGGTGATGGTTCACTTTCCCACGCAGCAGAGGCTCCCTGGTAAGATTCTTTGCGAGAGCCTTCTTCTGGATCGTTGCACTCCGGAATGGTATTTGCTGACCTTTCCAGTGTCGTAGCTCCAACAGATGGTTCTAATGGACCAGGTATGTCATTGAGTAAATCAGAGGGTGACAGTCTCACATGATTCACATGTCTTGTGACGTTCCCACCATCCAAGAGTTTCACAATAAGAGACGAACCAAATTTTACCAAAATGGTCCCTCCCAGCCAGCGATCACCCATACCAAAATTGAGCACATGCACGCAATCTCCCACATTAAAAAGTCTCTCCTTAGGGTGTCTGTCATGCCAGGACTTCTGCTTCGCTTGGACCCTGCAGACCTTTGCAGACTCATCTGGCTGTAACAGGTCAAGGTGGGTCCTCAACTTCCTCCTCATCAAAAGCTCTGATGGTGCCTACCAAGTGGTCGAGTGGTGTGTTACGTGGTATTTCAAAAGGAATTGGGCCACTTTTGATTCGATGCTACCCTGATTGGATGGTTTGGTGCTGAGGTAAGATGAATGATTCCATTGGCATCCACAAACCTTTAAAATTCAGCACTGGTGAATGATGGACCATTATCTGACACTAGAGTTGAGGGTAATCCATGTGTAGCAAATGAGGTCCTCAGTTTGCTGATGGTTTCCTCGGATGAGGTTATTGTCATGGAGTGCATGTCCATCCACTTGGAATAGGCATCGGTAATGACCGGGAACATTTTGCCCCAAAATGGCCCAGCAAAGTCAATGTGTATATGCTCCCAAGGTTTCTAGGGCCATTCCCAAGGATGCATTGGTGATGATGCAGGCAACTTTGCATTCACCTGACAAGAGGTGCATTTGTGAACTGTACCTTCGATATCTAAATCGAGATCCGGCCACCAAACATAGCTCGGTGCAAACACCTTCATTCGCACTATTCGTGGGTGCGCCTCATATTCGTGGGTGCACCTCCAAAGTTCGGGTGCGCCAAACTAACATTTCTAGCACTCTAGTTCTCCCTGGAGGAGGCACCACGACCATACCACCCCAAAAGATCACATCATATTGAAAGCTAAGTTCAGATTTACACAGTGAATATGCCTGGAGCTTTGTATCTGTCGAGACAGGCCAACCATTGGTTATGCTGTGGTGCACACATGGCAGAATAGGGTCCCAATTCATCCACTGACGAATCTCTTCAACCATTACTGGTGAAGAATCGAAGAATTCCATGAGGAGCACAGAATCTTCTGGAGTGGGTACCAATTCAGGGCTGTCCCGCAAAGGCAAGTGACTCAAGGCATCAGCATACCCCATATCCTTGCCAGGATTGTACGTGAACATGTTGTCATACGCTGCCAGAATTAGTGTCCAACATTGTATCCTTGAAGAAGCTAATACCAGCACTCCTTTGGTAGCACTGAATAAGGTCTGCAGTGGATTCTGATCATTGGTGATTTCAAAATACCGACTGAAAAGGTACGAGTCGAATTTCTTTACCAAAAAAAAACACTGCCAAGCCCTCTTTCTCAAGCTGGGAGTATTTTTTTCTTAGATGATGCCAGGCTGCATGAACCAAAAGTGATGGGTTTTTCTGTTCCATCTGGCATACGATGAGACAACACTGCCCCAATGCCACATTGTGAAGCATCACATGCAAGTAGTAGATCTTCTTTTTCAGTATAATGCATGAGAACCTTGGAAGAACTTAACAGTTGTTTGGAAGCCCTGAATGAATCATCTTGTTCTGCTTTCCACTTCCAAGTGGCCTTTTTTGTTTGCATAGAATGGAGTGGTGCAAGTATTGTTGACACGTTGGGTATAAACCGCCCATAATAATTCAAGAGCCCCAAGAAGGACTTCAGTTCTGATACCTTCCTGGGAACTGGGGCTTCCGACACTGCCCGAACCTTGCTAACTACAGGTGCAGTCCCTCTACATCAATCCTGTAACCCAGATACTCCACCTCCTGAACTTGGAAAACACATATTTCCTTGTGCACAGTCATCCCTGCACCTGACAACCTCCGGAGCACTGCATCCAGATTTTTCACATGGTCTGCCTCCATCTCCAGATCAGGTTAGGTATGGGAGCATGCGCCAGAGCAGCGCGTTGCTGCGTCCACTTTCTGCCGGTACTCCAGGGGCCTCCATCTGGCCATCCCCCAGGCAGATGCCTGGCCCGTCCCCATCTCCTTGAGATGCCGATCAACCTGCTGCAACCACGAGGCACGTGGTCAGCCCGTTGGCCTCCCCCACTCATGAGACACCCTCGCTGAGAGAATCGAGTGAGCAGGATCAGCGTCAGGAAAACGAGCCACGTGTCCACACAGCCGCAGCTGATGCTCACAAACTATGCAGGTAACAAATCTCATTTGAGTCTCTCTCAGCAACCACTCATTGGACACAAAATCCGACCAGCGATAGCCAAGGATTCTCCTAAGAGACCTGGTACAAAAGAAAATTAAGTCTCCTCTCAGATCCCTGGTCAGAATCCAATTCTCACATCGCTAGAGCAAGACTGGAAGCACGAAGGACATGAAGACTCGACTTTCATCCTCCTGCACAGATAGCGGCAGCACCAACCCCATGATCCTGTGAATCCATGACTCCCCAGACCCGACCAGACGTCTGTTGACCTCTGACTCACAGCCAGCAGAGACATAAATATCACTGCCAAGGTAAGTGAATCTCTCCACGACCTCAACAACCTCACCACAAACAGGCACAGACAGGACAGCAGCATCCAAGATGTCATTGAAAGCCTGGATCTTAGTTTTGACCCAGGAAACTCATAATTCCAGTGGCTCCGACTCCTCATTCAGCACTCGAGGGCCCCCAAAATATATCTAAAGTCTCTGCAAATGTCTGCATCATCTGCTAAATCAAGGTCAGAGATCTTGACATTCCCAAATGATGCACCACAGCTTGATCTCTCTGACATCCTCCCCAAAATCCAGTCCATACGAGTGCTGAAAAGGTGTGGGGCCAGAACACACCCCTGACGAACTCCAGTAACAACTGGAAATAAGTCAGAGATGGTACCACCACATCCCACAGCACTCTCAGTACCAGAGTAGAGTTCAGACATCAGATCGATCAGTTTTGGTGGCACCCGCGAAGACCAAGAATCTCCAGAGGGCATCCCGATTCACTGAATCAAATGCTTTACAAAGATCAACACAGGCTGCAGCAGCCCCTGCTGAAACCTCGTCTGTGTTTGGTGAGGACCCGAAAGAGCAAGAATATGGTCAATCATTGACCTCTTTGGTGTAAAGCCTGACTGCTCTGGACGCTGGTGCTCAAGCAGGTGGTGTGAACCCTATCAGAATTTATCCGAGCAAATACCCTGCCCAGCACTGAGAGCAGCGTCACTCCTCAGAAGGGCAACAAGGCCCCTCTTCCTGTCAGTTGGGATGATGCCTGTGTTCCAGGCAGAGTACAGAACTGCGTGCAACGACACGAGTGCAGCATTTCCACCAGCCTTGAGAAGTTCAGCATGGATGTCATCGATCCCTGGAGCTTTACCCCATTTCAACCGGTTCACCATAGCCTGTGTTTCCACAAACGAAGGTGGATCACAGTTGATTGGAGGGTCAGTAACAGTTATTGTAACACCCCTGACGTCCAACTTGACAGCTGGTGGATCAGCCTGGTATAACCGCTGAAAGTAGCCGGCCCAACGGGCCTTCACTTCGGACTCCTCTGTCAAGAGCTTTCCACTCTCTGCTCCACTACAGTACA
>CM068954.1:146837974-146849462 GCA_035128595.1 Eptatretus atami
AAAAGAGAAGAGATACTCTCTCCAACTCTCTCTCTCGTCGCCTCACTCACTCTCTCTCACTCTCACTCTTGGCATCCTCTCTCTCCCTCATCTCACTCACTCGCGCGTCTCTCAACTCACTCTCACTCACTCACTCACTCTCACTCTCTCACTCTCTCTCTCACTCTCTCCACTCACACTGCTCTCATCACTGTCTTCTCACTCTCAACTTCTCTCTCACATCTCTACTCACAACTCAGTCACACTCTCTTGCTCTCTCACACTGCTCTTCACTCTCTCCTCTCTCACTCTCTCTCACTCTCACACCCTCACTCTCTCTCGTCCTCCTCACTCTCTCTCATCTCACACTCTCTTCTGCTTGCACTCTTCTCTCTCCTCACTCTCACACCTCTCACTCACTCAACTCTCACCTCACGGGTCATCTCACTCTCTCTGCACATCTGCGTCTGCACTCTCTCTCTCACTCGTGCACTCTCTCTCTCACTCTCAACTCTCTCCTCTCTACACCTGCTCTCTTCAAGCTCACTCACACTCTCTCTCTCACAACTCTCTTCACTCTCTCACTCTCTCACTCTCTCACTGCTCTCTCCACTCTCACCCTCACTCTCATCAACACTCCACTCTCTCACTTCACTCTCTCAATCTCTCTCACCCTCGTCATCCTCTCACCCTCTCACTCTCCGTGCACTTTCTCTCTCCCTCACTCATTCTCTTCACTCTCACACTCTCTCTCTCTCTCACTCTCTCTCTCAGCACTCTGCTCTCACACTCACTCACACTCCCTCTCTGCTCTCCCCTTCTCACTTCTCGTTGCGTCCTCTCCGTCTTTACTCGCCTCGCCGCGTCTATACGTCACTCATACTCTCCTGCACTCTCTTTCTCACTCTCTCTCTCACTCTCACTGTCCTCTCTCACTCTCCACTCTCTCTCTCACACTCTCTCTCCACACCTCACTCAGCACTCTCTCTCTCTCTCACACACCTCTCTCTCACTCTCTCACTCTCTCAGCTCTCTCATCTCTCTCAGCTCTCACCTCACTCTCATCTCACTCTCTCCTCTCCCTCACTCACTTCTGCTCTCACTCTCCACTCCTCTCCTTCTCTCTCGGCTCACGTGAACTCTCACTCTCACCTCTCTCTATAGCATCACGTCTCACTCTCACGTTCCCTCTCACTCACACACTCACTGCTTCTCTCACTCGGCTCACTCTCACTCTCACTCTCTCTTCCGTCGCTCACGAGTGGCTCACTGCTCACTCTCACTCTCATCACTCACACTGCTCACTCACACTCACTGCTCACTCTCACTGCTCACTCTCTCTCTCACTCACACACTCCTCTCTCTCACTCTCCTCTCTGCAACACTCTCTCTCACACTCAACTCACACTCTCTCGTCTCATACTCTCTCACTCTCTTGCACACTTCACTCACACTCTCTCTCTCACACTCTCTCACTCTCTCACTCTGCTGCACTCTCTCACTCTCTCTCACTCTCACCGTCACTCTCATCACACTCTCACTCTCACTCTGCTACTCTGTCCAGCGCCTCCTCATCCTCGTCCTCCTCTCACAGCCTCTCACTCTCTTCATCTCTTCTTCGTCCTCACTCACATCTCTCTCACTCTTCACACCTCTCTCGTTCTCGAACTCCTCGTCTCTCTTCCTGCATCTCACTCACTCCTCCTCACTCTCCCTCTCTCACTCTCTCTCTCTCAATTCTCACTCACACTCTCTCTCACTGGTCTCTCTCACTCCTCACTCTCTCGTCTTCTCGACGACTCTCTCTCCACTCACTCACACTCTCTCTCTCACACTCCTCTCACTCTCCTCACTCCTGCACTCTCTCTCACTCTCACGCCTCACTCTCTCTCTCCCTCACTCACTCTCTCTCACTCTCACACTACTCGTCTCTCTCACTCTCTCTCTATCCGCTCACTCTTCACACTCTGCACTCACTCACTCTCACTCACTCACTCTCACTCGCTCTCACTCCTCTCTCTCGTCACTCTCTCAACTCACACTCTCTCTCACTCTCTTCACTCTGCTCTCATCTCTCTCTCACTCGCACTCTCTCTGCTACTCTCATCCTCGTCTCTCAGCACTCTCCTCGACATCACTCACACTTCTCTCTCACACTCTCTGCACTCTCTCACTCTCTCACTCTCTCACTCTCTCATCTCTCTCAACTCTCACCGCTTCACCTCTCCACTCCTCACTCTACTCCACATCACTCTCTCAATTCTCACTCTCTCATCTCTCACCTCTGCCATCCTCTCACCCTCTCACTCTCTATCACTCTCTCTCTCCCTACTCACTCTCTCTCACTCTCACACTGCTCTCTCTCTTCACTCTCTTCTCTCACACTATCTCTCAGCACCTCACTCACACTCTCTCTGGCTCCAATACTCTCTCACTCTCTCACTCTCTCTCTCACTCTCACGTCTCTCTCACTCCCACTGCTCCTCTCACACTCTCTCGTGCACACTCACTCACAACTCTCTCTCTCTCACAGGCACTCTCTCACTCTACCTGCTCAACTCTCTCACTCTCTTCTCACTCTCACCTACTCTGCACTCTCACGCTCTCTCTCTCTCACTCACTCTCTCTCACTCTCACAGCTCTGCTCTCTCCTCACTCTCTCATTCCCACCTCACTCTCGAACACTCTCACTCCACTCACTCTCACTCACTCACTCTCACTCTCTCACTCTCGTCTCTCACTCTCGTCACTCACACTCTCTCTCACTTCTCCTCACCTCTCTCTCTCACTCTGCAGCTCTCTCTCTCACTCTCAACTCTCTCAACTAGTCTCTCTCTCACAACTCACTCACACTCTTCCTCGTCTCGACACTCTCTACTCTCTCACTCCTCTCACTCTCTCACTTCTCACCCTGCATCTGCAGTCTCACATCTCACCACACTCACACTCTCTCTCCACTCTCTCTCACTCTCTCTCTCACTCTCACGTGTCCTCTCACTCTCACACTCACTCACACTTTTCTTCTCTCTCAAACTCTCGTCACTCTCATCACTCTCTTCACTCTCTCACTGCTCTCATCTCACCCTCACTCTCACTGCTGCACTCTCCTCCCTCGCTGCACTCACTCTCTCTCACCTGCTTCACACTCGACTCAAACTCTCTCTCTCTTCTCACACTCTCTCACTCTCAAGCACTCTCTCTCACTCTCGTCTACTCTCTCTCTCTTCTCCTCACTCTCAAGCATCACTCTCTCAACTCTCACTCTCTACTCTCACTCTCACTCTCACTCTCACACTCTCTCTCACTCTCCTCTCTCTCGCTCACTCAAGCTCTCTCTCTCTCACACTCTCTCTCACCCTCTCTCTCTCCTCACTCTCACACTCTCCCTCACTCACTCTGCTCTCTCACACTCTTCTCTCACTCTCTCTCTCCCTCACTTCTCAGCACTCTCACTCACTCACTCAACTCTCACTCAGCTCACCACTCTCACTCTCGCTCCTCTCTCTCTCACTGTCCCTACTCAACACTCGTCTTCCACTCTCTCTCAACTCTCTCTCCTCACTGCTGCACTCTCTCTCATCTCACTCTCCACTCTCTCTCTCTCACTCTCTCTCACACTCACTCACACTCTACTCTCTCACACTCTCTCACTCTCTCACTCTCTCACTGCTCTCTCACCCTCACTCTCATCTCACTCGTCAGCTCACTCTCTCACTCTGCACTCTCTCACTCTCTCACGCCTCCTTCCAATCCCCTTCCTCACCCTCCACTTCTCTCACTCTCTCTCTCCTCACTCACTCTCTCTTTCACTCTCCACTCTCTCTCACTCTCTCTCTGCTCCGCTCCCTCTCACTCACTCTCTCAACTCTCACTCACTCCACTCACTCTCACTCTCAACTCTCACTCTCTCTCTCACTCACTATCTCACTCCATCTCTCATCTCTGCACTATTCACACTCTCTCTCACTCTCTCTCTATCCCTCACTCACTCTCTCTCACACTCTCTCTCACTCTCGTCTCTCTCCCATCAGCTCACGCATCTCTCTCTCACTCCCACCTCACGTCTCACCTGCAATCACTCACTGTCACTCTCTCACTCTCACTCTCACTCTCTCTCTCACTCACTGTCACTCTCTCCTCTCTCTGCATTTCACTCACTCTGGCACTTCTCAACCTCTCTCACTCTCATCTCACATCTCTCTCAACTCTCACTCTCACTCTCACTCGCACTCTTCTCTCTCACTCTCTTCTCTCAACACTCTCACTCTCACTCTCTCACTCTCTCTCTCTCACACTCTCACTCTCTCACCCTACTCTCTCACTCTCACTCTCTCTCACTGCTCTCTTCTCACACTCTCTCTCACATTCACTCACACTCTCTCTCTCACGCTCTCTCTCTCTCACAGCTCTCTCTCACACTATCACACTCTCTCTCACACTCTCTCTACTCTCTCACTCTCTCTCTCCAGCTCTCTCTCTCTCCTCACTCTCTCAATCTCTCATTCTCACTCTCATCACTCTCTCACTCTCTTCTTCACTCACTCTCGTCTAATCCTCTCATATCACTCTCTCACCTCTCACTCTTCACTCTCTCCCCCTCGTCACCTCTCTCACGTCTCTCACTCTCTCAGCCCTCTCAACACTCTCGTTCACTCTGCACTCTGGCACTCACACTCTGCTCTCTTCACTCCTCTCTCACTCTCTCACTCACACTCTCTCTCACTCTCTCTCAGCTCTCTCTCACTCTATACTCACACTCACACTGCACACTCTCTCACTCTCTCACCCTCTCCCATCCTCTCACTCTCTCACTCTCTTCTCCCTCACTCACTCTCTCTCACTCTCACACTCTCTCTCTCTCACTCTCTCTCTCTCCCTCATCTCACTCACTCACTCACGTCTCACTCTCTCACTATCGTCTCGTCACTCTCTCACTCAGCACTCTCTCTCACTCTCTCTCTACGTTCTCTCTCTCACTCTCACTCTCACTCTCTCTTCTCACACTCTCTCTCTGCTCACACTCTCTCACTCTCTCACTCTCTCTCACACTCTCTCTCTCACACTCTCTCACCTCTTCTCAGCACTCTCCTCTCATCACTCTCTCTCACTCTCACGTGCTCACTCTCATCACATCACTCACTCTCACTCACTGCCACTCTCACTCTCTCACTCTCAACTCTCTCACCTCACTCCTCACATCTCTCACTCTCTCTCTCACACTCTCTCTCTCACACTCACACTCTCTCACACTCATCACACTCTCTCCTCACTCTTCTCACCTCTCACCCTCACTCTCACTCTCACTCTCACTCTCACTCACTCTCTCACGCCTCTCATCCTCTTCACCCTCCCTCATCCTCTCACCCTCTCATCTCTCACCGCTCTGCAACTCTCTCTCTCTCACACTCCTCTCACCTCTCTCACATCTCTCACTTCTCTCTCTGCACACTCTCTCTCACAACTCTCTCACTCTCACTCTCACACCCTCGTCACTCTCTCACACTCTCCTCACTCTCACTCTCACTCTCACTCTCAAGTCACTCTCATCTCTCTCACTCTCTCCTCTCTCATCTCTCTCACTCTCACCCTCATCTGCACTCTCACTCTCACTGCACTACTCACTCTCTCACTCTCACTCTCTCACTCTCTCACGCTCTCATCCTAGCTCACGCCTCTCCACTCTCGTTCACTCTCTCTCGTCCCTCACTCACTCTCTCTTCAACTCTCAAACACTCTCTCTGTCGGTCACTCTCTCTCTCACTCACATCTCTCTCTCTCATACTCTCTCCACTCGTCTCACACTCACTCACAACTCTTCTCCACCACTCTTCACTCTCTCACTCCCTGCTCACTCTCAACGCTCACTCTCATCTACACTCTGCCTCTCACTCTCTCACTGTTCCTCACCCTGCTGTCATCCTCTCATCCTCTCACCTCTACTCTCCTCACCCTCTCACTCTCTCACGTCTCTCTCTCGTCCTCACTCACTCTCTCTCCTCTCACACTCTCTCTCTCTCACGTCGTCTCGTCTCTCCTCACTTCTCACTGCAAACTCTCACTCACTCTCACTTTCACTGCACGTCACTCTCACTCTCTCCTCTCTCTCTCACTCTCACGTCTCACTCTTCTCTCTGCACTCACTATCTCACTCTCTCTCCTCACTCTCACACTCTCATCTCACTCTCACTCTCGTCTCGCACAACATCTCTCTCAACCTCACTCACAGGTCTCTCGCTCTCTCACCCTCACTCTCACCTGCACTCTCATCCACTCATCTCCTCTCTCACTGCTCTCTCTCCCTCACGTCTCACTAGCTCCTCGACTCTCGTCACTCACAACTCTCTCTCACTCTCAATCTCTCTCTCTCACTCTCACTCTGCTCTCAACACCTTCTCACACTCTCTCTCTCTGCACACTCCTCACTCTCTCACTCTCTCATCTGCTCACTCTGCTCTCACTCCTCACCTCACTCTCACTCTCACTCACACTCACTTCTCTACTCTCACTCTCTCACTCTCTCACCCGTCTCATCCTTCACGCCTCTCTCTCCATCACCTCACTCTCTCTCACTCTCTACACTCCCTCTCAACTCTCACACTCTCTCTCACTCTCTCTCTCTCCCTCACTCTCTCCAACTCTCACTTCACTCACTCACTCTCACTCTCACTGCTCACTCTCTCTCTCACTCACTATCTCACTCTCACTCTCTCTCTCTCTCACACTCTCACACCTCTCATCTCACTCTTCTCTCCCTCACTCACTCTCTCTCTCACACTCTCTCTCACTCTCTCTCTCTCCCTGCACTCAACTCACTCTCTCTCTCACTCACCACTTGCACTCTCACTCAATCACTCAACGGTCACTCTTCTTCACTCTCACTCTCTCTTCACCACTGTCACTCTCTCTCTCTCTCTGCCTCACTCACTCACTCTCACTCTCGACTCTACTCTCTCACTCTCACTCTCACTCTCTCGACTCTCATCCTCACTCGCGAACTCGTCTCTCTCTCACTCTCTGCTCTCACACTCTCAGCTCTCATGCACTCTCACTCTTCTCAAGCTCAACTCTTTTGTCCCTTTGTCTCACCCTCTCTCTCTCACCTCACTCTCCTCACACTCTCTCTCACTCTCTCTCTCAACTCTCTCGTCACATTCAGCTCACACTCACAGTCTCTCACCCTCGTCTCTCTCTACTCTCACTCTCACTCACACTCTCTTCACGTCTCTCTCCTCACGACTCTCTCTCACATTCCTCACACTCCTCTCTCTCACGCTCTCTCTCTCACACTCTTCTCACACTCCTCACACTGCTCTCTGCACACTCTCTCACTCTCTCTCTCCTAAACTCTCTCTCTCTCTCACTCTCTCAATCTCTCATTCTCATTTCTCTCTCACTCTCGTGACTCTCTCTCTCTCTCGTCACTCTCTCACTCTCTCACCCTTCACCCTCTCACCCTCTCACTCTTCTCACGTCTCTCACTCTCTCACAGCTCTCTCACCTCTCTCACTCTCAACAAACTCTCACCTCTCTCTCACTCTCTCACTACACTCTCCTACTCTTCTCTGCACTCTCTCTCTCACTCATACTCACACTCACACTCAGACTCTCTCACTCTCTTCACCCTCTCATCCTCTCACTCTTCTCACTCTCTCTCTCGCCTCGCTCACATCTCTCGTCACTGCTCACACTCTCTCTCTCTCCTCTCTCTCCTCACTCTCGATCACTCACTCACTGCGTCCTCTCTCATCTCTCCACTCACACTCTGCTTCTCCACTCTCTCTCTCAAACTCTCTCTCTCAATCTCTCTCTCACACTCTCACTCTCACTCTCTCTGCTCACAACTCTCTCTCTCACCTCTCTCTTCACACTCTCTCTCTGCAACCTCTCTCACTCTCGTCTCACACTCTCTTCTCGTCACTCTCTCTCACTCTCACTCTCACTCTCACTATCACTCACTCTCAACTCTCACGTCACTCTCACTCTCTCACTCTCTCACCTCTCTCTCTCACCTCTCTCTCGTCAACACTTGCGCACACTCACATCTCTCTCCACTCACACTCTCGTCTCTCTCACACTCACACTTCTTCTCACACTGCAACTCACGAACTCTGCTCACTCGCACCCTCACTCTGCACTCTCCTCTCACTCCTCAACTCACTCCTCTCACTCCTCTCTCATCCTCTCCACCTCTCATCCTCTCACCCTCGCGTCATCCTCTTCTCTTTCGATCCTCAGTCTCTGCGTCCTCTCTCTCTCTCCGTTCTCATCGCTCTCTTCTCTCTCTCTTCTCTCATCGTCTCTTCTTTCTTCTCTCTCTCCTCACTCTAACATCGTGCTCTCTCTCTTCTCACTCTCCTATCTCTCGGCCTCACTCTCACTCACTCTCACTCACTCTACTCACTCACTTCACTCCTCAGCTCTCTCACGTCTCTCTCTCATCTCACTCTCACTCTCTCTGCTCCCCTCACCTATCTGCACTCTCTCCTGCTCACTCTCACACTCTCTCTCACTGCTCACTCTCTCGCACACTCTCTCTCACACTCACTCACACTCTCTCTCTCTCACCGCTCACTCTCACTCTCAAAAATCTCACTCTCACTCGCACTCTGCTCTCTCCTCTCTCTCTCCCTCACTCTCACAACTCTCACTCTCTCACTCAACTGCTCTCTCAACTCTCACTCTCTCCCTCACTCTCACTCTCTGCTACACTCTCTTCTCAACTCTCTCTCTCTCACACTCTCTCACTCTCTACTCTCTCACTCTCTCACTCTCTCTCACTCCTCACGGCCTCACTCTCACTCTCACTCACACTCACTCTCTCATCTCACTTCTCACTCTCTCACCCTCTCATCTCTCACCTCTCTCTCCCTCACCTCACTCTCTCTCACTCTCACACTCTCTTCACTCCACACTCCTCTCTCACTCTCTCTCTCTCCCTCACCTCTCTCACTCTCACTCACTCACTCCTCTCACTCTCACCTCACTCTCTCTCTCACTCACTATCTCACTCCGTCAGCTCTCGGTTCTCTCTCAGCGTCTGCACACTCTCTCCTCTCACTCTCGCTCTCCTCACTCACTCTCTCTCTCCAACACCTCTCTCTCACTGCTCTCTCTCTCCCTCACTTCACTCACTCTCTCCTCTGCCACTCCCACTCACTCTCACTCAATTCACTGCACTGTCACTCTCTCACTCTCACTCTCTCTCTCACTCAGCTGTCACTCTCTTCTCTCTCTCTCACTCACTCACTCTCACTCCTCATCTCTCTCTCACTCTCACTTCTCACTTCTCTCACTCTCACCTGCACTCGCACGATCTCTCTCTCTCACTCTGTCTCACTTTCTCACACTCTCTACTCTCACTCTCTCCTACCCTCTCTCTCTCAACTCTCACTCTCACTCACTCTCTCTCACTCTCTTCTCTCACACTCTCTCTCACTTCAGTCACACACGTCTCTCACCTCTTCTCTCGTCACTCTCGATTCTCCTCACATCTCTCTCTCTCTCACCCACCTCTCACTCTCACTTCTCTCTCAACACTCTCTCTCTCACAGCTCCTCTCTACACTCTCTCTCACACTGCACTCACACTCTCTCTCTACCTCTCTTCTCTCTCTCTCATCTCTCTCTCTCTCACTCTCTCAATCTCTCATTCTACTCTCTCACTCTTCGTCACCCTCTCACGCCTCGTCACCCTGCTCGACTCTCTCACTCTCGGTCACTCTCGCTCATCACTCTCTCCACTGCTCTCCTCTCTCTTCACTCTCTCAAAATCTCTCATTCTCACTCTCCTGCTCACTCTCTCCCCTCTCACCCTCCTCATCCTCTCACTCTCTCACTCTCTCACTATCTCTCACACTCTCTCACTCTCTCACTCTCACTTCTCGACTCTCTCGTCACTCCTCACTCAACCTCTCTCAACTCTCTCTCAACTCTCTCTCTCACTCATAACTCACACTCACACTACACTCTCTCACTCTCTCACACCCTCTTCATCCTCTCACTCTCTCACTCTCTCTCTCCCTCACTCACTCCTCTCATCCTCACACTCTCTCTCTCGTCACTCTCTTCTCTCCACTCACTCTCACTGCACTCACTCACTTCACTCTCTCACTCTCTCACTCACACTCTCTCTTCGCACTCTCTCTTACTCTTTCTCTCTCACTCTCTCTCTCACACTCTCACTCTGCACTCTGCTCTCTCAACACTCTCTCTCTCGACACTCTCGTCTCACACTCTCTCCTCAACGCCTTCTCAACGGTCTCTCTAACTCTCTCTCTCACTCTCCTGCTCACTTCTCACTGCGTGCAGCTCTCACTCCACAGTCACTCTCAACTCAGCTCACTCTCCTCTCCTCCTCCTCACTGCTCGTCTCACTCTCTCTCATCACAACTCTCTCTCTCAGCCCAACAACAGCACTCACAGCTTCCTCTCTTCTCACACTCACACTCTCTCTCTCTCACACTCACCACTCTCTCACACTCACTGCCACTCTCTCACTCTCACCTCACTCTCAAGCTCCTCACTCTCACTGCTCGATCACTCTCACTCAACTCTCCTCACCCTCTGCATCCTCTCACCTCTCCTCATCCCTCTTCACCCTCTCATCCTCTTCCTCTCTCTCTCTCGTCTCTCTCTCTCTCTTCCTCTCGTCTCTCTCTCTCTCTCTCTCTCTCTCTCTCTCTCTCCCCCTACAACTGGCAGTATGATCGAGGAACGATTTAATTTAATTATAATTACATATTTCTAACACGAGAACACGAATCGGAACGTGAATCTGCAGTTTCGCAGCACTTTGGATCTGCATTTGGCCAAATCACAAATGTTCGGAATCTTCTTCTAAACCTGCATCATTGATCACATGTTTATGCCCTATTACATCAGTTTTATTGTCTTATCCAAATCATTTGTCATATCCAAATCCGTTTAATCATAACATCTGAAATCTATTTTATGGTGTACTGTACTGGCGTGGTTCGAATCACTCCGCTCGCTTCTCCACATGTCGATGCAGAGATCGACGTCACGGATTTCCTGTGTTCGCATGATTCACACCAATCATAATACAAAAAAAAAACAATTTCTACAAATTTATTTGTAATATTGGTGATACTGTATTTATTTGAAATTTAATTTGTGATATAAGAAGGTCCAAGTGGTCTAAATGGTCAAGGTTGGGTCTTCGCGGTCTTTGGGGTTTTTTGGGTCGTCGGGGTCTTTTGGGGTCCTCAGGGACTTTTAGGTCTTTTGGGTGTTTGGGGTCTTTTGGGTCCTTGTGGACTTTTGGATCCTCGATGACTTTTGGGGTCTTCTGGGTCTTTTTGGGTCCTCGGGGTCTTTTCGGTCTTTATGGGTCTTAAGGATCTTGGGGAATTAACAAACAGGATGTGGTTAATAGGCAGATAGTTTTCATGGACTGACAAACGGCATATAGTCTCACCGCTTCACCGTGCTTTTCGTTTTTAGCTCGCCTGTTCGAAGAACAGAGAGCTATAGCAATACCCCCGGCGTGA
>CM068954.1:146851247-146866679 GCA_035128595.1 Eptatretus atami
GATGAATGCAATGAGTGAATTTGACATCGCGCGCCACTTCCAAAACTTTAGCTTTCAGTCCCCTTCTTGTCCCCTGCATGGCGCCAGCTCCATCTGTACACACAGAGATGCAATTTTCCCAACTTAGCCCCTCCTCACGCATTTTACTGTCCAGTTTGTTTAAAAATGTCACGACCAGTGCAAGTTCCTTCAAGTGTCGAGCAAAACACATATCCTCGTACATTTTCCCCTCGTAGCTGTATCTTGCAAAAAACAAGTAACTGTGCATCACTGGAAACATCCGTTGTTTCGTCAATTTGGAGGAAAAATCTCTCAACTTTCTTCACTCGGTCAATGAGCTGCTCTTTAATGTCGTTGGCCATTCCATCAATGCGCCTCGCCATTGTGTCATTAGACAGTGGAATAGTCTCAAGTGTGCTAGCTATTTTTCACCATGCATAGCTCTGGTCATTGCAATCGCTGCTGGGCGGATCAGGCTCTCTGCAATAGTATGAGGCTTTTTGATTGAACAACCAGGTATGCCACTTCATATGAAGCCAACAGGGCTTTGACAGGGATTGTAGAGTGCTCACGTACAGTCGTCTTTTGGCTTTCGTGAGCAAGCACTTCTGAACACAGAACACACTGTGGATATTCCACTTCATTTTTGGCTAGGCATGTGAATCCATACTGCAGAAGTCAGTCTGATATTCCGACGCTTGTTGGAGGCCAAATCTGCCGCCTTACGTTTTTCAGTTGAACTTGTAACAGTTGGCCCACCTTCACATGTGTCGTCTTGGTCCGCATCTTGAGCTGGCAGACGTTTTTGACAGCCACGATCCATATTCAGCCACCTTGCCAGTAGTTAGCTAGCGCTAACATTGACTTTCAGCACCCGCTCTGTGCTTCTTCCTCTCTCTCTCTCTCTCTCTCTCTTCTCTCTCTCCTCCTCCTCTCTCTCTCTCTCTCTCTCTCTCTCTCTCTCTCTCTCACACACACACACACACCACACATACTAATTTCACTTGCTGCTCAAATCTGTTTCATAATGACTACATTATAACATTGGTATGGGAGATTTAATTGAAAAATCATTTTCCAAAAATATTTATGAATTTCTTATTATGTATTTTTTGGTTTATTTGTTTTTACAACCTTCCCGCGACCCCCGAAAACAATCTCGCCCCAAAAAACAGCTTGAGAACTTGGGTAAGATGACCGCGTGAACCCGTTGGGTTCCCGTTGTGACGCGGTTGATGAAAAAAATCATTAAAAAAAAAAAAAAAACATAGCTCCAGCGAACTATATTGCTGAGGTTGTTGCATTGATCAAAATAATCCCGAAGAATCTTGACTGAATCGGGAATTGATTTTTTTTAAAAATTTTCATTGCCCGATTTAACGAAGACTTGATATGCACACCGCAGGCGAATAGTGAGTAAGGTGGCCCTAAAATTTTTGCGCTATCGTGTCCCGTTTTGGTTGTATTTCGGGAACATACATACATACATCCATACATACATACATATATACAAAATGAGAGTTTTAGTAATATATAGATAGAAGATATTATAAAAGGAGCCATGTTTGCGAATACTGTATTTCACTTTGCTAGTCATTTATAGAGGGCTATTTGCACACTCTTCCATGACCATGTTCTTGTTTGGCAGAGCGGAAACGGAGAGAGGACTCTCCAGAAAACATATCATTGAAGGTAAAAAAAAAAGACTCGAATCCCAATTTCCATTTTTTTGTTTGACCAAGTATTTATCAGTTAGTCTTGATACTTCACCAGTCCTTCAATTTAAAATGCCAGCCACCAATTCTTCAGCAGTATTCACATCTCAGGTGAAGCGTAGTATATGCACACTTCTCAGTTGGGCAGTGATGTGTCGACCACTGCGAAAAAGGGGAATTATTCAGTGATCATGGTCGATTTCCTGCCTCATCAGCAGTCTTTGACAGTGCTGTTTCAGACTTAATATTTACACCATCAGTCGCATGTAGAACACCTATCCATCCAAACAGCACAGGGTGAACTCTGTCAGAGGAAGCACTTAGCAAACGATGCACTGGACGATTTGCCATTGACATCCCAGTTTGCATTTGAAGCCGCAATCATTTGGCTCTTGGAGCTCAACCTACTGAGCTCACTCAGACTCTAATAAAGCTTTAAAAAGCTAAAACTTTCACTGTGCAGCAAAGACTTTCTGAAGTGAAGCTCTTTGACTCCCTCGTATGGAAGAAATCCACGCAATAATGATAAATCCTGCGTTTCTTGTGCATCTTTTGAGGGATTCGATTCATTGCATGCAGATTAATGGAGAAAGTTAATGGACAACATTCACGTTGAGAAAAGGAAGAGAAGGAGAGTATGTGGGAGGAGTAGGGAAAGAAGAGGATGGAGGTTGGTAGGAGATATGTCATCGGAGGGAAGGGAAGAGATGAGGAATGAGGTTTGGTGGGAAAATGTCAAATTGCACAATATATCTTTTTGCATTAATAATAATAAATAAATGGTCTTTTCGTGAAGACCATTATTTACAGAACATTTTGGAACATCGTAGAAACGTCGAGAGTCCTGTGATGATTCTTGGTCAGGAAGATGCGCATGGTCAGCAATTCTTTCTGGATTGTCTTTCCACCGTTTCATGCAGTGCTCTTTCCTTTAGTTTAAAATTTCTCGAGTGGATTAATAGCTCATGATATTTGAAAATGACCGTTTTAGCCTCAGCAATAAAACAATATACTATCATGGGCGACTTGCCGGAGATGAAGGACGCCGAGCGGAGGAATTCTGCACTCGCACGGTCAATCCACGGGCATGGTGGTCATGATCTAACTAATTTAACCGCATGGCTGTTTCAGCATGCATGTACGGTTTAATAGCGGGGCAAAGTGATTTGATTATGTTGGAGGATGAGATTGCAGCTCAAAATACGCAGCAATTGTTTTTTAAAAGTAACAAATTTGATAAACGATGAGGATGGGGGCACAGGAAGCGAGAAAGGGGATTTTAAAAATGCAGTAAAGAGATAACCCGATGGTACACTTAATGGGACAGTACCAATTTCGTGCTAAGCTTAACGCTAAACTTAGCGTGGACAGACTCAGTCGGGAATACAGGACACACAGGAGAATGGACAAAGTGTAGCGTGTACATGTGGTCTTCTCTTTGAGGCGCTGGGAGGCTGGTCTGGGGACGTGCAAGTGCAGGCACGGCTTCGGACTCCTTTCCAGGTCCGGTCTCGCCCTTGGGTCGCCGCAGTTATGGTGAAACTCTCTGCAGCTCGCTGGCTGAGGCTGTACGGTGCTGGCAAGTTGTCCTGGCTGTGCTCAATCACTGTGCGGCTGATCTGTGCTGTCTCTGGTTGTCCCTGGCTGACTGGTTTTGCTGATGGCTGTGCAGCTTGCTTTCCATGGGTCCCAGGCTGTGTAGCTCTGGCACACATCTGGTCTACACTGTGTGAGACATTCTCGGTCTGACTGTTCCCGTGGCTTTGTGCGTCTATGGCTGACTATGTGCATGCCTCCATGCTGTCCCAGGCTGTGTATGTGAGGAACGAGCATTGTTGCCTTTTGTAGGCAGCGCCTCTGCCCACTCGCTACTCCGGTCTTGCACATTTGTTCTCACAGTGCTGAACTAGCACACGTTGAGATGCCATTTGTAAAAAACCCTCGTGAGAGGCTTCACCTGGCACACTTGCTCACGCCATGTTGAGGTGTAATGAAAGGACAACGGCTAAATCATCCAATTCTGGTCGATGCTAATTGGGGTTTACAAACACTTATACTGACATTCAATAAGATGATATAACTCATGAATTTGTGGTCACCAAGTACTATTTTGCAAATTTTACAAATAAATTTATCAAAGTTATTTTACAACCACTCAATTCCATGTAAAAAGCAAGTGTCCGTTTACTCTTAAAATACATTGGTTGCTTCTTTTTTTTTTTAGACAAGTTGAGAGCGTGCAATCTTAAAAAGGAGACAAGGGTTCTCCTCCATCTTCAGTGCTAAATACATCCGACGAAGAAGAACATTCATTCAAACTTATGTCATAGTAATCACACAAAACAGATATACCTTTCTATCCTTTCCAAATGTGCTGGAATTTGCAGAATATTTCAATTTCCTGAAAAGTGTTTTGAAAAACCCACCAAGGCCCTGTAAAGGATGTGCATTATCTCAGACTGCTCACCAACAATTTCCAAATATGGACGGTCCGAAGGATTTGAAGTCTTAATTTAAGAAGGTGCCTTTATAATGTAGTAATTCGGGTTACTTGCGCAAGTGTGGAAGGACCTTTAGTCCAACGATGGGCAACAATCGGAAGAAACTCATCAATTGCTCTGACTTCATGGAAACGGCCGTTGTAATTGCAGGCGGCTTTTCCTGAACATTGTGGAATTATTTTGTTGCTGGGGACCATTTTTATTGTGTAAACACGTTTCTCCTTGGCAGGGCTTTCTGCCTCGCTGAAGAGGTTGCAGATGGACTATGTGGATGTGGTGTTTGCGAATCGACCAGACCCGAACACACCCATGGAAGGTAGTCACAGAAAAGGCTACTTAATACAAATCACACATACGCTGAGATCTCAATTCAGCACATATAAATTGCTTCCTTGGCCAATGCATAGGAACACTTTTCGGTTAAACTCTTAGATATGTACACATAAAATCCACTCTATGCATGCATGATGCATGCAGGGATAGCTTTCTCTTTTCTCATTGTTCTAACAACGCTTGCAGCATGATGACGTCACACATGCACACAGTTCAGTTGTAAAGTATGCTGAATGTTGAATGTGTGTGTGTGTGTGTGTGCATGGGCAGAAATTGTGCGTGCTATGAGTCACTTGATCAGCAAGGGCAGAGCTATGTATTGGGGAACATCACGCTGGAGCGTTGCTGAAATCATGGTATGTTCACCATGATTTTTCTCACTGCTGCATTTGCATCTGTGTGATAAATTGTAACACTTGTTGAAGTTCAGAAAACAGTTTGTCAGGAACATGCTCAGTGTAATAATAGAAGGCTTGTTTGGATAATTCAAGCACAGATTGGCTTTTTGTACACTGTACACGATTTGAGGCTTGTGGAGGATATATGTCATAAAACAGAGGTCATCACTGTTTTAACGAGAACGTCACTCGGTAGAGAACATACCTCCACCAGGCTGAACAGTTTACGTTTTGTATCCTACTGAGAGGCTGGATCTACATCAGGACCTGAAGCAAAATCGAACCAGCTTGTTCTTGTCACCTACCCAACTCATCCACCAAGTTTTTTTCCAGAATCCATCCATAACTTTTTTGACATATCATGCTGTACATCGTTTTTGGCCCCGTCTCTCAATGGTGAAGAATTAATTTTTAAAATTATAGTATCCGGATCTTCACTGAAATTGAATCAATTCGTCCTCGTCACACACCCAACCTTGTCCACCAAGTTTCATTCGAATCCGTCCACAACCTTTTGAGATATCATGCTCACAGACAGACAGACAGACAGACAAACAGGGGTGAAAACATAACCTCCATCCACATTCTGTGGCGGAGGTAATTAAACATTTAAAAACACTCACCAGCAGTAGCAGTTAATCAAAATAATACATATGGTATCACTGAAACCGACAAAGAGAAGTTACAAGTGTAAAGTACTGCACAGCACAGATAACCATTGATTGATCAGGAAGCACCAAAGAACAAGCAGTTTGAATGGCTCTAGTGAAGAGTATAACCAAGCAAACCATCAAATCAGTTACAAAACATTTATATATTTATGTTTCGAGGAATTATGTAAAAAGGAATTTACTCCTTTTATTCACGTATTCATTTTTGTTGTAATCTTGTGAGATCTCTCAAGAGGTTTGAGCGAGTTTAAAGGAGTATTGGTTTTTTTATTGTGCGCTGAGTGTTTCAGTGGAAAATGGCAATACAAAAATAAAATTCATGTTTTAAAATTACACTTATCATCAAGATACATACCAAGGCAAGGTGAAGACACTTCCACCAATTCACAGCTTTGTGACTGTAAAAATCATTCCTTGGCAATGTGTGACCAAATTTGGGAACGTGATTCAATTTCCTTTAGTCACCATGGCAAAGAAGTCGACCCATTCCCCCCTGGGTGGGCTGGGCAGGAAGCTTGAATGAGCAAGAAGGTAAAGTGCAGACGCTCCATCCGCGGAGGCCCCTTTGCTTATTACAGCGCGTGCGCTGTATACAATTGCACCGAGTTTGAAATGTCCCCGGTGTCTACCACGTCTCCGGTTGTCCCCCCCCCCCCCCCCCACGTGCCTCAAGACAGCCAATGAAGGCCGTCTTGTAGATGCAGTGCGTAACCTGATGGAAATAGCGAGAATTGATGGAAATACCCGAGTATTTCAATGGAAATTTGTGAAACTAATGTGTTATATATATGTGAAAACCATTTAATTTATTGCTTGACGGGAAAAAAACAAGAAACGCGCCCCTCTCATGTACGAACGAACGAAAGACGTCATTTCGCCCACCATGGCATTTCGCACGAATGCGCGAACGCTGAAAGCTCAGTTCTTTTTATGCCATCATTCTTTTGTGGCCTCCTGCCACGCTGTATCAAACGATTTCATTCCTTCTGTTATATATAAAGGTGCTTATCACAATAATAACAAGATTTTTACATTTCAAATATTAAGTACGCTTTTTAATTGTTTTTCAACTGAAAAAGCATAAATTGCATATTTTAACATTAGTGTACTCATTTGCATCACCACACGCGCTGTATTGAAGGATTTCACTTGTTTGGACACTGACTTGCAGGATAAATGGGCCAGGAGATACCTGTGACGAGCAAGCAACCTCAGCTCCTTTGCAAGCAATGTCAGTGATTTCAAGGCTTTGGTTTTTTTCCATCTAAATCTTCAATGGATCCCAGGTGGCAATGCGAAGGAAGTACTTGGCACAGCAGAGAAGTCCTGATCAGCATTTGGCCTTGAAGGTAAATCTGGAGAATAGGTGGTAGGAGGACAGGACAGGTCATGCATGATACATGCTCACTTCAAGATCATATCCTCACCCCATTTAATCCATCAATGTTACTTAACTTCCATGTACGTACGTATTAACATTATTCTTACAATTAATATAAATCCATGAGGGCATGTTGAAAAGTAATGCCTCCTATTCCTTTTCTCCAAAACAGGAAAGGATATTTAAATGAAACAAAGGCAGATACTAATATCAATCTTTATTCTACTGTGGTGCAGATTTAATTCTCAACATAATGACCACTGCGGTTCACACATTTCTGCGAACGATCAAGTAGTTTTGTGATGCCGTCACGATAGAATTGTGCATCCTGCTAATCAGCACTTCACAGTGGCCTAGATATCGTTGGAAAAAAAAACATGTTCTGCAAGAAGGTGTTCCTTAAGTTTGGGCAAGAGATGTAAATCTCATGGAGCCAAGTCGGGGCTGGTGATCTTTTGTGGTGGTACTCCATTGACCGTCTCTTACTCTCAGGATCATAATGGTACACCCAACTCTCATCTCCAATCAGTCATCCCAATTATCATCTCCAGCACTTCTCAGCACTGACAATGTCATGCTACCCTCTACAGTCTTGACTAACGTAGCACTGAGGCATCTAGTGTCAGAATCACGAAACCTCGCGCTCAGTGGTGGGGAAAAAATGAATGCGTGGACTGTGCTTTGTTTCATTCGAATATCTTCACCTGTTTTGGAGAAAACAAATAGGAGGAATTACTTTTCAACACGCCCTCATAACAACCTCCACATCCCTTTATATCACATTGCATTGAACAATAAGGTAAGGAGTTCAACCAGGACATTTGCACACAGCAGCCTATTCTGTTTGAGAGACATTGTGCATCCTTAAAGATGTGTCCTCAGACCTTTAATGCCCAAAACCCAAATACAAATGAGTAGACAGCTTCACACCATAATCCAAAGGATAGCATTCTTTGAGAGACGACACCCCCTGGTAGCATGGCAACAAGACAGTTTTGTTTGGATTCAACTCGAAAGGGGAGAAAATTCAGGACCAGACAGAGCTCAAATATAAACAGGCTACAAACTGAGCTATTCTGGAGTCACTTAGACTAAAAACATCCAGCCTTCCATCTAAGTCCTAACCAAGTTCGATTCTTTTTAACTTCCGAGATCCGACAGAACCGGTTGCATTCAAGTTGAGAAGTCATACCTGGAGCGTCGGCCTTTGTTATGCATCCGCTGTGGATGTATCATTCTGTCTTTTTTGGAAGACATGGTGGATACAGAAGAGATTTTTGGTTCCATGCTTCGGACCAGATTTTGCTATTGTTCATAGAAAGATGGAGTTTATAGGTCATGCTTTATCTTAAAGCCAATCCATCATTAATCAATCCGAGGCAAAGGGAACGAGAGAAGAAAAACACATCAGATGTACTTACAATAAAAATTCTTTAAATAGAGCGTTATACTTGTTTGCCACACATTAACCTTCTATGTTCGTAAATAATTTCCTCAATTGCACTCCATAATGCAGATCCCATCCTTGGCAACTCTTTCTCAGATGCGTGCCACACAAGGTAGTGCATATGTGCACAGATTTGATTTCATGACTGTTTGCAGGAGGCCTACTCAGTTGCACGCCAGTTCAACCTGATCCCGCCTGTGTGCGAGCAAGCAGAGTACAACCTATTCCATCGAGACAAGGTCGAGCTGCAGCTGCCTGAACTTTACCACAAAATCGGTGAGGTCACACTTGCCCGACTGCCACGGTGAATTAAAAATCCAAACGATATCAGGGAAAGAAGCGCATTGAAAATGTGAGCTTAATGAAGGGATTGTTTTGTATTCATGTCACAGATTGAAATTTTTATTGTACCTTTGGAACTGAGTCTTGTCTGTTGATGATAAAAGGGTTGTTTACTTCCTGGTGCAGGGATCGGGGCCATCACATGGTCCCCACTGGCCTGTGGGTTATTGACAGGGAAATATGATCATCGCATACCGGAGGACTCCCGGGCTTCTCTCAAGGTGCGTTCGAGGACAACCTTTGTTTTTTTTATTTTTCTTTGCCCAAAATCTTCAGAGAACAATAACCTTTGGAACCCCATGAATATATCCATTCAACCTAAAAGCAAAAATGAATGTTAAAGAGGGCTTTGTATTCTTGCTATTTCTTCGTTCGAGTAAGGTGGCCCAAGATTCCCTGGCATGAAAGGTGGGGCAAGCTGTCACCCTTATATATTTACATCCTCCTCTTTCATTTTGCTGAGTATACTGTACATTTTTTTTCATTTGAAACTCACTGCTATACCATCAATCACTACTTCTTTTTTTTTTAAACATACCCTAAGTAACAACCTCCACATCCCTTTATATCACATTGCCTTTGCTGCAGACATTGAGGAGCACTTAGTCAGGACCAGTGAGGTCATACTGAAGGGTTGGGTGGGGAGCAGAGAGCATCTTTCAACTACCTTTCCCAAAAGGGCCATCCTTAATAAATATTAATTGATTGCATTTGTAGTATTTATTTGAGAAATACTGTATATCATTAATTTCACTCGGAAGCAAATACACAACATTATTGCACAAGGCATGATTATAGTCTCAGTCTCAGTCTCAGTCTCAGTCTCAGTCTCAGTCTCAGTCTCAGTCTCAGTCTCAGTCTCAGTCTCAGTCTCAGTCTCAGTCTCATCTCAGTCTCTCTCTCTCTCTCTCTCTCTCTTCTCTCTCTCTCTTCTTCTCTCTCTCTCTCTTCTCTCTCTCTCTCACATGTTTGTTTATTTCCTTGCTGGTTGTGCCAATTGTTCCCCCGCTGCCCCACTGTCAGTTCATCCTTGCTCTTCCTTGAGCCTCGCTCTTGCAGAAAAAAGCACCTAATGTGCATGGTTGTGATGAACTATCCAGTAGAACTGAAATTGTTTTTGACCCAGTACAGCACATGAGAGGCAATGGTTACCTTCTCCCAGCACTTATAAAAAAACGATGCTGAAGGAAATTTGGGTTTTTCGACACGAATATCTCATACCTGTTCGTTTAAACTCTTCATTCAATGCAGGGATACCAGTGGCTCAAGGAAAAGGTGCTCAGTGAGGAGGGAAAGAGCAGCAGGGACGTCTCAAGGAACTACAAAGCATCACTGAAAGGCTGGAGTGCACAATGTCACAGCTTGCCATTGGTTTGTTGCATGTGCGCGCACACCACACAACACACACACACACACACACACACACACACACACACACACACACACACACACACCTTTGATTGTTTAGTGTCAGGTTTAAAATGTAAAAACTTTAATTCATAGAGTTACATTAAACTGTGTTACTGAAGATAAAAAAAAGTTTTATTGTGATTTTATTTTTTTATACCATGCAGTTTGCAGGTGTCTGTGTGTCTGTGTGTGTGTGGGGGGGGGAGGTGGTTGTTATTCCATAAGCGAGTTTCAGAAGGTTGAACAGAGCTTTCCCAGGTCTCAAAGTATCCACCTTCGTGTGTGTGTGTGTGTGTGTGTGTGTGTGTGTGTGTGTGTGTGTGTGTGTGTGTGTGTGTGTGTGTGTGTGTGTGTGTGTGTAATATGTGTGCATATAATATGTGTTAAAATCACAAGCATGCATTGTTTGTGTAATCACGATTCGTGTGTGTGTGTGTGTGTGTGTGTAATATGTGTGCATATAATATGTGTTAAAATCACAAGCATGCATTGCTTGTGTAAATCACGATTCATGTATGTGTGCGTGTGCGAGTGTATGCATCGCCGCCACCAGTCGTCATCTCCACTAGTGAGTCTCTAAGACTGAACAGAGCCTTCCTTGGTCTGAAGCATCCATCTTCACCACAGCAAAGAACCCAACTCATGCACCAAGCAATCTCCTTATCCATGGTCCGTTTAACGACACTCCCTTGGTCCTGATGCATCCATCTTCACCCCAGCAAGGAACCACAACTTATGGACCAAGCTGTCTCCTTATCCCTGCTCTGTCTAACAGACCCTCCCCAGTCCTGAAGCATCCATCTTCACCCCAGCAAGAAACTACAACTCATGGACCAAGTTGTCTCCTTATCCATGCTCTGTTTAACTGAGACTTCCATGCTACTGAAGCATCCATCTTCACCCAGCAAGGAACCACAGCTTATGGACCAAGATGTCTCCTTATCCCTGCTCTGTTTAACGGAGCCTTCCACGCTACTGAAGCATCCATCTTCACCATAGCAAGGAACGTCGACTCATGGACCAAGCCATCTCCCTATCCATGCTCTGTTCAACAGAGCGTTCCCTGGTCCTAAAGCATCCATAATTCACTTATCAAGCTGTCTCCTTATCCATACTCCACTTAATGGAGCCTTCCCTGGTCCTGAAGCATCCATCTTCATCCCAGCAAGGAACCACAACTAATGGACCAAGCCATCTCCTTATCCGTGCTGTTTCCCCCTCCGTCCCCGAAGTGGCGACGGCGTAGATCCACATGGCATCCCGTATGGCCTCTGGGGTATGCCCAGGTATGCCCGGTCTTCGTCCCTTCCATCTTGGCCTCATCCTTTCTCGTCTTATCTTTCATTGATGGGATAGTCGGCAAAACCCAAAAAGCCGCAAGACAAGGCCAGGGCACCAAGCAGTGTTCCAAATGCATGTCGATCTGCACCACTCCGGGCACCATACATGTGGTCCTTTGCCCCACCAAAGCTGCTGCCATCCCCAGCTCCGTTCTCACTTCCATCAAAGTCATATTCGGCGAGGTCCTTGTCCACAAATCTCGGTTTCTCTCATCCTCAATGGTCGGAACTTTGCAAGAGTTAGTTCGCCAAAGCTTGGATCTTCTCTCCCAGCAGCACGGAGTCAAGAAGTCCCACCATGCTGCAGTGTCAGGCAACATCACAAACGCATGTCGGCTGGCGTGATACCAGGCGCCTCGTGCACATCTTCTCCCAGTGAAGCTGTCGTTTTAGGCTCCGTCTTCACTGCCTTTGAAACTGATGTATTTGATGCGGCCCTTGGTTCTCTTCATCCCAGGTGAGAGGGGGAGGTAAACAATGCCACCTCCCCCATGCCAGTGTGTGTGTGTGTGTGTGTGTGTGTGTGTGTGCTTCCAAAATATCATCCAGGAATTAATATTCCATTGTATTATTGTCTCGAGGTTAATGTTGTTTGCAGCCCTTGTTAACTCATTTGCTGGCACGAATAATGTCAACTATAGCAGACGTTAGCTGCACATCAAACGCAGTAACTTGTAATTTGGCACAGGTACCAACACTCCGTGAGTTACCTTGGAATCTGAGCCTACACAAATGAGTGCCAACATATAGTATACCTTTCCGAATATTCTTTCTGAAGGAGGAAATACTTCATGATGCAACACCCTACTTGAGAAGTGACCCCTTAGGCATGACGTTAGAGTCTCAACTTTTTTCACAGTAAAGCGATGTTCTCATTTTATCGATGTCATACAGAACCACCATTAAATTGTGTGACAAATACATGAAGTCGAAAGTCTCATCTGATGCTCAGTGTCTGGTTCCATTAGCATGGTGCCTTCACAATGAAAGTGTAAGTTCGGTGCTCCTGGGGGCTACCAAAGTGGAGAACTCATCGAGAACCTGGGAGCCATACAGGTAGTGCAACAATCAAACATTATATTCTTCAGAGGTATTGTTTTCACTCTGTAGCATTTCCTGTTCAATTTTCTCAACATTTTCCCAACATATCGAAATGCACAATTATTTAATTTGCTTACAATAAGTTAACTTGAAAATTGTTGATTGACCTACACAGGTGCTTCCTAAGTTGACAGCTGCGCTGCTGGTGGAGATAGACAACATTCTTGGAAACGCCAGCCGCACGAAAGGAATCCCGTCCTTAGGAAAGTGTTTATCGACTTTGTCTCCTGAAAATCGGCTCCACATTACCCTTTCTCTGAGCTTGGTACCCAATTGTTCAAATGTATTGTGTACAGCCAATGGGTAAGGCAAGGAAATGTAGCAATAGCTGAACCCCTTATGTACAAACTGAAAAAGTTTACATTTGGATATTTTGTGACTGGTTCTGTTGAAATGGTGCATTTACACTTTTAAAATGTAATTGCTTTGGAAAATGAAACAATGAACAAGAACTCATGGGGAAATGTCAAAACTTGAGATGCTCATGATTGGTCGTGAATCCTGGTCAAGCGGGAGGCAAGCTCAGAGGTGTTTGGTTTAGTAGTATACTTATCAGCGATTGGCTGGAATGAGGTTGCAGAATTAAAAGCACTTTCAAGGTTGATCATACATTTGTAACATACCACCAAAGTCGGTGAATTTATCTTTACGAGTGAGCTTCGGTATTGAAGTGAAAACGAGGTACTGTATTTCAAAACATTAAAATGCTATGTGGAAGACTTTCATGACACATTTCATCAAATTAAAATCTCATCCTACTTTTCAAAGCCTCACTACCTTAATAAAGAAATGCCCATACATTATATAGCTTGTACAGTTCTCTCACTAAGACAAACACTCAACAAGATGATTTCATAAAGGCAAATGCACAAAAATTAATCAATAAGTCTGGAGGTACAATGGGGATTTCAATTCTGAGTTGCTTAATACAACACTTCTGCTCAGCAATCATAGTGTATCCCCACCATACCATACATTTATTTATCTTTGTTCCAAACATGGATATGCTTCATCTATATATTAAAGTAGCCAGATTTCTCAGTCCGTCTGTCTGTCATGATCTTTTCACTGGGACGTCATTACAGCATTACGTTCAGCGTTAGGTTAGGCCTCGACGGATGTACACGTCATCCCGCATCCAACACTCACCCGTCCCATCGCTTCGTTGATAGCAGTTGAACAACATAACCCATATATCTGACTCTATCTGATTATCTGACACCCATAGGAGATGGCTTCTGGATGACAAATTTAATAAGATGGTGGTGGAGTAAGACGGCATTATTATGGTGTTACGTCTTGCACTCGGCTAGGCCTTTACGGCAGTGTATTATTCATGACTCAAGGAGAAGCAGTTTATAATTTCAGAAACCACTTCTGATAACTGCTAGCAAGCCATAACTAATTAGTCTAGGTTTCTTAATAATAGTTTTCTTAATATTGTTTTTTTGGTGAATAAGTTTATGCATTACTAAAATTAACACTGGGTTTGTTGGCAATAAACAAAATGTTTCTGCAATAACTTTTTTTTTTTTTGCAAATAACGACAGTCAATAAACTGTATTACTGTCAATAAACTGTACTGTAACCGAGATGTTATGTTGTTTAAGTACTGTCAGGGAAGTGACAGGTTTAATGCCAGTGCTGTTATAAATTATCTTATACTGTACTGTACACGTATCTCCAGCAAACTATGATAGAACTCTCATTCCTGAATATTTATTGACATCAGACACGCTTGCTGTTTATAACAGAAAGGCATTGCGACAAAATATTATTGGATACGCCATCTTGCTAATAATAGAACGTTGACCTCTGTTTGAAGAATAAAAAGCAGCTGACCACATAAAAATATCGCTATTTTTATATCCTGCATCATAAGACCAGACGGGATTTTTTTTTCTCCTCGTGTGGTGAAACCAAGGAGCGAATGTGCTCGATTCTCTCAATTTGCTCCAAATTAAAAATAGTGAATTCTCCACAATCTGCTCCTATCTGTTGTGATAATGAAAAGGGGTGCGACGTCACGGAGAACCTCATTTTTATGTGCTTATTATATCTGGGTATTACGGATTTAATAGATTTATCAACTTTCAAACAAGCAACAACCTCAATAAACCTTCAATTTTTGCTTCCTATCTTAACTAACTTTCAAAAGACATCCTAAAAGGCACAAATGAGTTCCAATGCGGAGAAGCACGGCATGCTTGGAATCGATGCGAACAATACATTGTGACGCAACTTTTGTATACCTGTACTACAAATGGTAGAGGTAGAAGCTCGTCAAGGAGCCTCAGAGAATTACAAAAAAAAACTTTGTTAATAATCCGAAACTGTTGATTTCAAGTAAATTTGTGGATACTTGTTAAAACAAGTGGTCTACAGAAAAAAAAAAAAAAAGTCTATGTTAATGTCTTGTTACAATTGAGACATTCATTTAAATACCTTGATATGCGATAAACCTTGAAGAAATAAAAAAAAAAGAAACTTTAGAATGTTGAAACAAACTCACTTGTCCACTGTGACAAACTTGCACAAATAAAATTTCTGAGGCTTCACCGGAGGCTCACCCATTTTCCCATTTCGTAGTTCTTTCTGAGATGAAAGTTCTTATCGTAGATCTTGCGTCAAAGTAGTTGTTATTGTGAATTATTTCTGGTCGATAAAGCCTCACTCAAACTCTCCATTTGTGCATAGTCAGAAGCTAAATGACAGCGGAATTTGTCTGCAATTATAACCCCAAGCATCGCTTGGGGTTATAATTGCGTGAAACCCATGAGAATGTCCTTCTTG
>CM068954.1:146869238-146882930 GCA_035128595.1 Eptatretus atami
AAACTGATGTATTTGATGCGGCCCTTGGTTCTCTTCATCCCAGGTGAGAGGGGGAGGTAAACAATGCCACCTCCCCCATGCCAGTGTGTGTGTGTGTGTGTGTGTGTGTGTGTGTGCTTCCAAAATATCATCCAGGAATTAATATTCCATTGTATTATTGTCTCGAGGTTAATGTTGTTTGCAGCCCTTGTTAACTCATTTGCTGGCACGAATAATGTCAACTATAGCAGACGTTAGCTGCACAATCAAACGCAGTAACTTGTAATTTGGCACAGGTACCAACACTCCGTGAGTTACCTTGGAATCTGAGCCTACACAAATGAGTGCCAACATATAGTATACCTTTCCGAATATTCTTTCTGAAGGAGGAAATACTTCATGATGCAACACCCTACTTGAGAAGTGACCCCTTAGGCATGACGTTAGAGTCTCAACTTTTTATCACAGTAAAGCGATGTTCTCATTTTATCGATGTCATACAGAACCACCATTAAATTGTGTGACAAATACATGAAGTCGAAAGTCTCATCTGATGCTCAGTGTCTGGTTCCATTAGCATGGTGCCTTCACAATGAAAGTGTAAGTTCGGTGCTCCTGGGGGCTACCAAAGTGGAGCAACTCATCGAGAACCTGGGAGCCATACAGGTAGTGCAACAATCAAACATTATATTCTTCAGAGGTATTGTTTTCACTCTGTAGCATTTCCTGTTCAATTTTCTCAACATTTTCCCAACATATCGAAATGCACAATTATTTAATTTGCTTACAATAAGTTAACTTGAAAATTGTTGATTGACCTACACAGGTGCTTCCTAAGTTGACAGCTGCGCTGCTGGTGGAGATAGACAACATTCTTGGAAACAAGCCAGCCGCACGAAAGGAATCCCGTCCTTAGGAAAGTGTTTATCGACTTTGTCTCCTGAAAAATCGGCTCCACATTACCCTTTCTCTGAAGCTTGGGTACCCAATTGTTCAAATGTATTGTGTACAGCCAATGGGTAAGGCAAGGAAATGTAGCAATAGCTGAACCCCTTATGTACAAACTGAAAAAGTTTACATTTGGATATTTTGTGACTGGTTCTGTTGAAATGGTGCATTTACACTTTTAAAATGTAATTGCTTTGGAAAATGAAACAATGAACAAGAACTCATGGGGAAATGTCAAAACTTGAGATGCTCATGATTGGTCGTGAATCCTGGTCAAGCGGGAGGCAAGCTCAGAGGTGTTTGGTTTAGTAGTATACTTATCAGCGATTGGCTGGAATGAGGTTGCAGAATTAAAAGCACTTTCAAGGTTGATCATACATTTGTAACATACCACCAAAGTCGGTGAATTTATCTTTACGAGTGAGCTTCGGTATTGAAGTGAAAACGAGGTACTGTATTTCAAAACATTAAAATGCTATGTGGAAGACTTTCATGACACATTTCATCAAATTAAAATCTCATCCTACTTTTCAAAGCCTCACTACCCTTAATAAAGAAATGCCCATACATTATATAGCTTGTACAGTTCTCTCACTAAGACAAACACTCAACAAGATGATTTCATAAAGGCAAATGCACAAAAATTAATCAATAAGTCTGGAGGTACAATGGGGATTTCAATTCTGAGTTGCTTAATACAACACTTCTGCTCAGCCAATCATAGTGTATCCCCACCATACCATACATTTATTTATCTTTGTTCCAAACATGGATATGCTTCATCTATATATTAAAGTAGCCAGATTTCTCAGTCCGTCTGTCTGTCATGATCTTTTCACTGGGACGTCATTACAGCATTACGTTCAGCGTTAGGTTAGGCCTCGACGGATGTACACGTCATCCCGCATCCAACACTCAACCCGTCCCATCGCTTCGTTGATAGCAGTTGAACAACATAACCCATATATCTGACTCTATCTGATTATCTGACACCCATAGGAGATGGCTTCTGGATGACAAATTTAATAAGATGGTGGTGGAGTAAGACGGCATTATTATGGTGTTACGTCTTGCACTCGGCTAGGCCTTTACGGCAGTGTATTATTCATGACTCAAGGAGAAGCAGTTTATAATTTCAGAAACCACTTCTGATAACTGCTAGCAAGCCATAACTAATTAGTCTAGGTTTCTTAATAATAGTTTTCTTAATATTGTTTTTTTGGTGAATAAGTTTATGCATTACTAAAATTAACACTGGGTTTGTTGGCAATAAACAAAATGTTTCTGCAATAACTTTTTTTTTTTTTGCAAATAACGACAGTCAATAAACTGTATTACTGTCAATAAACTGTACTGTAACCGAGATGTTATGTTGTTTAAGTACTGTCAGGGAAGTGACAGGTTTAATGCCAGTGCTGTTATAAATTATCTTATACTGTACTGTACACGTATCTCCAGCAAACTATGATAGAACTCTCATTCCTGAATATTTATTGACATCAGACACGCTTGCTGTTTATAACAGAAAGGCATTGCGACAAAATATTATTGGATTACGCCATCTTGCTAATAATAGAACGTTGACCTCTGTTTGAAGAATAAAAAGCAGCTGACCACATAAAAATATCGCTATTTTTATATCCTGCATCATAAGACCAGACGGGATTTTTTTTTTCTCCTCGTGTGGTGAAACCAAAGGAGCGAATGTGCTCGATCTTCTCAATTTGTTCCAAATTAAAAATAGTGAATTCTCCACAATCTGCTCCTATCTGTTGTGATAATGAAAAGGGGTGCGACGTCACGGAGAACCTCATTTTTATGTGCTTATTATATCTAGGTATTACGGATTTAATAGATTTATCAACTTTCAAACAAGCAACAACCTCAATAAACCTTCAATTTTTGCTTCCTATCTTAACTAACTTTCAAAAGACATCCTAAAAGGCACAAATGAGTGCCAATGCGGAGAAGCACGGCATGCTTGGAATCGATGCGAACAAATACATTGTGACGCAACTTTGTTATACCTGTACTACAAATGGTAGAGGTAGAAGCTCGTCAAGGAGCCTCAGAGAATTACAAAAAAAAAACTTTGTTAATAAACCGAAACTGTTGATTTCAAGTAAATTTGTGGATACTTGTTAAAACAAGTGGTCTACAGAAAAAAAAAAAAAAAAAAGTCTATGTTAATGTCTTGTTACAATTGAGACATTCATTTAAATACCTTGATATGCGATAAACCTTGAAAGATGAAAAAAAAAAAAGAAACTTTAGAATGTTGAAACAAACTCACTTGTCCACTGTGACAAACTTGCACAAATAAAATTTCTGAGGCTTCACCGGAGGCTCACCCATTTTCCCATTTCGTAGTTCTTTCTGAGATGAAAGTTCTTATCGTAGATCTTGCGTCAAAGTAGTTGTTAATGTGAATTATTTCTGGTCGATAAAGCCTCACTCAAACTCTCCATTTGTGCATAGTCAGAAGCTAAATGACAGCGGAATTTGTCTGCAATTATAACCCCAAGCATCGCTTGGGGTTATAATTGCGTGAAACCCATGAGAATGTCCTTCTTGCCTGTGAGTCGTCGAAAAAATGAAAAAAACGTTCACCCGAGTCGCACTGGGTAAACCATGAGACTCGACATGTATGAAAGTTCATTGATCCTAACAGGGTTTTTGTGCATTGAAACATTTGTAAGGATAGTTGAGATCAAAGCAGAGCATGATTAATCTATGCAAATCACACTTATTCTTCTTTTTGTTTTCCTTTGGACAATTTCAGAGATTGTGAGAAATTTATACTCTTGGCAGAATGGTGCATAAAATCACCCGAATAGTGTGTTTTGCGTTAAAGGCACGTAACTTGGCATGGTGAGAGAGCAAAACCTGATGTGGGGCCTGATATAAAAAAAAACTTTCGGATATGGGCCACGTGAAAAAAAATCCAATATGGCCACCATTATCAAGATGTCCCCCACACAGTGAAAATGATAATTTTAACACATACGAGTTGTTTTGTTTTCGTACATTCGATTATATTTCTGATTTGTGTCCACAATGTATGATTCATCACATAAATAGACTTAAATACTCAGATTTTAAAATTTATAATACCCGATAGCAGAAATTTGATGCCTTCTTTGTATATTTTTGGTTAAACTACCAGTAAGTTTGTTTTATATCTCAATGGTATTTTCTCTTATTAAACAAACACATCTATATTATGTTGGCATATACTTTATGGTAAGTATTCCTTCATATATTTGCAGTACTCAAGTGTGTCTTTACTGTTACTGTATTTTATTTGAAACAGCTTTATGAAGGACCTCCTTAAATGGAAGTGGGAAAGTCCAAGAATTTAATGACACTCTTTCACAGTCACCACCACACTTGCATAATGCAGTACACTGTAAGTTACTTTTCACACATTTCCAGTATCCTCTGCAGCCTCTGTCTGGACTACATGAACATCTGATCAACTGTTGATAGGACTTTTATGCCTCAGAAATTGTTGGCAGAGAGGTTCCCATGTCTGTGTTGGTGACCTTTTCCATCCCCAATGACTGGGACCTGGAGGTTTTGGAGCTGCTGTTAATGCCTATCCCCAAACATATCCAGCCTGGGATGTCGCTCTCTTTGTGTGTTGGATAACAACTGCTGACAATGGAGGTCATGCCTCCATGGATCTGGCTTTCTTGGTGAACAGTTCTTTATATACCTCATTGATACAGGTACTTGTACGATCATACATGAGAACATTTAGCGTTCTAAAACATGGGATTTATCTACCAAGACTTGTGCCCCAGGTGCCTCACGAAGTTCCGCAAACGCTGTTGTGACTTCGTCATGCATCCTCCATGTCTCCCTTGCACTATTCGTCCCTCTGCCAGCAAAAAAAGATGTTTGGTGACATCCTATAAAGGTGTGAAATACTGGTAGTGCTTTGGATTTCTCAGGGCATAACAACGTTTCTATTTCATGCATAGCATGTACCTTAAGTGCTTTCCCATGCTGAATGCTACCCAAAACTCTGCTGTAGGAACACAACTATGGCAAGGGCAACTATATCTGTGTCTACCATCCTCATCAAGATTCTAGTATGTCCTTCTCTGACACAATCGGCGGCATGAAATAACAATCTGCCTCTTCATGTGTGCATGAGGATAGGGGGCCAGATTACATTCACATGTGGTTCGTACAGAGTTCCTATAGCTAGCTACAACTGCTATATTCTCGCTCTCTGTTGTGATGGACTGTTGGGCAAGGTACTGGTATTATTTGGTCTGTTATCTACCTACAAAACTGATTCCCAGTTTCCTGGAAGCTTTGTTGTTGCTTCAACACCACGTCTGACACCTTTGCTTCATGTACACCTTGTTGCTGCTTTCAGACTGTCTTCTATGTATTCATCCCACACAATATCTCTCCTGTTGACATTTTGTAATTGGGTTTCCAAAAACTTCATGAACACGCTCTGGGCATAGTCACAAAATATTTTGGCGACACTCGTTTTCAACATGTTTATAATCGCAGCACCATCGCAAAGTGTGGCACAACAACAGGTGAGTTTGCCTGGCTAGGACTCAGCTTTTCTGGAAATAAAGCCAAACTTTATTTGGCACCTGATCTTCTCCTTCTTTTGGCTGCTCCCGTTAGGGGTCGCCACAGCGGATCATCCGTCTCCATTTCGCTCTGTCCCCTACATCTTCCATTGTCCCACCAACCATCCGCATGTCTGCCCTCACCACATCCATAAACCTCCTCTTTGGCCTTCCTCTTCTCCTCCTACCTGGTGGCTCCATCCTCAGCATCCTTCTCCCGATATACCCCGCATCCCTCCTGTGCACATGTCCAAACCATCTCAATCTCGCCTCTCTCACTTTGTCTCCAAACCGTCCTACCTATGCTGTCCCTCTAATATACTCATTTCTAATCCTGTCCATCCTCGTTACTCCAAACAAGAATCACAGCATCTTTAACTATGCCACCTCCAGCTCCGCCTCCTGTCTTTTTGTCAGCGCCACCGCCTCCAAACCATACAACATAGCTGGTCTCACTACCGTCTCACTACCAGCCACTCCATCCTGCCTGCGCTCTCTTCCTCACTTCTCGACCACACTTTCCGTTACTTTGGACAGTTGATCCCAAGTATTTAAACCCATCCACCTTCACCACCGCAACTCCTTGCAACCGCACCATTCCGCCACCCTCCCTCTCATTTACGCACATGTAATCCATCTTACTCCTACTGACTTTCATTCCCCTTCTCTCCAGTGCGTACCTCCACCTCTCGAGGCCCACCTCAGCCTGCTCCCTACTCTCCCTACAGATCATGATGTCATCCGTGAACATCATAGTCCATGGAGACTCCTGTCTGATCTCATCCGTCAACCTGTCCATCACCATTGCAAACAGGAAAAGGCTCAGAGCCGATCGTTGATTCAATACCACCTCTACCTTAAACTGGTCCATCATTCCTATCGCACACCTCACCGCTGTCACACTGTCCTCATACATATCCTGCACCACCCTCACATACCTCTCTACCACTCCCGACTTCCTCATACAATACCACAACCTCCTCTCTGGCACCCTTCATAAGCTTCTCGAAATCCACAAACACACAATGCAACTCCTTCTGGCCTTCCCTATACTTCTCCATCAACATTCTCAAAGCAAACATCACATCAGTGGTGCTCTTTCCTGGCATAAAGCCATATTGCTGCTCACAATCGTCACTCTCCTCTCAACCTAACTTCCCTACTCTTTCCCATAACTTCATGGTGTGGCTTATCAACTTTATACCTCTGTAGTTACCACAGCTCTGCACATCACCCTTGTTCTTAAAAATCGGTACCAGTACACTTGATCTCCACTCCTCTGGCATCCTCTCACTTTCCAAGATTTTATTAAACAATCTGGTTAAAAACTCCACTGCCATCTCTCCTAAACTTCCATGCCTCCACTGGTATATCATCTGGGCCAACCGCCTTTCCATTTTCACTCTTCATAGCAGTCCTCACTTCATCCTTACTGATCCACCCCACTTCCTGATTCACTATCTCCACCTCTTCCAACCTTCTCTCTCTCTCATTTTCTTCATTCATCAGCTCCTCAAAGTACTCCATCCACCTTCTCAACACACTCTCCTTGCTCGTCAGCACATTCCCATTTGCATCCTTTATCATCCTAACCTGCAGCACATCCTTCCCAGCTCGGTCCCTCTGTCTAGCCAATCAGTACAAATCCTTTTCCCTTCCTTTGTATCGAACTTCTCATACAGCTCGTCATATGCCTTTTCCTTGGCCTTTGCCACCTCTCTCTTCGCCTTGCACCACCACTCCTTGTACTCCTGTCTACTTTCTTCATCTCTCTGGCTATCCCACTTCTTTTTCGTCAACCTCTTGTTCCTTATACTTTCCTGTACTTCCTCGTTCCACACCAAGTTCCTTATCTTCCTTCTCTGTCCAGATGTCACACCAAGTACCTTCCTAGCTTTCCCTCACCACTTCTGCAGTAGTTGCCCTGTCGTCCCACACCTCTTTACCACCATCAACACCTGTCTCACCTCCTCCTGAATTTCACACAACATTCTTCCTCCTTCAGCTTCCACCATCTGGTTCTTGGTTCAGCCCTCACTCTCTTCCTCACCTCACCACCAAAATCATTTGGCACCTGATCTAAGTGTTCCAAACTGAAAGTGCTGGTGGGTATGATTGATTGTCATGCCAAAATAACTCATCAAGATCACACCCATGTACCTGCAATAATACATGTAGATGAGAGAAGAGAGAACAATTCTTCTTTGTTGAATCAATCTGTTGCTTCTCCTTTTTTGCAACTTTTGGTGGAGGACAATCAATGGAAACTTGTTTCTCTTTAAGGGGGAAAAGAGTGATTTGGTTCTCTTGACTATTCTGCTTTCTACAAAGTCATCAAACTGTTCCTATTCTTTCAATGTTTCTCTGTTGCCACCACTTCTTCATTTGCAATGCCTCTGGTATCAAGTACAATGCTTTCTTCCAAGAAAGAGTTTCCCATTCTATCAATTACAAAGTGATGTTACAGGGTTGCCGAATGTACTGTGAGCAGGTTTCGTTTGTTCGTGGTGCTGGATACTGAAACTCCTGTTTCCAGTAAGTTAAAACACCTCTATTATAGCTGTGGTCCATGCACTGTCTTCAATTCAGTCACCGATAGTCTTCAATGCTGCAATCTATATGAAGTCCTCCAAAGATGATCACAAATTTATACTCTTTGCAAATTTCATTGTATCATCGTCACCAGAGTGCACAGAGGTTGGTCAAAGGAAATAACAGGAGTTTAACCTGGGTTGAGAAAATCCACATTTTATCATATTATATTCATGGCATGTCTTATCATTGCAGGGGATTTTGATGATACAATGGAATGTTATGTATATCATAAAGAAAAGTGTCATGAATAACTTCGAAGAATCATGTTGGTGATTGTCTTTTTAGTGTGTCAACAAACATACCTAATTATACATACGCAGGGTGTTCCAAAAAGACCTGGACAACTTTGGTTATTCATATATTTAGTACAACAAATGATACAATGATACCCTTTGGTTTATATGAGACAGAAACTCATGAAGTTTTCTTTATTTCCTGGTCTGATGGTTTAATTTAAAAGAAAATGGCAACTTCACAGAACTCATTTTTCAAAGAAAAATAATTTCAACAAAGTCCCAGAAAATCAATTGGATATGCAAGCAGAGAACTAAGACGACCAACCACCATTGTACACAGGATTCTGCATAAAAGAATGAAGCTTTATGCCTATAAGGTGCAGATTCTGCAGGAACTCTAACCAAATGATGGACTCAAACACAAGGCGTTTACCTTGGAAATGCTCAGTCGCATAGAGGATGACGAAGATGATCTCAAAAAGTCATGTTCACAGACGAAGCTTGCTGTCATGTATCGGGGAAGGTCAACCGGCACAATGTGAGGATCTGAGGCTCTGAAAACCCCCACGTGGTCATTGAACACATACGCGATAGTCCAAAGGGCAATGTGTGGTGTGGCCTTCTCCATGACCGTTTGGTGGATCCGTTTTTCTTTGCGGAGGATATGGTGACCTCAACAATTTGCATGAACATGTTGGAAGGATTCGCCTTCCCACAGATTGAAGACTTGCAACCCGATATCATTTTTCAATGGGATGGCGCTACCCCTAATTGGGCCATCCTGCATGAAAAATTTCCAGGTCGCTGGATTGGCCGAGACGGACCAACCGCCTGGCCCCCACAATCACCAGAGATAACCCCCTTGATTATTTCTTTTGTGGGGGTTTGTCAAAAGATGTTGTCGACAACACCAAGGTGGCAAACCTGCAGGATCTTCGTTCTCGGATCACAGCTGCTTGGACACTGGTGGACGCAAACATGCTGAACCGAACATGGCAAGAATCAGTGCACCGCCTTGATGTCTTGCGTGTGACAAACAGAGCTCACATTAAAGTGTTATAAATAGTGTGCACAAAACTTTATGAGTTTTTGTATCATATGAACCGAAGGGTTCATATGATCAATCCCATTCTTCCCTCCAGGCCTTCAAATCAGCTGTTCACCACCACCTCTTATCGTCCCCATCCAAATCCTCGATCTTTTCTACCCCCGTTAATCCACCCCAAACCCACCTCCTTCAAATTCCCTTCTTCCCTTCCTGAAAGTCCCTGTAATATCCATCTTGAATACCCCGTGTTCCCCGCCCCATCCCTCTCCCTTCTACAAATCTCCTTACGTCTCTGCTCCCCAGTTTTGTCCTTCCCACTCCCACCCCTCTTGTCTCATGCCCCCCTGCTGTGTGTTGTGTGTTTGCTCTCATACGAGCCTCGACAAGGTATACAAAAAAAAAGAAAAAAAAGGTATCATCATTTGTGGTTCTAAATATATTAACAACCAAATTTGTCCAGATCTTTTTGGAACACCCTGGATAAAGTTGGTTTGTATAAAAATTTATTTTGATCTTACAAAATGTCCCCAAATTGTAATATATGTGTAAATGAACAAATAAAATGAAAAAACTGCAAGATGCATTGTTAATATAATGTAACAATATCAGAACATTAAACCAATGGCAGCCATCTTGGAAATGGTGGCAATCTTGATGGTTTTTTTTTTAGTGTCCCCATATGTCCCAAAATTAATCAGAATGCAGTGTTCCACCACTGTGCCAAATTTGGTGCTTTAACAAACCCAACAACGGTTTCATCATTCTGTCAAACTATTGGGCCTCCGTGGCCAAAGACAGGAAATTTTTGTAGTTGCTGCCGATCAGTCCATAGTTTATTCTCACCTGAGAATCCAACAGTGAAACTCTCAAATCATAGTAGGGGTTTGACTGCATGAGCAAAAGTTTCTACTGGACTTCCAAATGCCTTCTGTATTTATAAAAGGAGTTTTTTTGTTGTTGTGAATTTAAAAAATTCAAGTTTTTGTTCAGTTTTGTGGATTTAATTCATCAGGAGATAAAGGACCCTTTAAGAAAATAACAAGGTTGTTGATCATTGTAAGTGACCACATTATGTAACAATGTTGCAATTCCTGCAACAGGTAATTTGAGTCTGTTTTCAAGAAATGATGAAGGACAATCACAAGTGCAGTCAGTCAAAGCTATAAGTTGTCAGGTACTTGGTAAATTATGATAATTAACCCTGACAACTGTGAATGGAAGTTTTGGAGAGCACCTCATCGCTGCTTTGGACAATTTCGACCAAAAACTATCATCTGAGAAAAGGAACATCAACTGACAATTGCTGATCGGTGTTGTTTTACCTGTATTATTTGTTTTATTTTCAGGCACATGGATGGCTAGCCTGGGGGAATGATTGTACTTCTTATGTAAGGAAATATGTTGCAGACAGTGGATGGCTGCAAATGAATAATCGGAGTTTTTTTTTTTGTTTTTGTTTGTTTGTTTTTGGATAAAATGACTCCCATGGACAGATATTTGGTGGGAGTTTGAGAAAACAAATTGCGTACTTTGTACACACGGTTTATACTCTTATTTATGTATTTAAGAGATTGATTGTGATATTTTGTTGGCTCAACATTTTTTGCTGCAGCGGGCGTGATCGGTGCGCCACACAACCTGTATTAAATATTAAATAATTCATTACTTACAAAAATAAACAGATGAAGCTCCTGTAAAAGTTACTGCACTTGTTTTTATTTCAAGTGAAATAGTTTTTCTTTTTATTTCATGTGAAATTGCTGAAACGCATGCAAATGTCAGAGACACTCTGTGGCATCCATGCTGAACTTTTCAAGGCTGGTGGAAATGCTGTACTCCTATCATTCCATGCAGTTCTGTGCTCTGCCTGGAACACAGGCAACATCCCAAGCAACTGGAAGAGGGGCCTTGTTGTCTCACTCTCTGGAAAGGGAAGGGTGATCGCCAGGAGTGCAACAACTACCGAGGGGTGACGCTGCTCTCAGTGCCGGACAAGGTCTTTTTTCGGATAATTCTTGATAGGGTTCGCCACCATCTGCTTGAGTACCAGCACCCAGAGCAGTCAGGCTTTACACCAAAGAGGTCAACGATTGACCGTATCCTTCTTCTTCGGGTCCTCACCGAACGCAGACGAGAGTTTGGGCAGGAGCTTCTTGCAGCTTATGTTGATCTCTGCATAGAGCTCAATTAATTGAATCGGGATGCCCTCTGGAGGATTCTTGGTCTTCGTGGGGTGCCACCAAAACTGATCAATTTGATGTCTGAACTATACTCTGGTACTGAGAGTGCTGTGAGATGTGGTGATACCATCTCTGACTTATTTCCTACAACTGCTTTATTCTCGCTCTCTGTTGTGATTGACTGTTGGGCAAGGTACTGGTACAGTTTGGTGTTCTTGTTGACTACTCACAAGACTGATTCCCAGTTTCCTGTAAGCTTTGTTGTTGCATCAACACGGCATTGTTACTGGAGTTTGTCAAGGGTGTGTACTGACTCCCACACTTTTCAGCACTTGTATGGACTAGATTCTGGGGAGGATGTCGGAGAGATCAAGCATCGTTTGGGAATGTCAAGATCTCTAACCTTGATTTTGCAGATGATGCAGTCATCATCGTTGTGGAGACTCTGGATATCCCTTTGTATTGGGGGCCCTCGAGGCGCTAAATGAAGAGTTGGAGCCGCTGGGATTACGGGTTTCTTCGATCAAAATAAGATCTAGGCTTTCAATGACATCTTGGATGCTGCTATCTTGTCTGTACCTGTTTGTGGTGAGGATTTTGAGGTCACAGAGAGATTCACTTACTTGGCAGTGATATTCATGTCTCTGCTGGCTGTGAGCCAGAGGTCAATAGATATCTGGGTCGACTTTGAACAACTTCTCTGAAACTACACATACTATTTCGATGAAACTTTACCACAACGTTAATTTCTGTGTATGTACCAAAGTTTGTTCATGACATTAAAAAAATCGGGCCCGAAGGGGGTCTACAGGGGTTGCCCCCCAAATTAGCTATTTGCTTTCTTCTCAGAAACTACACATGGAATTCTGATGAAACGTGACCACAACCTTCATCACCCGTGATGTACCAAAGATTGTTTACACCATTAAAAAAATTCAGGGTCTGAGGGGGTCTACAGAAGGAATTTATGGGGGTGGGGTTGCCCCCCAAAGAGGTATTTACTTTCTTCTCAGAAATGACACACAATTCTGATGAAACTTGACCACAACCTGCATCACCCATGATGTACCAAAGATTGTTCACACCATTAAAAAAAATTGGGATCTAAGGGGGTTTACAGAGGGTGATTACCCCCCCAAAATATGTATTTGCTTTCTTCTCTGCAACGACTTTCATAATTTTGATGAAACTTGACCACAACTTTCATCAACCGTGATGCACCAAAGGTTGCTCACACCGTAAAACAAATCGATGTCTGGGGGGTTCTACAGCGGGGGGGGGGGGGGGGGGGGGGGGGGGGTTGCCCACCCCGCTCCGTAAAGAGGTATTTGCTTTCTTCTCAGAAACTACACACACAATTCTGATGAAATGCCAAAGCACGTCATTGCCTGCAATCTGCCAACAAATTTGGCTTTGATGGGACCCGTGTGGTAGACACAACATCCATCAAACGACACAGGTTGATACTGGAAGCATGGCATGTGAAAAATCGAGAGGGTTGTCTAACTGGGGAGTCTGTGGACATACCAACACAATACACACCTCTGATACAATTTGTGAAAACTGGATGGTGCAAACACCTGGCTAAGGTGAGCAACAAACAAGACCACTCGACCCAAAACAACACATCCACACATGTACAACGTCCAAGGGGAACTCCAGCAATTTACACGACACAAAACACAACTACCATGTCCAACCCGGACATGAAACCAGCCATGTTTGTGCCTCGGAAACACTAAAACAACCACAAGTGCACACATGCTATATATGGGTAAGTAGTCTGTGTGTTAATACATCATGTATGTGGGTAAGTACACAGTGTATTTATACATCATGTATGTGGGTAAGTACACAGTGATAATTCAGATGGGTAAGTACACAGTGTATTTATACATCCTGTGTATGGGTAATTACCCAGTGTGTTTCTCCATCCTGTATATGGGTAAGTAGTCTGTGTGGTTAAGCATCCTGTATGTGGATAAGTATGCAGCACGTTTATACCTCCTGTATGTGGGGAAGTACTCAGTGTGTTTATACATCATGTGCACGACCGTACAAAAGTTTTAGAACACCCCCATTTTTCAGTTTTTACTGAAATTTAA
>CM068954.1:146882940-146899492 GCA_035128595.1 Eptatretus atami
TCCAGTGAATAACCTGAAATGGTACAAACCTAAGCGGTAAACTGCCAGGTGTTAAAAAAAAAAGTTTGGGTTACCAAAAACTGAAAAATAATGTAAATTTCAGAGTTTATAAAAAGGCCCTCAACTGCAGCCTGTTCTGCAGCAACTGGAAGTAAATTAAGCCTTGAAAGTTGATGCAAACAATTCCTACAGGTGTCCAACTTTTGTTGATTAGTTACAAACCCTCTGTCTGTATAAAAGCAGTGTTGGAACACTGTGTTGCTACACCCTCTGAAGTATTATTTGGACAATATTGCACTGCAGGAAGTAGTATATTGCGATAATAATGGTGAGAAAAAGACAATTAACAAAGGAAGACAGACAGACCATTATAACCCTTAAAAGTGTCGGGTCTTTCCTTTGGAGAAACTGCAAAGAGGCCAAGGTGTCAGAGTACAGTTTCCTACACACAAAAGCCACTTGGAAACTGGAGGAAACTCTGACAGGAAGAGGTCTGGCAGACCCAAAGCACAACACAATCAGAAGACAAGTTTCTGAGAGTCAACAGCGTGGTGATGCGGCTCACAAGGACAGCAACTTCAAGCACAGCTCAACACTGGTCGAAGTAAGGAAGTCTCAGTTTCAACTGTGAAGAGAAGACTTCGACCTGCAGGTTTGACAGGTCGAGTGGCAGTAAGAAAGCCATTGCTAAGATGGCAAAATAAGAAAAAGAGGCTTGCCTGGCCCATGAAGCACTGCCAGTGGACAATGAAAACTGAAAGAAGGTTTATGGACGCGATGAATCAAAATTTGAAATCTTCGGTTCATCACGCAGGGTTTTTGTACGCCGTCGAGTCGGCGAAAGGATGGTTCCTCAGTGTGTGACACCAACTGTCAAACATAGGAGGAAGGTGATGATCTGGGGCTCTTTTGGTGGATCCAGAGTCGGCGACTTGCACAGAGTGACTGGACGCCCCTGAACAAAAGGGCACCCCAGCATTTTGCAGCGCCATGCAATACCCTCTGGTCTATGCCGAGTTGGTCAGGGGTTCATCCTAGAGCAAGATAACGACCCAAAACATACCTCCAGGCTATGTCAGAACTAGCTTAAAAGAATAGAACAAGACGGTAGGCTTCAAATCATGGAATGGCCAGCACAGTCTCCAGACTTAAACCCCATCAAAAAAAGAGAGGAGATAAGCTTGGGATCTTCTCTCCCAGCAGCACGGAAGTCAGAAGTCCCACCAGCCTGCATGTCAGGCAACATCACATAACCATGTCGGGCTGGCGTGATACCAGGCGCCTCGTGCACAATTCTCAGTGAAGCTGTCGTTTTATGCTCCGTCTTCACTGCCTTTGAAACTGAGTTTTGATGCGGCCCTTGGTTCACTTCATCCCCAGTGAGAGGGGAGGTAAACAAGCCACCTCCCCCATGCCAGTGTGGGGGGTTGGGTGTGGTGTGTGTGTGTGTGTGTGTGTGTGTGTGTGTGTGTGTGTGTGTGGTTGTGTGTGTGTGCTTTCCAAAATATCATCCAGGAATTAATATTCCATTGTATTATTGTCTTCGGGTTAATTTGTTTGAGCCTTGTTAACGTCATTTGCTGGCACGAATAATGTCAACTATAGCAGACGTTAGCTGCACAAGCAAACGCAGTAACTTGTAATTTGGCACAGTACCAACACTCCGTGAGTTACTTGGAATCTGAGCCTACACAAATGAGTGCCATACATATAGTATCACTTCCGAATATTCTTTCTGGAAAAAGGAGGAAATACTCATGATGCAACACTACTTGAAAGAAGTGACCTTAGGGCAAGACGTTAGAGTCTCACTTTTTATCAAGTAAAGCATGCTTCTGGATTTATCGATGTCATCACAGAACACCATTAAATTGTGTGACAAATACATGAAGTCGCGATAAAGTCTCATCTGATGCTCACTGTCCTGGATTTCCATTAGCATGGTGCTTCACAAGAAAGTGTAAGTTCGGGTGGCTCCTCGGGACTGGCTACAAAGTGGGCACTCATCGAGAACCTGGGAGCCATAACAGGTAGGGCAACAATCAAAACCTTATATTCTTCAGAGGTATTGTTTTTCACTTGTAGCATTTCCTGTTCAATTTCTCAACATTTCTCAACATATCGAAATGCAACAATTCTTTAATTTGCTTACAATAAGTTCGAGCTGAAAATTGTTGATTGACCTACACAGGTGCTATCCTAGTTGACAGCTTGCGCTGCTGGTGGATGATAGACAAAATTCTTGGAAATCAAGCCCAGCGACGAAAAGGAATCCGTTCCTTAGGAAGTGTTTACGACTTGTTCCTTGAAAAATCGGCTCCCACATTACCTTTCTCTGAAGCTTGGGTACCGCAATTGTCAATGTATTGTGTACAGCCAATGGTAAGGCAAGGAAATGTAGCGAATAGCTGAACCCTTATGTAAAACTGAAAAAGTTTACATTTGGATATTTTGTGACTGGTTTCTGTTTGAAATGGTGGCATTTACACTTTTAAAAATGTAATTGCTTTGGGAAAATGAAACAAGACAAGACTCACTGGGAATGTCAAAACTTGAGATGGCTCATGATTGGTCGTGGAATCCTGGTCAAAGCGGAGGCAAGCTCAGAGGTGTTTGGTTTTAGTAGTAACTTATCAGGATTGCGCTGCGACACTAGCTCTCCACGATTAAAGCAGCTTCAAGGTTGCATACAATTTGTAAATAACCACCAAGTCGGTGAATTTATCTTTACGAGTGCAGCTACGGTATTGAAGTGATAAACGAGGTAACTGGTATTTCAAAACCATTAAATGCTATTTGAAGACTTCATTGACACATTTTTCTCAAATTAAAAATCTCAATCCTAAGCTTTTTTAAAGCCTACTGACCCTTAATAAAAGAAATGCCCATACATATATAGCTTGTACAGTTTCTCACGAAGACAAGACACTCACAAAGATGAGTTTCATAAAGGCAATGCAACAAAAAATCAATAAGTTCTGGAGGTACAATGGGAATTTCAATCTGAGTTGCTTAATACAACACCTCTGCTCAGCCAATATGTGTATCGCCACTATACCATACATTTATCTTATCTTGTTCAAACATGGATATGCTTCATCTATATATAAAGTAGCCGGATTTCTCATGTCCGTTCTGTCTGTCAATGATTCTTTTACGGGACGTCATTACAGCATTACGTTCAGCGTTAGGTTAGGCCTCGACGGATTATCCTGTCATCTCCGCATCCAACACTCAACGACCGTCCATCGCTTCGTTGATAGCAGTTGAACAACATAACTCATATATCTGACTCTATCTGATTAATCTGACAAACCCATAAGGATGATGGCTCTGGATGAACAAATTTAATAAGATGGGGTGGAGTAACACGGCATTATTATTGGTGTTACGTCTTGCACTCGGATAGGCTTTAAGGCAGTGTATCTATTCATGGACTCAAGGAAAAGCAGTTTATAATTTAGAACACCTTTGATTAACCTGCTAGCGAAGCCATAATAATTAGTCTAGGTTCTTATAATAGTTTTCGTAATATTGGTTTTTTTTGGTGAATAAGTTTTTGCATTACTAAATTAACACTGGGTTGTTGGCAATAACAAAGATGTTTCTGCAATAACTTTTTTTTTTTTTTTTGCCAAATAACTGACGTAATAGAACCTGTATTACTGTCATAAAGCTGTACTGTAACCGGAGATTGTTATGTTTGTTTAAGTACTGTCAGGGAATGTGGACAGGTTTAATGCAGTGCTGTTATAAATTATCTTATACTGTACTGTACCGTTATCTCCAGCAAACTACATTATAGATCTCATTCCTGAATATTTATTGACATCAGACACTCGCTTGCTGTTTTATAAGAAGGGCATTGCGACAAAATTACTTATTGGATTAACGCCATCTTGCAATATAGAACGTTGACCTCCTGTTTGAGAAATCACAAAAGCAGCTGACCACATAAAAATATCGCTATTTTTTATATCCTGCATCATTAAGACCAGACGGGATTTTTTTTTTCTCCTCGTGTTTGGTGAACCAAAGGAGCGAATGTGCTCGATGCTGTCTCAATTTGTTCCAAATTAAAATATAGTGAATTCTCCACAATCTGCTCCTATCTGTTGTGATAATGAAAAGGGGTGCGACCGTCACGGAGAACCTCATTTTTATGTGCTTATTATGATCTAGGTATTTACGGATTTAGATAGATTTATCAACTTTCAAACAAGCAACAACCTCAATTTAAATCCTCAATTTTTGCTTCCTATCTTAATTAACTTTTCAAAAGACAATCCTAAAGAGGCACAAATGAAGTGCCAACTGCGGACGAAGCACGGCATGCTTGGAATCGATGCGAACAATACAATCTGTGACTGCAACTTTGTATACTGTACTACAAATGGTAGAGGTGAAGCTCGTCAAGGAGCCTCAGAGAAATTCAAAAAAAACTTTGTTAATAAACCGGAAACTGTGATTTTCAAGTAACTTTGTGGATACTTGTTAACACGTGGTCTACCGAAAAAAAAAAAAAAAAGTCTATGTTAATGTCTTGTTAGAAAATATTGAGACATTCATTTAAATCCTTGAGATGCGATAAAGCCTTGAAAGATATGAAAAAAAAAAAGAAACTTTTAGAATGTTGAAAACAAACTCACTGTCCACTGTGACAACTTGCACAAATAAAATTTCTGAGGCTTCACGCGAGGCTCACCATTTCCCATTTCGTAGTTCTTTCTGAAAGAAAGTTCTTATCGTACGATCTTGCGTCAAAGTAGTTTTAATGTGAATTATTTCTGGTCCGATAAAGCCTCATCTCAAACTCTCCATTTGTGATAGTCAGAAGCTAAAATGATCAGCGGAATTTGTCTGGCAATTATAACCCCAAGCATCGCTTGGGTTATAATTGCGTGAAACGCCGCATGAGAATGTCCTTGTTGCCTGTGAGTCGTCGAAAAAATGAAAAACGTTCACCCCGAGTCGCACTTGGGTAAACCCATGGACTCGACATGTATGCAAAGTTATTGATCCTAACAGGGTTTTTTGGTGCATGAAACATTTGTAAGGAATATTGAGATCAAAGCAGAGCATGATTTAATCTATGCAAAATCACACTTATTCTTCTTTTTGTTTTCCTTTGGGAGCAATTTCAGAGATTGTGAGAAATTTATACTCTTGGCAGAATGGGTGCATACAATCACCCGAATCGTGTGTTTGCGTTAAAGGCACGTAACTTGGATGGTGAGAGAGCAAAAACTCTGATGTGGGGCCTGATATAAAAAAACTTTCGATATGGGCACGTGAAAAAAAATCCAATATGCCACCATTACAAGATGTCCCCACACAGTGAAAATGATAATTTTGAGACAACATACGAGTTGTTTTTTTTCGTACATTCGATCTATATTTGCTGATTTGTGTCACAATGTATGATTCATACATCAAATAGACTTAAATCAGATTTTAAACATTTAATACCCGAATAGCAGAAATTTTGATGCCTTCTTTGAATTTTTGGTAAACTACAGTCTAGTTGTTTTATATCTCAATGGTATTTCTCTGATTAAACAAAACATCTATATTAATTTGGCATACTACTTTATGGTAAGTATTCTTCATATATTTGCAAGTACTCAAGTGTGTCTTTACTGTTACTTATTTTTTTTGAAACAGCTTTATGAAGGACTCCTTAAAATGGAAGTGGGAAATGTCCAAGTATTTAATGACATCTTTCACGTCACCACCACACTGCTAATGGCAGTATCATAGGTTACCTTTTCACACATTTCCAGTATCTTGCAGGCCTCTGTCTGGACTAATGAACATTGATCAACTTGATAGATTTATGCCTCAGAATTGTTGGCAGAGAGGTTCATGTCTGTGTTGGTGATCTTTCCATCCCCAATGACTGGGACCGGAGGTTTTGGAGCTGCTGTTAATGCCTATCCAACATATCCAGCTGGGATGTCGCTCTCTTTGTGTGTTGGATAACAACTGTGCTGAAATTGGAGTCATGCTCCAGGATCTGGCTTTCTTTGGTTACAGTTCTTTAATACTCATTGATACAGTACTTGTACGATGCAACAATGAGACATTTAGCGTTCTATAAACATGGGATTTATCTACAAGATTGTGCCCCAGGTGCTCACGAAGTTCCGCAAACGCTGTTGTGACTCGTTCACATCTCCTCATGTCTCCCTTGCCACTATTCGTCCTCTCTGCAGCAAAAAAAGATGTTTGGTGACATCCTATAAAGGTGTGAAATACTGGTAGTGCTTTGGATTTCTCAGGGCCATAACACGTTTCTAATTTCATGCATACAATGTACCTAAGTGCTTCCCATGCTGAATGCTACCCAAATCTCTGCTGTAAGGAAACAAATATGGCAAGGGCAACTATATCTGTGTCTACGTCTCATCAAGATTCGTGTATGTCCTTCTTATCCAATCGCGGCATGAAATACAATCTGCCTCTTCATGTGTGCATTGAGGTAGGGGGCCAGATTACATCTCACATGTGGTTCGTACAGAGTTCCTAAGCTAGCTATCAACGCTATATTCTCCTCTCTGTTGTAGGACTGTTGGGCAAGGATACGGTATTCTTTGGTCTGTTATCTACCTACAAACTGATTCCCAGTTTCGCTGAAGCTTTGTTTTGCTTCAACACCACGTCTGAACACCTTTGCTCATGTACACCTTGTTGCTGCTTCAGACTGTCTTCTATGTTTCATCCACACAATACTCCCTGTTGACATTTTGTAATTGGGTTTCGCAAAAACTTCCATGAACACGCTCTGGGCATAGTCACAAAATATTTTGGCGACACTCGTTTCCACATGTTTATAATCGCAGCACCATCGCAAAGTGTGGCCACCAACAGGTGAGTTTGCCTGGCTAGGCCTCAGCTTTTCTGGAAATAAAGCAACTTTATTTGGCACCTGATCTTCTCCTTCTTTTGGCTGCTCCGTTAGGGGTCGCCACAGCGGATCATCCGTCTCCATTTCGCTCTGTCCCCTACATCTTCCAGTTGTCCCACCAACCATCCGCATGTCTGCCCTCACCACATCCATAAACTCCTCTTGGCCTCCTCTTCTCCTCCTACCTGGTGGCTCCATCCTCAGCATCCTTCTCCGATATACCCCGCATCCCCTCCTGTGCACATGTCAACCATCTCAATCTCGCCTCTCTCACTTTGTTCCAAACCGTCTACCTATGCTGTCCTCTAATATCTCATTTCTAATCCTGTCCATCCCGTTACTCCCAAACAAGAAATCACAGCATCTTTAACTATGCCACCTCCAGCTCCGCCTCCTGTCTTTTTGTCAGCGCCACCGCCTCCAAACCATACAACATAGCTGGTCTCACTACCGTCTCACTACCAGCCACTCCATCCTCCTGCGCTCTCTTCCTCACTTCTCGACCACACTTTCCGTTACTTTGGACAGTTGATCCCAAGTATTTAACCCATCCACCTTCACCACCGCAACTCCTTGCAACCGCACCATTCCGCCACCTCCTCTCATTTACGCACATGTAATCCATCTTACTCCTACTGACTTTCATTCCCTTCTCTCCAGTGCGTACCTCCACCTCTCCGAGGCCACCTCAGCCTGCTCCCTACTCTCCCTACAGATCATGATGTCATCCGTGAACATCATAGTCCATGGAGACTCCTGTCTGATCTCATCCGTCAACCTGTCCATCACCATTGCAACAGGAAAGGCTCAGAGCCGATCTTGATTCAATACCACCTCTACCTTAAACTGGTCCATCATTCCTATCGCACACTCACCGCTGTCACAGCTGTCTCATACATATCCTGCACCACCCTCACATACCTCTCTACACTCCGACTTCCTCATACAACCACAACTCCTCTTTGGCACCCTTCAATAGCTTTCTCAATCCACAAACACACATGAACTCCTTCTGGCCTTCCCTATACTTCTCCATCAACATCTCAAAGCAAACATCACATCAGTGGTGCTCTTTCCTGGCATAAAGCCATATTGCTGCTCACAAATCGTCACCTTCCTCTCAACCTACCTTCCACTACTCTTCCCATAACTTCATGGTGTGGCTTATCACACTTTATACCTCTGTAGTTACCACAGCTCTGCAACATCACCCTTGTTTTAAAAATCGGTACAGTCACTTGATCTCCACTCCTCGGCATCTCTCACTTTCCAAGATTTTTATTAAACAATCTGGTTAAACCCACATGCCATCTCTCCAACAACTTCCATGCCTCCACTGGTATATCATCTGGGCCAACCGCCTTTCCACTTTTCATCCTCTTCATAGCAGTCCTCACTTCATCCTTACTGATGCCACCCCACTTCCTGATTCACTATCTCCACCTCTTCCAACCTTCTCTCTCTCTCATTTTCTTCATCTCATCAGCTCCTCAAAGTACTCCATCCACCTTTCAACACACTCTCCTTGCTCGTCAGCACATTCCATTTGCATCCTTTATCATCCACTGAGCACATCTTCCCAGCAGCACATCTTCCCAGCTCGGTCCTCTGTCTAGCCAATCAGTACAAATCCTTTTCCCTTCCTTTGTATCGAACTTCTCATACAGCTCGCATATGCTTTTTTCCTTGGCCTTTGCCCCTCTCTCTTCGCCTTGCCCCCACTCCTTGTACTCCTGTCTACTTTCTTCATCTCTCTGGCTATCCCACTTCTTTTTCGTCAACCTCTTGTTCCTTATACTTTCCTGTACTTCCTCGTTCCACCACAAGTCTCCTTATCTCCTTCTCTGTCCAGATGTCACACCAAGTACCTTCCTAGCTTTCCCTCACCACTTCTGCAGTAGTGCCTGTCGCCCACACCTTTTTACCACCATCAACACCTGTCTCACCTCCTCCTGAATTTCACCAACATCTTCCTCCTTCAGCTTCCACCATCTGGTCCTTGGTTCAGCCCTCACTCTCTTCCTACACCTCACCACCAAAATCATTTGGCACCTGATCTAAGTGTTCCAAACTGAAAGTGCTGGTGGGTATGATTGATTTCATGCCAAAATAACTCATCAAGATCACACCCATGTACCTGCCAAAGAAAATACATGTAGATGAGAAGAAGAGAACAATTCTTCTTGTTTGAATCAATCTGTTGCTTCTCCTTTTTTGCAACTTTTGGTGGAGGACAATCAATGGAAACTTGTTTCTCTTTAAGGGGAAAAGAGTGATTTGGTTCTCTTGACTATTCCTGCTTTCTACAAAGTCATCAAACTGTTCCTATTCTTTCAATGTTTCTTGTTGCCACCACTTCTTCATTTGCATTGCCTCTGGTATCAAGTCAATGCTTTCTTCCAAAAAAGAGTTTCCCATTCTATCATTACAAAGTGATGTTATAAGGTTGCCAATGTTACTGTGAGCAGGTTTCATTTGTTCTGGTGCTGGATACTGAAACTCCTGTTTCAGTAAGTAAAACACCTCTATTATAGCTGTGGTCCATGCACTGTCTTCATTCAGTCACAATAGTCTTCAATGCTGCAATCTATATGAAGTCCTCCAAAGATGATACAAAATTTATACTCTTTGCAAATTTCATTGTATCATCGTCACCAGAGTGCACAGAGGTTGGTCAAAGGAAATAACAGGAGTTTAACCTGGGTTGAGAAAATCCAACATTTTATCATTTATATTCATGGCATGTCTTATCATTGCAGGGATTTTGATGATACAATGGAATGTTATGTATATCATAAAGAAAGGTGTCATGAATAACTTCGAAGATCATGTTGGTGATTGTCTTTTTAGTGTGTCAACAAACATACCTAATTATACATACGCAGGGTGTTCCAAAAAGACCTGGACAACTTTGGTTATTCATATATTTAGTACAACAAATGATACAAATGACCCTTTGGTTTATATGAGACAGAAACTCATGAAGTTTTCTTTATTTCCTGGTCTGATGGTTTAATTTAAAAGAAAATGGCAACTTCACAGAACTCATTTTTCAAAGAAAAATAATTTCAACAAAGTCCAGAAAATCAATTGGATTATGCAAGCAGAGAACTAAGACGACCAACCACCATTGTACACAGGATTCTGCATAAAAGAATGAAGCTTTATGCCTATAAGGTGCAGATTCTGCAGGAACTCTAACCAAATGATGGACTCAAACACAAGGCGTTTACCTTGGAAATGCTCAGTCGCATAGAGGATGACGAAGATGATCTCAAAAAGTCATGTTCACAGACGAAGCTTGCTGTCATGTATCGGGGAAGGTCAACCGGCACAATGTGAGGATCTGAGGCTCGAAAACCCCCACGTGGTCATTGAACACATACGCGATAGTCCAAAGGGCAATGTGTGGTGTGGCCTTCTCCATGACCGTTTGGTGAATCCGTTTTTCTTTGCGGAGGATATGGTGACCTCAACAATTTAGCATGAACATGTTGGAAGGATTGCCTTCCCACAGATTGAAGACTTGCAACCCGATATCATTTTTCAATGGGATGGCGCTACCCTAATTGGGCCTCCTGCATGAAAAATTTCCAGGTCGCTGATTGGCCGAGAGGACCAACCGCCTGGCCCCCCAACATCACCGACAGAACCCCCTTGATTATTTCTTTTTGTGGGGGTTTGTCAAAAGATGTTGCGACAACACCAAGGTGGCAAACCTGCAGGATCTTCGTTCTCGGATCACAGCTGCTTGACACTGGTGGACGCAACATGCTGAACCGAACATGGCAAGAATCAGTGCACCGCCTTGATGTCTTGCGTGTGACAAACGGAGCTCACATTAAAGTGTTATAATAGTGTGCACAAAACTTTATGAGTTTTGTAATCAATATGAACCGAAGGGTTCATATGATCAATCCCATTCTTCCCTCCAGCCTTAAATCAGCTGTTCACCACCACCTCTTATCGTCCCCATCCAAATCCTCAATCTTTTCTACCCCCGTTAATCCACCCCAAACCCACCTCCTTCAAATTCCCTTCTTCCCTTCCTGAAAGTCCCTGTAATATCCATCTTGTATACCCCGTGTTCCCCGCCCCATCCCTCTCCCTTCTACAAATCTCCTTACGTCTCTGCTCCCCAGTTTTGTCCTCCCTCCACCCCTCTTGTCTCATGCCCCTGCTGTGTGTTGTGTGTTTGCTCTCATACGAGCCTCGACAGGTAGGCAACAAAAAAAGAAAAAAAGGTATCATCATTTGTGGTTCTAAAATAATTAACAACCAAATTTGTCCAGATCTTTTTGGACACCCTGGATAAAGTTGGTTTGTATAAAAATTTATTTTGATCTTACAAAATGTCCCCAAATTGTAATATATATGGTAAATGAACAAATAAAATGAAAAAACTGCAAGATGCATTGTTAATATAATGTAACAATATCAGAACATTAAACCAATGGCAGCCATCTTGGAAATGGTGGCATCTTGATGGTTTTTTTTTTAGTGTCCCCATATGTCCCAAAATTAATCAGAATGCAGTGTTCCACCACTGTGCAAATTTGGTGCTTTAACAACCCACAACCGTTTCATCATTCTGTCAACTATTGGGCCTCCGTGGCCAAAGACAGGAAATTTTTGTAGTTTGCTGCCGATCAGTCCATAGTTTATTCTCACTGAGAATCCAACAGTGAAACTCAAATCATAGTAGGGGTTTGACTGCATGAGCAAAAGTTTCTACTGGACCTTCAAATGCCTTCTGTATTTATAAAAGGTTTTTTTGTTGTTGTGAATTAAAAAAATTCAAGTTTTTGTTCAGTTTTGTGGATTAATTCATCAGGATAAAGGACCTTTAGAGAAAATAACAAGGTTGTTGATCATTGTAAGTGACCACATTATGTAACAATGTTGCAATTCCTGCAACAGGTAATTTGAGTCTGTTTTCAAGAAATGATGAAGACAATCACAAGTGCAGTCAGTCAAAGCTATAAGTTGTCAGGTACTTGGTAAATTAGATAATTAACCCTGACAACTGTGAATGGAAGTTTTGGAGAGCACCTCATCGCTGCTTTGGACAATTTCGACCAAAAACTATCATCTGAGAAAAGGAACATCAAACTGACAATTGCTGATCGGTGTTGTTTACTGTATTATTGTTTTATTTTCAGGCACATGGATGGCTAGCCTGGGGGAATGATTGTACTTCTTATGTAAGGAAATATGTTGCAGACAGTGGATGGCTGCAAATGAATAATCGGAGTTTTTTTTTTTGTTTTTGTTTGTTTGTTTTTGGATAAAAGACTCCCATGGACAGATATTTGGTGGGAGTTTGAGAAAACAAATTGCGTACTTTGTACACACGGTTTATACTCTTATTTATGTATTTAAGAGATTGATTGTGATATTTTGTTGGCTCAACATTTTTGCTGCAGCGGGCGTGATCGGTGCGCCACACACCTGTATTAAATATTAAATAATTCATTACAACAAAAATAAACAGATGAAGCTCCTGTAAAAGTTACTGCACTTGTTTTTTATTTCAAGTGAAATAGTTTTTCTTTTTATTTCATGTGAAATTGCTGAAACGCATGCAAATGTCAGAGACACTCTGTGGCATCCATGCTGAACTTTTCAAGGCTGGTGGAAATGCTGTACTCCTATCATTCCATGCAGTTCTGTGCTCTGCCTGGAACACAGGCAACATCCCAAGCAACTGGAAGAGGGGCCTTGTTGTCTCTTCTCTGGAAAGGAAGGGTGATCGCCAGGAGTGCAACAACTACGAGGGTGACGCTGCTCTCAGTGCCGGACAAGGTCTTTTTCGGATAATTCTTGATAGGGTTCGCCACCATCTGCTTGGTACAGCACCAGAGCAGTCAGGCTTTACACCAAAGAGGTCAACGATTGACCGTATCCTTCTTCTTCGGGTCCTCACCGAACGCAGACGAGAGTTTGGGCAGGAGCTTCTTGCAGCTTATGTTGATCTCTGCATAGAGCTCAATTAATTGAATCGGGATGCCCTCTGGAGGATTCTTGGTCTTCGTGGGTGCCACAAAACTGATCAATTTGATGTCTGAACTATACTCTGGTACTGAGAGTGCTGTGAGATGTGGTGATACCATCTCTGACTTATTTCCTACAACTGCTTTATTTCTCGCTCTCTGTTGTGATTGACTGTTGGCAAGGTACTGGTACAGTTTGGTGTTCTGTTGACTACTCACAAGACTGATTCCCAGTTTCCTGTAAGCTTTGTTGTTGCATCAACAGCACGGCATTGTTACTGAGTTTGTCAAGGGTGTGTACTGATCCCACACTTTTCAGCACTTGTATGGACTAGATTCTGGGGAGGATGTCGGAGAGATCAAGCATCGTTTGGAATGTCAAGATCTCTAACCTTGATTTTGCAGATGATGCAGTCATCATCGTTGTGGAGACTCTGGATATCCCTTTGTATTGGGGCCCTCGAGGCGCTAAATGAAGAGTTGGAGCCGCTGGATTACGGGTTTCTTCGATCAAAATAAGATCTAGGCTTTCAATGACATCTTGGATGCTGCTATCTTGTCTGTACCTGTTTGTGGTGAGGATTTTGAGGTCACAGAGAGATTCACTTACTTGGCAGTGATATTCATGTCTCTGCTGGCTGTGAGCAGAGGTCAATAGATATCTGGGTCGACTTTGAACAACTTCTCTGAAACTACACATACTATTTCGATGAAACTTTACCACAACGTTAATTTTCTGTGTATGTACCAAAGTTTGTTCATGACATAAAAAAATCGGCCCGAAGGGGTCTACAGGGGTTGCCCCCAAATTAGCTATTTGCTTTCTTCTCAGAAACTACACATGAATTCTGATTAAACGTGACCACAACTCTTCATCACCGTGATGTACCAAAGATTGTTTACACCATTAAAAAAATTCAGGGTCTGAGGGGGTCTACAGAAGGAATTTATGGGGTGGGGTGCCCCCAAAGAGGTATTTACTTTTCTCAGAAATGACACACAATTCTGATGAAACTTGACCACAACCTGCATCACCCATGATGTACCAAAGATTGTTCACACAATAAAAAATGGGATCTAAGGGGTTTACAGAGGGTGATTACCCCCCAAAATATGTATTGCTTTCTCTCTGCAACGACTTTCATAATTTTGATGAAACTTGACCACAACTTTCATCAACCGTGATGCACCAAAGGTTGCTCACACGGTAAAACAAATCGATGTCTGGGGGGTTCTACAGCGGGGGGGGGGGGGGGGGGTTGCCCACCCCGCTCCGTAAAGAGTGTATTGCTTTCTTCTCAGAAACTACACACACAATTCTGATGAAATGCCAAAGCACGTCATTGCCTGCAATCTGCCAAAATTTGGCTTTGATGGACCCGTGTGGTAGACCACAACATCCATCAAACGACACAGTTGATACTGGAAGCATGGCATGTGAAAAATCGAGAGGGTTGTCTAACTGGGAGTCTGTGGACATACCAACACAACACCACCTCTGATACAATTTGTGAAAACTGGATGGTGCAAACACCTGGCTAAGGTGAGCAACAACAAGACCACTCGACCCAAAACAACACATCCACACATTACAAACGTCCAAGGGGAACTCCAGCAATTTACACGACACAAAACACAACTACCATGTCCAACCCGGACATGAAACCAGCCATGTTTGTGCCTCGGAAACATACTAAAACAACACAAGTGCACATCTGCTATATATGGGTAAGTAGTCTGTGTGTTAATACATCATGTATGGGTAAGTACAGTGTATTATACACATTATGTGGGTAAGTACACAAGTGTATTATACATCATGTTGTGGGTAAGTACACGTGTATTTATACATCATGTATGTGGGTAAGTACACAGTGTAATTTATACAATCATGTATGTGGGTAAGTACACAGTGTATTTATAATCATGTATGTGGGTAAGTACACAGTGTATTATACATTCATGTATGTGGGTAAGTACAATGTATTTATACATCCTGTGTTGGGTATACCATGTGTTCTCCATCCTGTATATGGGTAAGTAGTCTGTGTGGTTAAGCATCCTGTATGTGGATAAGTATGCAGCACGTTTTACCTCCTGTATGTGGGGAAGTACTCAGTGTGTTTATACATCATGTGCACGACCGTACAAAAGTTTTAGAACACCCCATTTTTCAGTTTTTACTGAAATTTAAGCAGTTCAAGTCCAGTGAATAACCTGAAATGGTACAAACCTAAGCGGTAAACTGCCAGGTGTTAAAAAAAAAAGTTTGGGTTACAAAACTGAAAAATAATGTAATTTTCGAGTTTATAAAAAGGCCCTTTCAGGAACAAGTAATGGTTAGCAACTGCAGCTGTTCTGCAGCAATGGAAGTAAATTACCTTGAAAGTTTGATGCAAACAATTCCTACAGGTGTCCAACTTTTGTTGATTAGTTACAAACCCTCTGTCTGTATAAAAGCAGGTTGGAACAGACTGTGTTGCTACAACCCTCTGAAGTATTATTTGGACAATATTGCACTGCAGGAAGTAGTATATTGCGATAATAATGGTGAGAAAAAGACAATTAACAAAGGAAGCAGACAGACCATTATAACCCTTAAAAGTGTGGGTCTTTCCTTTGGAGAAACTGCAAAGAGGCCAAGGTGTCAGAGTACAGTTTCCTACCACAAAAGCCACTTGGAAACTGGAGGAAACTCTGACAGGAAGAGGTCTGGCAGACCCAAAGTCACAACACAATCAGAAGAAAGTTTCTGAGAGTCAACAGCGTGCGTGATGCGGCTCACAGGACAGCAACTTCAAGCACAGCTCAACACTGGTCGAAGTAAGGAAGTCTCAGTTTCAACTGTGAAGAGAAGACTTCGACCTGCAGGTTTGACAGGTCGAGTGGCAGTAAGAAAGCCATTGCTAAGATGGCAAAATAAGAAAAAGAGGCTTGCCTGGCCCATGAAGCACTGCCAGTGGACAATGAAAACTGAAAGAAGGTTTATGGACGCGATGAATCAAAATTTGAAATCTTCGTTCATCACGCAGGGTTTTTGTACGCCGTCGAGTCGGCGAAAGGATGGTTCCTCAGTGTGTGACACCAACTGTCAAACATAGGAGGAAGCGTGATGATCTGGGGCTCTTTTGGTGGATCCAGAGTCGGCGACTTGCACAGAGTGACTGGACCCCTGAACAAAAGGGCACCCACAGCATTTTGCAGCGCCATGCAATACCCTCTGGTCTATGCCGAGTTGGTCAGGGGTTCATCCTAGAGCAAGATAACGACCCAAAACATACCTCCAGGCTATGTCAGAACTAGCTTAAAAGAATAGAACAAGACGGTAGGCTTCAAATCATGGAATGGCCAGCACAGTCTCCAGACTTAAACCCCTCGAGCTGGTTTGGGATGAACTGGACAGAAGGGTGAAAGCAAAGCAACCTACAAGTGCAACACATTTGTGGGAACTTCTGCAACAGTGTTGGGAAGACTTTCCGAACAATATTTGATTTCCATTGTGGAAAGAATCCATGAGTATGTTCCGGCTGTTATATCCACAAAGGTGGCTACTTTGATGAATCAAAAATTAGATTGATTTTGTCAACAAAACGTTCTATGTTTTCTTTTTTATCTGCAATTGTTTTTGTTCTCTGCTTTAATTTCAAGAGTA
>CM068954.1:146899517-146902017 GCA_035128595.1 Eptatretus atami
CATTGAAACATTAAACTGCTTAAATTTCAATAAAAACTGGAAAAATGGGGGTGTTCTAAAACTTCACACCGGTAGAGTGTGTGGGTGTGTACTCAACGTGTTTGTACCTCTTGTTTGCCGAAGAATTTATACACGGTCCGTGCTGCTTGCTTGCCTTGACTTGACTTGACTTGACTTGACTTCACGTTCAGCATTTATAAAAGGATCGAGCTCGGACAAACAGCCATAGGTTGGTAATGACAGCGCAGGCTTTCTTGGACCGAATGGCCTCGTTCTGCTCGCAGCGCCCAAGTTCCATCATATTCTTTGTTCGTCCGAAACCTTCATCACAGAAAGTATTAAAAAAAAAAGGTTCTTATTGACCAACTGGGGAGTTTTCGAAATGGTCAATGAACGAAACACCCGAACATCGAGCAGTCCGATTAACCGCGACGTTATTTTGATTGTTTACAAAAATAATGTTTAATTAGGAATCGACGTCACAATCACCAGGAGGCCGTTGGCGGACAAAGACCGACGCAGGTGTAACAGGTGTAAACAAACCCCATCTCAATCACCCGATGGAAACACCCGTTGATGACGTCAGAAGATTATTTTGAGGCTCACGTGACGTCACGTCAAATCGTCGATCACGGAACAAGGCGACTTGAACAATCGTTCTGTAAATAAACGGCTCGAGGTGAATTTACAACGAGATTTGTTTGCATCGATCACCTGCATTTTGTGGAGGGTTTGGGTGAACAGGTGACACAGTCGTTCAGAATTACCAAGTCTTTAATATTCCACTGTCTTACAGTCTCGGGTCTCGAGCCACGACATGAGGTCCAAATTAAAAAGGTTTCACCAAATATACTGGACATGTAACACCGGTTTGTACAAATGTGAACTCGATGATGAGGACTTCGTCCGAAATCTGAGCAAATGCAATAAATTCCTCATATGTAAGTTTTCCTGGAAATTAAGTAAGTTTTCCTGGAATAAATATATATATATATATATATATATATAAATATATATATAAATATATAAATATATATATAAATATATAAATATATAAATATATAAATATAAAAATAAATATAAATATATATATAAATATAAATATATAAATATAAATATATATACTGTACACACTAGTCTGGGTTCCCTGCGCTGCACGGGAAGAAAAAAAACACACAATGTCGGGGTTCTGGCAAATGTCCATTCAAAAGGGATCGAGTTGTCCCCCTCGTGGTGGTGACCTTTTACCTCTGGACCAGCGACAGCACTGCCTGACCCAGTGACCCCACATCCCAATCTACACTTCATGGCGGCATTTTGTGTCCTCAAAACGGCGTTCAATTCTCACGTTCGGTCACTTAAAACGTTGTCAACATCCTGAGATACATATACCGACATCGACCAATTTGGGTGTCGAGGTGCTCTGTGCGTTCGGCGTTGAAAGAACAAACACACACAAAAACACAAACACACACACAACACACACACACACACACGCACACACACACAAACAACACAACACACCACACACACACAAACACACACACCTACATCGACAATTTGGGGTGTCGAGTGCTCGGGTTCGGTGCAGTGAAAGAACAAACAAACACACAAACACACACACACACACACAAACACACCAACACACACAAACACACCACACACACAAACACACACACACACACACACACAAACACACACACACACAACACACAACACACACAACAACACACACAACACACACACAAACAACACACACACACACACACACACCTACATCGACAATTTGTGGGTGTCGAGTGCTCGGGTTCGGGTTCGGCGTTGAAAAGAAAAACACACACAAACACACAAACACACACACAAACACACACACACACAAACACACACACACACACAAACACACACAAACACACATACACACACACAAACACACCCACACACACACACCTACATCCACAATTTGGGGTGTCGAGGTGCTCGGGTTCGGGTTCGGCAGTGAAAGAACAAACAAACACACAAAACACACACACAACACACACACACACGCACACACACACAAACACACACACACACACAAACCACACACACTAACATCGACAATTTGGGGTGTCGAGGTGCTCGGGTTCGGGTTCGGCAGTGAAAGAACAAACAAACACACAAACACACACACAACACAACACACAACACAAACACCACACACACACACACAAACACACACCACACACAAACACAACACACACAACACACACAAACACACACACACACACACAAAACACACACACACACAAACACACACACACACAAACACACACCACACACAAACACACACAAACACACACACACACACACACACCTACATCGACAATTGGGGTGTCGAGGTGCTCGGGTTCGGGTTCGGCGTTGAAAGAACAACACACACAACACACACACAAACACACACACACAAACGCACACACACACACAAAACACACCAAAACACACACACACACACACCTACATG
>CM068954.1:146904517-146916178 GCA_035128595.1 Eptatretus atami
ACGAGGACTTCGATGCCCCTTGAAAAGTTCCCCGAGGAAGGAGTCCCCTGACGTGCACCTCCGATCCAAGTCCTCCCGACGGTCCCGCGCCTCTCTGGTCGCTCCACAAGGTCCTCGTTTGATTAAGGAAATGGTTGTAATGATAAGAACGACTGAAAGGACCGAAATCGTTTGCGAAAGGTCTTTCTTCCTGGCGACTCCGTCCGACGTCCGAATTGTTCATGGTTTCCACCGGCAAGTTCCAGGTAGCAGCAGCAGCAGCAACGCCGCCATCATGGTCATGGGATGACCTCCAGCTGTCAACAGGATCAAACACCGGGGATTCCTCGTCGTCGTCGTCCTCGTCGTCGTAGCCCCAAAACCGTCCGCCCCCTCTGGACCTCGAGAGACCAGCACGTCTTCGGTGCTCCATGAAGACGAGTTCACGTCGATCAGCCATTGAATCAAGTGGTGATTGATCACTGATCCACAGGTAGACAGGTACACACCTGAAATAGGTTTTCACTTCCCATAGTGCACTGGGAGGACGTAACCGGTGGGGGTACCCCCCAAAATAGGAACCCCTTAGACCCCTGCCGTTACGATCAGTTGATGAAGGTGTGAGATAATGATCAAACCGAGCCGTCCACATGGTATGGAATCGGAGGTTATTTATACCTGATCGTTTAAATAGTTATTGGGAAACATGTTAATTGATGTTTCCATCGTATGATCATTCACTATTTAATTTTGGGTATGGGGCTGGAGGGGGGGGGTTCACAAAGTACTCGGGACGGATCGTGAAACCTTCGCCCAATCAAGGTGAACACTTCTCCAAATAATAATGTGTTATCATTTCTGGACTATGGAGGTATGCTGGACCACTAGCTACCTGGTCCTGGACCACTAGCTACCTGGACAGGGTGAGCACCTGGGAACTGGAAGGGCTCTGATTTCAACAAGGTGTGTTGGCTCGTGTCGCTGTCAGGTGTGCGCTGCGCTTGGGACCCGTCGAAAGATCCGGAAAATGTCACGCACAATCATTGTGGCTCATGAGAATGAAGATGCACAAACAGATAGATCCGTTGGGTGCATGAGCATTGTAACATTATTAAGTACAGGTACAGGTATTCATGTCATTAACTGTCTTACAGATAGATCCTAAAGGGGGACAAGACATGGTGACACCCTGTAGGTCCGGAGGATATGGTCTCAGTTCACCAGTCATGGAACCTGGGGGTGTGTTCGGTTACAAGCAACGAGCTAGCGCTTGCCAAGCCAGCGTTCCTCATCAAAACGTTTCAAATGAGTGCTTGCTTGAGCGCTTAAGCCACTTGCCAAGCGCTCTACAAGAAACTTGGTAACTATAACACACCTAGATTCTTACCTGGTCTTACCTGGATTCTTTACCTGAATCACCTGGTTTTTACCATGGATTCTTACTGAATCACCCTGGTTCTTACCATGGATTCTTACCTGAACCCTGGTTCTTACCATGGATTTTCCTGATACCCTGGTTTTTTACCATGGATCTTACCTGTATCATCCTGGTTCTTACCATGGATTTTTTACCTGAATCACCCTGGTTCTTACATGGATTCTTTCCTGAATCACCCTGTTCTTACCAGTGGATTCTTAGCTGAATCACCTGGTTCTTACCATGGATTCTTACCTGACACTTTGGTTCTTACATGGATTCTTACCTGAATCACCCTGGTTCTTACCCCGGATTCTCACCTGAACACCTGTTCTTACCCGGATCTCACCTGAACCACTTTGGTTCTTACCATGGATTCTTACCTGGTTCTTACCCTGGATTCTTACCTGAATCACCCTGGTTTTTACCATGGATTCTTACCTGAATCACCCTGATTCTTACCATGGATTCTTTCCTGAATCACCCTGGTTCTTACCACGGATTTTTCCCTGAATCACCCTGGTTCTTACCCTGGATTCTTACCTGAATCACCCTGCTTCTTACCATGGATTCTTCCTGAATCACCCTGGTTTTTACCCGGATTCTCACCTGAACACTTGGTTCTTACCCCGCAGATTCTCACCTGAATCACTTTGGTTCTTACCATGGATTCTTACCTGGTTCTTACCCTGGATTCTTACCTGAATCACCCTGATTTTTACCATGGATTCTTACCTGAATCACCCTGGTTCTTACCATGGATTCTTTCCTGAATCACCCTGTTTCTTACCCCTGGATTCTTACCTGAATACCCTGGTTCTTACCATGGATTCTTACCTGAATCACCTGGTTCTTACCCCGGATTCTCACGTGAATCACTTTGGTTCTTACCATGGATTCTTACCTGGTTCTTACCTGGATTCTTACCTGAATCACCCTGGTTTTTACCATGGATTCTTACCTGAATCACCCTGGTCTTACCAGGATTCTTCTGAATCACCTGGGTTCTTACCATGGATCTTACTGAATCACCCTGGTTCTTACCCCGGATTCTCACCTGAATCACCCTGCATTCTTACCTGAATCGCCCTGGTTTTTACCATGGATTCTTACCTGAATCACCCTGGTTTTTACCATGGATTCTCACCTGAATCCACCTGTTCTACACATGATTCTTACCTGAATCACCCTGGTTCTACATGGATTCTTACCTGAATCACCCTGGTTCTTACCATGGATTCTACCTGAATCACCCTGGTTCTTACCCCGGATTCTCACCTGAATCACCCTGGTTCTTACGGATTCTTACCTGAATCGCCCTGGTGTTTACCATGGATCTTACCTGAATCACCCTGGTTCTACCATGGATTCTCACCTGAATCACCCTGGTTCTACCATGGATTCTTAACCTGATCACCCTGGTTCTTACCATGGATTCTTACTGAATCACCCTGGTTCTTACCCCGGATTCTCACCTGAATCACTTTGTTCTTACCCAAATCATCAGGTATGGACTCACACCCAGGGTGTCTGTCACACACATACCACACCACACACACACCTTTTTTTTTTTTTTAATGCAAACAACAAAATCCGAGTCGGAAGAGACAGTTATTGATTGATTTATTTGTTTTCCAAATCTCGAACGACAGGTGAAACAACACACGACACGAGAGTGTGCACGACCAATCAGCTTGTGGAGTGCTCGCCAGGTGGCTTAAGCACTCAAGCAAGCACTCCAACAAAACGGTTGATAAGGAACGGCTGGCTTGGCAAGTTGATTGGTACTGGAACACACCCCGAGATGCGCACAGGTGTGTTGATAAAACCTAAAAAAATGTTTTAAATTCTGATTGGATGTCGAACTCAAAATTGGGAATGTCATGCATTCGAGACAAAGCGCAATGAAGAGATTTTCCAAACCAAAGTACAATTTACTGCTCACACGGAGCGACCCTTCTGAGTGCCACTTTTCACAATTCCAGACTTGAGTGTGCATCATAATAAGAGGTTCCGATGATTTTCAGGGGACAGTTTTGCGGCATTCCAATTGTATGTATGTTTGGTTCTTCAATTCAAACTACAATTGACATTTTAACGCCGTTATCAGATAAAATAATTACCCGACAGGATGGTGCAGAGGTATAGCTCACTTACCTGTGAGCTATCCAATTTGGATTTCATTCGTTAAACGCGTTATGAACTATCATCCCGGTGTTTCGCAGGGGTAAGGCGATAAGTATGGCCGTCCCTCGGTTAGACGTTAAACCGTGGGTCCCATATGGTATCATTAGTTGGTGGACGTTAAATTCCCAGTCTTTGTTGAATCCCATATTTAAGGACAGGTGAGTTATCACCAGCAGCCTCAACAAATTCCAAATTCAACCAAATCACTTCAGTTGAACGTCAGAACTGGCCAGCAGCAGTTTGTGAAAGACGGACCAAAGATATTCCCTACCAACCGCCACAATAAGGTCGGAATAATTGAAGGCCGGTAAATAAGTAGTTGTAGAAGGTCAGTTGAAATAATGATGTTTTGATATAAAATGCTCTGTATAAAGTTGAGACAGGTGTGCAACGTTCAGAATCCTGGAAGAATAATATTTTGGCTTCTTTTCCCAAAATAATCCAGAAAAAAAAAATGATTGTTGGGATAGACTATGAACATATCACGTTGTAATGAATTCTTTAGAGATGCCCATTGATGGTAAAGGCATATTAATTGGTCACCGATATAACACACAAATGGTACAACGGAAGGGTGATCATTTTGTGACAGTATGAATATTCACAACAGAACCCTCACTCAGTATTATTACATGATGTATAACCATAGCAACAGACTCAGAGTCTCGGTGTGTAATGGTTGGAGCGTCTGCTCTGAGTCTGGGAGGCCGTGGTTTCAAACCTGAAACAAATCAGACAAAAGACTTTAAATAAATGGTATATGCTGCTTACTTGCTTGACACTCAGGCATTTCGAAGGACAGAGCACAGACAAGCTGGGAAGGCAATGGCAAACCACCCAGTATAACCTTTGCCAAGAAGCAGCACCAATGCTATGTAAAGAGTACGGTATAATTAATATACATACACATACATAACATACATACATTCACTCTTTTTTTACCACTGACTCACTGATCATTATTAAAGATCGGTGCCTTCCAGTGAACGTAGAAAGCTGAAGATTTGCGTGCTGATGGACATCAAAGCCAGTGGTACACTGGGAAAAAAAAATAAATCACAGAATCGTGGATAACATCCATATGTGAAAAGAAAAAATGCAGGTGAGTGACCGAGACAATGGGGAAGCATGGTATATTTTGTGTGCCGATGGATATCGAAGCCGATACACGTGATCGGAAAGCATCCAGAAAATGAAGATGTAAACAAGAAAAAGGCAAGCAGGGATTGCAGATCCTTGCCAGGATTTGTTTTGTGTGGTGTGTTTGTTTGTGTAGTTTCATGTGGTGTATTTTTGTGGGGTGTTTGTGTACTGGTGTGTTACATAATTAACTAGAAGGCACTTGGTAGAGCGCATACTCCGCCACGTAATGCCTGATCCAAAATAACATATCGGGCCCAATACATTTTTGAAATATCAATGCTATACACAATACTAACTTTTAATAGTAATTCTCGTATCCAGATCTCCAAAATCTAATCAATTTGTCCTTGTTGCACACCCAACATGTCCACCAGTTTCATCTTGAATTCGCCACAATTTTTGAGACAATTTTTTTTAAATAAAAAGGCAAAGTAATGCGTGTCGATTAATTAAAATATTTTGAGTTGGTGGGTCTTTGTAGTGGTGGTAACCAATACCCATACTGCATGTTTCCCTGCTTTAAATGAAGAATGGCATCGAGTGAGATTGTAAAATTTCTGAAAAACTAAAAAAAAAACAGTCTGTTGAAATTTACAGAATTGATGTGATTGCACGTCAAGGATAACGTATCAAAGAGCAATGAATATAACTAAATATCTGTGATCAAAAGCGATCGCAAGGGTAAGCCTCCATATTTTTATCTAGACGTAAGCTCTAGTTCGCCAAGGATAAGCAATCCCAACGATGGCCATAATTAGTTTTGGACTGCCATATGACCTTGCACTTCCACATTTAGGGATAGAGTGTAAATTAAGAAAATGTGGCCCATCCCCAGGGTGTTTCAAAAAAGATTGAAACAAGTTTGACTTCATGCCATTTCTTTGTTTTTGACCTATACCATTTTCTTTTCAGGGTTTGGTGGTTTTATCGGTGCATTTGTTGCCTGGGATTTCTAGCTCAACTAATGCCATTGACAGTGAGCAGAGACAAAAGTGGTGGCTCTGTGGTTAGAGACTAAATCATATGTAACAACGTTGGAGGTTCTGCCGGGATAAGCCTCAAAACACGTATGGACCCCACAATTGTTCATTCAACATATTGTAAAATATTTTGAGCACAAGGTACAGTGCACAACCAGAGCAGGGCAACAGTGGAAAGCCAGCATCAGTAACCAAGAGCCAAGCCAACATCGACGCTGTGTGGGATTCTGCAGTGGACAGTCCCAAGAAGTCCCACCGCCGGGTGCTCTTGGGAGTTAGGCATCAACCAACATTAGTCTGGTGTATCCTCACAAAGGAGCTGAAGCTTTTCCCAGCATCACTCTCTATTAGGCATAAACTGAGTCAGGATGACATGAGAAGGAGACTTGATATGTGTAATTGGCTCAGTGACAGGATGGAGCGGTACACAAACTGGATCAACCTAATCTGGTTCAATGATGAGCCCATTTCCACATGAAAGGTGCCATCAACAACCACAACATTTGTGGGGGGCAAAACCACCTAAGGAGATCACTGCGAGGTACCTGAAAGGGCCTAAGGTCACATGCTTCTGCCCTTCAATGCCAGATGAGGAATTCTAGGGCTTACTGGTTTGAGAATGACAACAGCAGGACGGTGACGATCAATGTGAGCACCACCGGGCCATACTCCAGAAGTTCCATAATGCTTGAGCCCATACGGGTCACCCCAAACCAGCTCAGCATAACCTGGTTTATGCAGGATGGCGCACCCCCCCCCCCCATACAGCTGATGACACCATCACTTTCCTGCGGCAGCTTCTTCAGAAACCGCCTTGTTGCCCTGGGTACCGCCTCATGACTGGGCAACCCCTTGCTCAGACTTGAAACCCTCTGGACTGGTTCTGGGGGGCTGCCAGGGCCCTTTTATGCCAACCGCCTGCTGCACTGGATGACCTGAAGCAGGTGTCAGACTACCTCCAGGCAGTGCCACAAGAGACCGAGAGAAAGTTGGACAGAACTTTGGAGTCAGGATCAATGCCTGTCTGAACCGCGGAGGGGCACACATTGAGAATGTCAATTCAAGGATTTTGGCATAAAAGCCAATTCAGACCTTGGGCTCTCACTAACTCCTGCAGTGACTTACTGCAATAGCAATCAGTGATAGAAAATGCCATGTCATAAGCTTTGAAGAAATGTTTGGTTCACATTCCTGAGGTTTCTGTTTCTTTGTAAATTAACATTTAAAGTTGCATCACTATTTTTGAAACACCCTGTATTAATCTATCCATAAAACTCAACATCATGAAAATCGGAAAGAAAATTATTCAAGTTATGATCAAAAAGGTGTATTTGTTAATTGGGTCACAATCCAAAAAGGTAGGTCAAGGACACAAATCAAATACCAGGTTGCACAACTTCAGTGCGTTACACTATTATGATGCAAAGAACATCTTGGAAGGCCAAGCGATCTGAAATTCCACATTGGCAAAATTGAGCGATAACAAAAAATGGTGTCTTTTTTTCCGACCGCCATTTGACCTTGACCTTTAACCCCAAAGGTATGATGTAATTTGGTGTAAATGCACCTTGCTCTAGGCTATCTAGAGGGGCATTTTTTCCGATTGGACAAATCATGTTGTGGTGGAAAACTGTCAAATTGTCTATAATTATATAGTCTATAAATATGTTATGGTGAAAACTGTTAAATTGTCTATAATTAGGTCATGACCTTAAAAATTGTCAAAGTCAAAAACATGTCAAACCCTGCAAACGCTTTTATTCCCATTATCGATGCAAAATTGATTCTGAAGGTACTAGATATACAACTCTGAGATACAGTTGGCAGAAAAAAGAAGAAAAAAAGAACAAAAAAAACCCAAAAAACGAAATGATGGTTTCGTACTCTGAGGGTTCTAAGAAATTCTGAGGTATCACAATAATCGAGGGCACTAATTGTAGAAATAAACCCAACAATGGGTATAGGCCCCCCCCTATCCTATAGGGGAGGTTTACCTAGTTTTGCTGGTGGAGACTAGTGTCGACCTGGATCAGCAGCCAAGTATAACAATGATGACATCAACAGGATGTTGATTGTGGTATGCTAACCGCTGGGGGAAGCAAGAAAGAAGCTGAGGTTTCGCACGTTAACCCTTCATCGGAGCAATAGAGCAAACTCTCCGCTGATCAGTTAAACACCCAATACGTCAGCTTATCTTTGCTTGCCACAGACATCTTGTTGATTCAAATATCAACTTGGGTGCAAGAAGTTCTTTTTTAATGAAGAGAGTTATTGAGAAATGATGTTCTGCATTGGCTACAAACATGTGAAATTCCAATTTAAACATTTGTGTCTGTCGACACACACACACACACACACACAACACACACACACACACACACACACACACACACACACACAACACACACCACCATTTAAATGAGCTTTGTTGAGCTTAAGTTTCCATGTTGGAATAAGAATAAAGTAAAAGGTTTATGTTTACACCATGTATTAGCTGCTAAAGAGCTATTTATATTCTTTATGCTTTTAAAAAATTTAAAATAACCCCAAAGTAAAGAACAGAATAAAGCTCATTTATGTAACAATTTGCTTATACTGAAAGGCCAAGATCTCGCATCATGTTCGAGTCAAAATGGCTCCTTCGTCACGAAGATCCACAAACCATTTAAGGTTGAGAGGACAGGGTGAGGGCCAGGATGATCACAAACCAAAATAATTTTACCATCAAGTTGATTTTAATGCTAAATTATTTAATGTCCTCACAACATGGATACTGGAGCGACTCCAAGGCAGTGTTTGAGCCAAGTCTTTGTTCCTCATCTACATAAAAGACCTCTTCAATGCTCTGGAAAAACCCTCTTCCTTTTACAGATGACTCAACATGGTGTCAAACAGCACCCCATCCCACTGACCAGCATAGACAGCAGCTGCTCAATCTCAGCTGATGTGGAATCATTAGATTTCACGTCTGAGGCTCACCAACATTCTTTCCTCAGCACTGAGGTCTTATGAATGCCTCCATGGATTTCCAAAACAGTCTCTTACTGTGTTCAGTTATTAGTTTTACCATTCCCCAAGTTCCCAAATGAGGCAAAATTGATGGCGCACACACAGGAAGTAGATGGAATCAAACACGTTTCTTACTTTTTTAAAGGTTTTATTTATAAAGAATATGGGTAAAAAGGTGGACAAGACGAGCAGTTCGGAACAAACTGTGCGAATCAACATACGCAAAGAGGAGATCAGACACAAAAACTTATGTACAGGGAAATAATAAATAAATAAAACCTAGCCCACACAAGGCACCACAGATCACACTTAATACAAACATTAAAATTGCAGATGAGGACTTTCCTTTGGCACATGTGCAGGGTGGACGGCGAAGCAGCCACTATGGAAGCCACCGATGAAGTAAGCCAAAGATGAGACAAGCCAGCGATGATCAGCACCTCGCACCTTGAACCAGCCCTCGTTGGGTCCACCGTCCTTTCCACCAAAATTCTCCACATTCGTCCTCAATACCGGGAGCTCTGGTGTGTCCATTCTCTCCTCTCCTCCTCGTCCATCTTCACACTCCAGTATTTCTCTCCTCCTTCTGGGAGAGTTCTCTTCCAGGCCGTCCACCCACAGGGTGGCCCCAATAAAAATAAAAGTATTTTCCTGTTTCAAGCCCTACAGCGCATTAGGCCACAATGGCTTCCATACATCGGCCTGAGAGATCGTGACGGCCTTTTTGAAAGTGACACTTTTATGATGGCAAGTGCTCACCTGGCCCCACCTCAAACAAGAGGTTTTTACACATGCAATATTACCCTGACTATCCTGTCTATATAAATTACATACACACTGCTCTCTCAGTGTCACATTTTACGAGAAGACTTACTTGTGACAGGTCCTGTTACATGGCAATCTAACCTACTCGAATCACATGAACCATGTTACACTTGCAACAATCTAGCTTATGGATACCCTATGCCCCCACCCCCCTCCCTTCCACATAGCAATATATTTGTCTCACAAATCAAACATGCCCTGAAAATCCACTCTCACCATTGCTCCAGAAGGATCATCAAATGAAACCCCCTATCTATTTCCATGGTCAGCCACTCAAAGAGTTCAGCCTCTTGAACCTCTGAGTTTCATTTTCCCATCAGCATGACCTTTCCTGGGCCCACCAATTGCAAAGTTGGCCTCTAAAGCCAGCTGCAGACTAGCCATCCTCCATTGCTCCAAGTCATTCCTTGAAAAAGTCACACCGACTCACAGCCTACACTACAAGGTAAGGCTGCGCTCTCTGGACTGGTGCCCAGCATCACATTACTCGGTGACTTAATGGTTCGAGTGTCTGCTCTGAATATGTGAGGTCAACGGCAATCTGAACCAAAAGCTGTATCATACCAAAGACTTCAAAAAATGGTACATGCTACTTCATTGCTTGATGATCAGCATTCAAAAAGGATAGAGCATGGACAAACAACCATAACTTGGTAATCATAGGAAGGCTTTTGATGTGCCTAATGGCCTGCTCCTCCTGTGTTGAAGCTCCTTGTAAGTGAACTCATATTATTAATAATTATCACACACATTCTCTCCTGGATTCTGTGGAATACAAAGCAATCAAACATTATTGGCATCTCTTGTGATGAGGCTGAAGAACAAAGCCTGTTGCTCTCACATCGCAGACAGGTTGGTGATTGTTTTTTCTTTTTTTAAAACTGCCAAACCTCCAGTCTAGTTCCGTCTGCCTCTCTCATCTCTCCAATACTCAGATCCACCAGAATGCATGCCTACCTTAGTTAGTGGGGGTGAAGACAAGAAGTAATTCCAAAAATCAAATATATTGTAATAATGCCATTTAACTTGTCTGTTGGCTTGTCTGTTTTTCATCACAAAGGATTTCGTGAATTGTAAAAATCCATAATCTTTATGACAGATTTATTATCACGGTTGGTGTGGAACATAAAGTATTATTTACTATGCAAGATCATTTCATTTTTGGACCTGAAAACAATCCCAACCCTCATGACTAGACCATGATCACATCAGGCACATAAAATAAGGATGCATGTGTGTGAGACAGGATGAAAAAAAAACAATGGTCTGTGGTTAGGCTGCCATGGTCGTGGTCCAATGTACTTAAGTCGAGAATTGCTAAAGTTAGTGGTAATGGTTCACGTATATGAATGTGTAGATTATACACATTCTATTACTTCGCACACACGAAGCGAAAAGTGGGATTAAGCAATTGGTTCACTTTATCTCTGTGAATCCGTCTACAAACGTTGGTTTATGACGAGGAAAAACGATTTCAAATGCATGTTATATTTTCAACACGAATCAGGATCGATCGGAAAAAAAACCTGTACGTCAGCTCTGAATTTGTTCTGATCACGCATGTGCAGAGAAGAGCGAGATAATTTTCTACTCTTTCTGCTGTCTGGCAGTGAAACAAAAACTGAAAATCATTCCAGAACAGGAAACATACTGTTTTTAAGGACTTCATAAAGGACACAAACAGGCACGAATAACTAATGTAAATGTTAAACAAGGTTGGCTAAAAGACATGACATCGACAGTGGTAAACTTCCAAATTATTTTTTTCCTACAGCTTTAAAATATTATTTTATTTCAATTGAATTGCCATACTTGAACATGCAGAACACAAGTCGCCTTTTTGGCACTTTCAAACACCTTTGCGTTTAGCAGTACAGTACTTGGACAAAATATTACGGCATTTTACATCACTAGAGTCTAGACAATCAAATTTGTCGCTCGCAGATCCCGCCCATGTCCGTGTTTCTCAAGACTGTGTGGGGTAAGTTGTTCGATGAACTCTCGAATTTTTGGCCAGTACTTATTGCACGTTGTTACCTCCGCCAGGGAAGGTGCACGAGGTTATGTTTTCGCCCGTCTATTGTCTGTGAACAGGATATCTCAAAAGTTGTGAGAGATCCG
>CM068954.1:146918306-146953393 GCA_035128595.1 Eptatretus atami
AAATCCGAGTCGGAAGAGACAGATTATTGATTGATTTATTTGTTTTCCAAAATCTCGAAACGACAGGTGAAACGAACACACGACACCGAGAGTGTGCCACGACCAATCAGCTTGTGGAGTGCTCGCCAGGTGGCTTAAGCACTCAAGCAAGCACTCCAACAAAACGGTTGATAAGGAACGGCTGGCTTGGCAAGTTGATTGGTACTGGAACACACCCCGAGATGCGCACAGGTGTGTTGATAAAACCTAAAAAAATGTTTTTAAATTCTGATTGGATGTCGAACTCAAAATTGGGAATGTCATGCATTCGAGACAAAGCGCAATGAAGAGATTTTCCAAACCAAAGTACAATTTACTGCTCACACGGACGCGACCCTTCTGAGCTGCCACTTTTCACAATTCCAGGACTTGAGTGTGCATCATAATAAGAGGTTCCGATGATTTTCAGGGGACAGTTTTGCGGCATTCCAATTGTATGTATGTTTGGTTCTTCAATTCAAACTACAATTGACATTTTAACCCGTTATCAGATAAAATAATTACCCGACAGGATGGTGCAGAGGTATAGCTCACTTACCTGTGAGCTATCCAATTTGGATTTCATTCGTTAACCGGTTATGAACTATCATCCCGGTGTTTCGCAGGTAAGGCGATAAGTATGCCGTCCCTCGGGTAGACGTTAAACCGTGGGTCCCATATGGTATCATTAGTTGGTGGACGTTAAATATCCCAGTCTTTTGTTGAATCCCATATTTAAGGACAGGTGAGTTATCACCAGCAGCCTCAACAAATTCCAAATTCACACCCAAATCACTTCCAGTTGAACGTCAGAACTGGCCAGCCAGTTTGTGAAAGACGGACCAAAGATATTCCCCTACCAACCCCACAATAAGGTCGGAATAATTGAGGCCGGTAAATAAGTAGTTGTAGTAGGTCAGTTGAAATAATGATGTTTTGAATATAAAATGCTCTGTATAGAGTTGAGACAGGTGTGCAACGTTTCAGAATCCTGGAAGAAATAATATTTTGGCTTCTTTTCCCAAAAATATCCAGAAAAAAAAAATGATTGTGGGATAGACTATGAAACATCACGTTGTAATGAATTCTTTAGAGATGCCCATTGATGGTAAAGGCATATTAATTGGTCACCGATATAACACACAAATGGTACAACGGAAGGGTGATCATTTTGTGACAGTATGAATATTCACAACAGAACCCTCACTCAGTATTATTACATCATGTATAACCATAGCAACAGACTCAGAGTCTCGGTGGTGTAATGGTTGGAGCGTCTGCTCTGAGTCTGGGAGGCCGGTGGTTCAAACCTGAAACAAATCAGACAAAAGACTTTAATAAATGGTATATGCTGCTTACTTGCTTGACACTCAGCATTTCGAAGGACAGAGCACAGACAAGCTGGGAAGGCAATGGCAAACCACCCAGTATAACCTTTGCCAAGAAGCAGCACCAATGCTATGTAAAGAGTACGGTATAATTATATATACATACACATACATACACATACATACATTCACTCTTTCTTACCACTGACTCACTGACTCATATTAAAGATCGGTGCCTTCCAGGTGACGTAGAAAGCTGAAGATTTGCGTGCTGATGGACATCAAAGCCAGTGGTACACTGGGAAAAAAAAATAATCACAGAATCGTCGGATAACATCCATATGTGAAAAGAAAAAATGCAGGTGAGTGACCCGAGACAATGGGGAAGCATGGTAATTTTGTGTGCCGATGGATATCGAAGCCGATACACGTGATCGGAAAGCATCCAAGAAAATGAAGATGTAAACAAGAAAAAGAGCAAGCAGAGATTGCAGATCCTTGCCAGGATTTGTTTTGTGTGGTGTGTTGTTTGTGTAGTTTCATGTGGTGTATTTTGTGGGGTGTTTGTGTACTGGTGTGTTACATAATTAACTAGAAGGGCACTTGGTAGAGCGCATACCTCCGCCACGTAATGCCTGATCCAAAATAACATATCGGGCCCAATACATTTTTGAAATATCATGCTATACAATACTAACTTTTAAAATTAAGTAATTCTCGTATCCAGATCCTCACCAAAATCTAATCAATTTGTCCTTGTTGCACACCCAACATGTCCACCAAGTTTCATCTGAATTCGTCCACAATTTTTGAGACAATTTTTTTTTAAATAAAAGGCAAAGTAATGCGTGTCGATTAATAATATTTGAGTGGTGGTCTTTGTAGTGGTGGTAACCAATACCCATAACTGCATGTTTCCTGCTTTAAATGAAGATGGCATCGAGTGAGATTGTAAAATTTCTGAAAAACTAAAAAAAACAAGTCTGTTGAAATTTACAGAATTGATGTGATTGCACGTCAAGGATAACCGTATCAAAGAGCAATGAATAATAACTAAATATCTGTGATCACAAAGCGATCGCCAAGGGTAAGCCTCCATATTCTTTATCTAGACGTAAGCCTCTAGTTCGCCAAGGATAAGCAATCCAACGATGGCCATATTAGTTTTGGACTGCCATATGACCTTGACCTTCCACATTTAGGGATAGAGTGTAAATTAAGAAAATGTGGCCCCATCCCCAGGGTGTTTCAAAAAGATTGAAACAAGTTTGACTTCATGCCATTTCTTTGTTTTTGACCTATACCATTTTCCTTTTCAGGGTTTGGTGGTTTTATCGTGGCATTTGTTGCCTGGGATTTCTAGCTCAACTATGCCATTGACAGTGAAGCAGAAGACAAAAGTGGTGGCTCTGTGGTATGAGACTAAATCATATGTAAACAACGGTTGGAGGTTCTGCCGGGAATACGACCTCAAAACACGTGATGGACCCACAAATTGTTCCATTCAACATATTGTAAAATATTTTGAGCACAAGGGTACAGTGCACAACCAGAGCAAGGGCAACAGTGGAAAGCCAGCATCAGTAACCAAGAGCCAAGCCAACATCGACGCTGTGTGGGATTCTGCAGTGGACAGTCCCAAGAAGTCCCACCGCCGGTGCTCTTGGGAGTTAGGCATCAAACCAACATTAGTCTGGTGTATCCTCACAAAGGAGCTGAAGCTTTTCCCATGCATCATCTCTATTAGGCATAAACTGAGTCAGGATGACATGAGAAGGAGACTTGATATGTGTAATTGGCTCAGTGACAGGATGGAGCGGTACACAAACTGGATCAACCTAATCTGGTTCAATGATGAAGCCCATTTCCACATGAAAGGTGCCATCAACAACCACAACATTTTGTGGGGGGCAAAACCACCTAAGGAGATCACTGCGAGGTACCTGAAAGGGCCTAAGGTCACATGCTTCTGCCCCTTCAATGCCAGATGAGGAATTCTAGGGCCTTACTGGTTTGAGAATGACAACAGCAGGGACGGTGACGGATCAATGTGAGCACCACCGGGCCATACTCCAGAAGTTCCATAATGCTTGAGCCCATACGGTCACCCCAAACCAGCTCAGCATAACCTGGTTTATGCAGGATGGCGCACCCCCCCCCCCCATACAGCTGATGACACCATCACTTTCCTGCGGCAGCTCTTCAGAAACCGCCTTGTTGCCCTGGGTACCGCTCATGACTGGGCAACCCCTTGCTCAGACTTGAACCCTCTGGACTGGTTCTGGGGGGCTGCCAAGGGCCCTTTTTATGCCAACCGCCTGCTGCACTGGATGACCTGAAGCAGGTGTCAGACTACCTCCAGGCAGTGCCACAAGAGACCGGAGGAAAGTTGGACAGAACTTTGGAGTCAGGATCAATGCCTGTCTGAACCGCGGAGGGGCACACATTGAGAATGTCAATTACAAGGATTTTGCATAAAAGCCAATTTCAGACCTTGGGCTCTCACTAACTCCTGCAGTGACTTACTGCAATAGCAATCAGTGATAGAAAATGCCATGTCATAAGCTTTGAAGAAATGTTTGGTTCACATTCCTGAGGTTTCTGTTTCTTTGTAAATTAACATTTAAAGTTGCATCACTATTTTTGAAACACCCTGTATATAATCTATCCATAAAACTCAACATCATGAAAATCGGAAGAAAATTATTCAAGTTATGATCAAAAAGGTGTATTTTGTTAATTGGGTCACAATCCAAAAAGGTAGGTCAAGGACACAAATCAAATACCAGGTGCACAACTTCAGTGCAGTTACACTATTATGATGCAAGAACATCTTGGAAGGCCAAGCGATCTGAAATTCCACATTGGCAAAATTGAGCGATAACAAAAAATGTGTTCTTTTTTCCGACCGCCATTTGACCTTGACCTTTAACCCCAAAGGGTATGATGTAAATTTGGTGTAAATGCACCTTGCTCTAGGCTATCTAGAGGGGCAATTTATTTCCGATTGGACAAATCATGTTGTGGTGGAAACTGTCAAATTGTCTATAATTATATAGTCTATAATATGTTATGGTGAAAACTGTTAAATTGTCTATAATTAGGTCATGACCTTAAAAATTGTCAAAGTCAAAAACATGTCAAACCCTGCAAACGCTTTATTCCCATTATCGATGCAAAATTTGATTCTGAAGGTACTAGATATACAACTCTGAGATACAGTTGGCAGAAAAAGAAGAAAAAAAAGAACAAAAAAAACCCAAAAACGAAATGATGGTTTCGTACTCTGAGGGTTCTAAGAAATTCTGAGGTATCACAAATAATCGAGGGCACTAATTGTAGAAATAAACCCAACAATGGGTATAGGCCCCCCCCCTATCCTATAGGGGGAGGTTTACCTAGTTTTGCTGGTGGAGACTAGTGTCGACCTGGATCAGCAGCCAAGTATAACAATGGATGACATCAACAGGATGTTGATTGTGGTATGCTAACCGCTGGGGGAAGCAAGAAGAAGCTGAGGTTTCGCACGTTAACCCTTCATCGGAGCAATAGAGCAAACTCTCCGCTGATCAGTTAACACCCAATACGTCAGCTTATCTTTGCTTGCCACAACATCTTGTTGATTCAAATATCAACTTGGGTGCAAGAAGTTCTTTTTAATGAAGAGAGTTATTGAGAAATGATGTTCTGCATTGGCTACAAACATGTGAAATTCCAATTTAAACATTTGTGTCTGTCGACACACACACACACACACACACACACACACACACACACACACACACACACACACACACACACACACACACACCACACACACCCCCACACAACCCACCAAACACACACACACACACAACACACACCACCATTTAAATGAGCTTTGTTGAGCTTAAGTTTCCATGTTGGAATAAGAATAAAGTAAAAGGTTTATGGTTTACACCATGTATTAGCTGCTAAAAGAGCTATTTATATTCTTTATGCTTTAAAAAATTTAAAATAACCCCAAAGTAAAAGAACAGAATAAAGCTCATTTATGTACACATTTGCTTAATACTGCAAAGGCCAAGATCTCGCATCATGTTCGAGTCAAAATGGCTCCTTCGTCACGAAGATCCACAAACCATTTTAAGGTTGAGAGGACAGGGTGAGGGCCAGGATGATCCACAAACCACAAATAATTTTACCATCAAGTTGATTTTAATGCTAAATTATTTAATGTCCTCACAACATGGATACTGGAGCGACTCCAAGGCAGTGTTTGAGCCAAGTCTTGTTCCTCATCTACATAAAAGACCTCTTCAATGCTCTGGAAAAACCCTCTTCCTTTTTACAGATGACTCAACATGGTGTCAAACAGCACCCCATCCCACTGACAGGCATAGACAGCAGCTGCTTCAATCTCAGCTGATGTGGAATTCATTAGATTTCACGTCTGAGGCTCACCAACATTCTTTCCTCAGCACTGGAGGTCTTATGAATGCCTCCATGGATTTCCAAAACAGTCTCTTACTGTGTTCAGTTATTAGTTTTTACCATTCCCCAAGGTCCCCAAATGAGGCAAAATTGATGGCGCACACACAGGAAGTAGATGGATCAAACACGTTTCTTACTTTTTTAAAGGTTTATTTATAAAGAATATGGGTAAAAAGGTGGACAAGACGAGCAGTTCGGAACAAACTGTGCGAATCAACATACGCAAAGAGGGAGATCAGGACACAAAAACTTATGTACAGGGAAATAATAAATAAATAAAACCTAGCCCACACAAGGCACCACAGATCACACTTATACAAACATTAAAATTGCAGATGAGGACTTTCCTTTGGCACCATGTGCAGGGTGGACGGCGAAGCAGCCCACTATGGAAGCCACCGATGAAGTAAGCCAAAGATGAGACAAGCCAGCGATGATCAGCACCTCGCACCTTGAACCAGCCCTCGTGGTCCACCGTCCTTTCCACCAAAATTCTCCACATTCGTCCTCAATACCGGGAGCTCTGGTGTGTCCATTCTCTCCTCTCCTCCTCGTCCATCTTCACACTCCAGTATTTCTCTCCTCCTTCTGGGAGGAGTTCTCTTCCAGGCCGTCCCACCCACAGGGTGGCCCCAATAAAAATAAAAGTATTTTCCTGTTTCCAAGCCCTACAGCGCATTAGGCCACAATGGCTTCCATACATCGGCCTGAGAGATCGTGACGGCCTTTTTGAAGTGACACTTTTTATGATGGCAAGTGCTCACCTGGCCCCACCTACAAAACAAGAGGTTTTTACACATGCAATATTACCCTGACTATCCTGTCTATAAATTACATACACACTGCTCTCTCAGTGTCACATTTTACGAGAAGACTTACTGTGACAGGTCCCTGTTACATGGCAATCTAACCTACTCGAATCACATGAACCATGTTACACTTGCAACAATCTAGCTATGGATACCCCCCTATGCCCCCCACCCCCCTCCCTTCCACATAGCAATATATTTGTCTCACAAATCAAACATGCCCCTGAAAATCCCACTCTCACCATTGCTCCAGAAGGATCATCAAATGAAACCCCCTATCTATTTCCATGGTCAGCCACTCAAAGAGGTTCAGCCTCTTGAACCTCTGAGTTTCCTATTTCCATCAGCCATGACCTTTCCTGGGCCCACCAAGTTGCAAAGTTGGCCTCTAAAGCCAGCTGCAGACTAGCCATCCTCCATTGCTCCAAGTCATTCCTTGAAAAAGTCACACCGACTCACAGCCTACACTACAAGGTAAGGCTGCGCTCTCTGGACTGGTGCCCCAGCATCACATTACTCGGTGACTTAATGGTTCGAGTGTCTGCTCTGAATATGTGAGGTCAACGGCAATCTGAACCAAAGCTGTATCATACCAAAGACTTCAAAAATGGTACATGCTACTTCATTGCTTGATGATCAGCATTCAAAAAGGATAGAGCATGGACAAACAACCATAACTTGGTAATCATAGGACAGGCTTTGATGTGCCTAATGGCCTGCTCCTCCTGTGTTGAAGCTCCTTGTAAGTGAACTCATATTATTAATAATTATCACACCATTCTCTCCTGGATTCTGTGGAATACAAAGCAATCAACATTATTGGCATCTCTTGTGATGAGGCTGAAGAACAAAGCCTGTTGCTCTCACATCGCAGACAGGTTGGTGATCTGTTTTTCTCTTTTTTTAAAACTGCCAAACCTCCAGTCTAGTTCCGTCTGCTCTCTCATCTCTCCAATACTTCCCAGATCCACCAGAATGCATGCCTACCTTAGTTAGTGGGGTGAAGACAAGAAGTAATTCCAAAATCAAATATATTGTAATAATGCCATTTAACTTGTCTGTTGGCTTGTCTGTTTTTCATCACAAAGGATTTCGTGAATTGTAAAAATCCATAATCTTATGACAGATTTATTATCACGGTGGTGTGAGACATTAAAGTATTCATTTACTATGCAAGATCATTTCATTTTGACCTGAAAACATCCCAACCCTCATGACATGAGACCATGATCACATCAGGCCACATAAAATAAGGATGCATGTGGTGTGGAGACAGGATGAAAAAAAAACAATGGTCTGTGGTTAGGCTGCCATGGTCGTGGTCCAATGTACTTAAGTCGAGAATTGCTAAAGTTAGTGGTAATGGTTCACGTATATGAATGTGTAGATTATACACATTCTATTACTTCGCACACACGAAGCGAAAAGTGGGATTAAGCAATTGGTTCACTTTATCTCTGTGAATCCGTCTACAAACGTTGGTTTATGATCGAGGAAAAACGATTTCAATTGCATGTTATATTTTCAACACGAATCAGGATCGATCGGAAAAATAACCTGTACGTCAGCTCTGAATTTGTTCTGATCACGCATGTGCAGAGAAGAGCGAGATAATTTTCTACTCTTTCTGCCTGTCTGGCAGTGAAACAAAACTGAAAATCATTCCAGACAGGAAACATACTGTTTTTAAGGACTTCATAAAGGACACAAACAGGCACGAATAACTAATGTAACATGTTAAACAAGGTTGGCTAAAAGACATGACATCGACAGTGGTAAACTTCCAAAATTATTTTTTTCCTACAGCCTTTAAAATATTTATTTTATTTCAATTGAATTGCATACTTGAACACTGCAGAACACAAGTCGCCTTTTTGGCACTTTCAAACACCTTTGGTTTAGCAGTACAGTACTTGGACAAAATATTACGGCATTTTACATCACCTAGAGTCCTAGACCAATCAAATTTGTCGCTCGCAGATCCCGCCCATGTCCGTGTTTCTCAAGACTGTGTGGGGTAAGTTGTTCGATGAACTCTCAAATTTTTGGCCAGTACTTATTGCACGTTGTTACCTCCGCCAGGGAAGGTGCACGGAGGTTATGTTTTCGCCCGTCTATTTGTCTGTGAACAGGATATCTCAAAAAGTTGTGGACGTATTCGGACAAAATTTTGTGGAGAGGTTGGGCGTGTGACAAGAACGAAATGATTGGATGTTGGTGGAGATCCGGATCCGGATCCTAAAAATTTTAAAGCGATTGTTCACCATTGTGAGCTCGGGCCAAAAACGATGTGTAGCACAATATTTCAAAAAGTTATGGACGAGTTATGACAAAACTAGGTGGATAAGTTAGTTAGGTGACAAGAACAAGCCGATTCGATTTTGCTTCAGATCCAGATCCGGCCTATCAGTGGGATACAAAACGTAAACTGTTAGTAAGTAATGTCATAAATAGATTCCATTGCAGTGTCGTTGCAAAAAAATCTCAAAAAACCCATGCCACAGATATACCAATTGCAAATATTTCCAAACAAGATGATTGGTTCATCACTGCAAACAAGCCTCTGCCATCTTGTGCTCGTCCCTTCACATGGTAATCTGTGATTACATCCAAGATGTTAGCAGTTTGGGTTCCAGCTCTAAAACAATAACAGAAGTATTATTTCACCAAAATAATTTTGTTGAATGCATTTAAAAGTTGAAGAAAGTGTTTCAACAATCAAGAAAAAGGATTGTGGATATCTTTGAAATGGCAATCCTGATGTATTGCTCAAGATTCACCAACCCAAACAAAATTCCATTTTAACTCCACTCACTAAATGTAGCTAGCTCTTTCTTTTGTCCATCCAGGAAATGAAAGAGGAAAACAAATCACCCTTAGTCCAGTGAAAGAACTAAACTGTTCTGACAAGTTGAAAACCCAGAATGATTTGTTGATGCTTCCGAAGCAATCAGTCCATAGTTTCTGACACAGTGCTATCGCCGCTGGATATATGGATAGAAACAATATGGTGGCCAGGTACCATGGCCAATCCCAGCACACGAGCCTCAGCCTGGGTTGTGGGTTCTGCACACAAAATAGAAAAAGCAATGAGAGAATATATTTATTTGTTTATTTTACACTTTTTGTCTTTTCATTCAAATTGGAAATAGCAATAAGACCTTATTTCACCTGGAATGCTGGTAACCCAACAGGAAGAGCCCACCTGTTCCTTTGAGGAATTCCTGAGCTGAGCCAAGAATGACATTGCAGTCTCGGTCTGTGCACAGAAAAGATCCGACGAGTGTGCGTCCATCACTCATGCGAATCTGCATGCTCCGATTCAGCCAATTATCCAGCCTCGCACCAGCCAAAGCATAACACTGTACATCGCCATCATCTGCACTCTTATCATTAAAAAAAAAACACATCACAAATTTACCAAACAGGATCCATTAGTGAGATTCATCCCTTTTATGCTCTCCTTTGTTACTTTGCCTTATTCACCCGCACATGTGAAGCAAAAAACAGTTAAACAATTGGTTCACTTTGTCTGTCTGTCTACAAATGTCAGTTTAAGATCAAGGAACAACTTGATTTAAATGGGATGTTATATTTTCAACACGAATCAGGATCGATTGGAAAACAAACCTGTAGGTTCGCAGTACTTTGGCTCTGAATTTGTACCAATTGTGCATGCGAAGAGAGGAGTGAGATATATATTTTACTGTTTGCCTATCTGACAGTCAAACAAAATTGAAAATCATTCCATCCAGGAAAATTACTGTTTTAAGGACGTCTCCTGGGCTATTGGGCACAATCCTGGACGGGTGGCCACTCCGACACAGGATACCAGCATGCTGGCACTCATTTTGCTGACCTCGGAAGGATGACAGGCTGAGTCAACCCCACCTGGTATGAATTCAATGGCCGAGCAGGATTTGAACTCAGAACTTTGGGATCCCAAGCCTGTCACCCTAACCATAAACTAATGGAACAAATTAAATACAGTGGTGCAAAAGATGCTGCATCAATGGCGGTAAACTTCCGAAAATAAATTTTCTACAACCTCTAAAGTCTAAAATGTAGTTGTTTTTTTTCAAATTTAATTATATAACTTATCTATGCTTATTGCTTATTCAAAACTAAAAGCATCAACGACCTGCCAGTTAGGTAAGGCTCAGGTCCATCCACTGAGTGGACTGCATCCAGGAATGTCCAGGCATCGTGTTTTTACGTTTTATTTTTGGAACTTATAGCAAAACCACATCACACACAGGGTATATTGATGTATTTATAAAGCTAGTACGGGTGACCCTTGTATAACGTGTGTTCTGATGACGCGTTTTCGCTACAGTACAGATTGAATTATTCAACAAGAACAAGAACGCTACATCATTCTGAGCAAGTCTTTCATGCCCCGTCATCGTGAGCAAGTCGTTCATGTTCCATGCTCCGAGCAAGTCTCCCATGCTCCATCAACCTGAGCGAATCGTTCACTCACAGCGGACACTTTTGTCGTGCTCCGTCGCCCCGAGCGAGTCGCTCGTGCTCCGTCGCCCCGAGCGAGTCGCTCGTGCTCCGTCGCCCCGAGCGAGTTCGCTCGTGCTCCGTCGCCCCGAGGGAGTCGCTCGTGCTCCGTCGCCCGAGCGAGTCGGCTCGTGCTCCTTCGCCCCGAGCGAGTCGCTCGTGCTCCTTCGCCCCGAGCGAGTCGCTCGTGCTCCTTTCGCCCGTGCGAGTCGCTCGTGCTCCTTCGCCCCGAGCGAGTCGCTCGTGCTCCTTCGCCCGACGAGTCGCTCTGCTCTCTTCGCCCCGAGCGAGTCGCTCGTGCTCCTTCGCCCCGAGCGAGTCGCTTGTGCTCTGTTGCTCCGTGCGAGTCGCTCGTGCTCCGTTGAATCAGAATCAAGTCCTGAGGAGGTTGTGCCTGTTAAAATCCTCACGACGACGGTCACAGCGAAAGGTTTCAAATTGGTCGATGAAGCCTTGGCCATCTTTAATGAACATGACCCCGACTGCAAGAGAAGTTCCAAGGTGCGGAGGGAGATAAAGAATGTCCTGAAATGTTACAAGGCGGTCTACGAACAGGAAATGAAGGCAGCCACTCAAGTCTCCATTATTAAGTTCTTCAAGAAACTCCCAAGTGAATCAGCCTCTAATTCATCTTCTGAGCCTTCAACATCAATTGGAAAGCCTGCCACAAGCAATATGTACTGTATCCAACCTCAATCATGATAACACCACTAAAAAAGTAATTTCATTTTTTTAAATTTATGTTTACCCTTGCCAGAGGAGATGGTATTGCATTTGGGTCTGTTTGTTTGTCTGTCTGTTTCTCCGCACAGAACTTGTGGTTTTCTCTGCAACCGCTTGTTGTGTCAAAACAAAAATTTTCACCATCGGAGCGACTACTGATGTAGATTTGTTGCATTGCTAAGTATGGCATCATTGGTCATGTGGTGTGGCAGCTGTGTTGGAAAAACGGAAAAACTTTGTACCTTCGTACCTCTGAAACTGCACCAAGGAAAAAATTGAAACTTTGCACATGGCAAGTACTCCCCATGGGGAAGAAGTGTGATTTTTTTTTAATGACGTTGTAGGTGCCTTCGTTATGACATCATAATTGCATTTGTAGAACACTACATCCGATCAGTTTGAAAGTTTTTGAGTCATCTAGGGATAAAATTGTTTACAGAAAAAAAAATGATGACGTCATTGGTCATGTGATTCAGCATTCATATGGTTAAAAAAAAATAAAAAAACCTTCAAAAATATTCTTCTCTAAAGTGGCTGAACAGATTGAGGCGAAATTTTACACGCATGACAGCCTATCCATGAGGAACAAAAGGTTCAGACATATGATGTCATAGGTCACATGGTTTGGCAGCCATATTGTATTTACCCTAAAACCTATAAAAAAAATCTTCTTCGCCAGAATGGCTAGACAGATGAAGGGGAAACTTATCACAAATGTTCCCCAAGCATTGGGTGTACATGTTTGTTTAGGAATAATTGATAGGTCACATGGTTAGGCAGCCATATTGTATAGAAAAAAAAATTAAATAATGTTTTCTGTGGAACCACTTAATCAATCAACATGAAACTTCACAATCATGATATCACAGTGATGGGGAATACATGTTTTAAATTTCAACTTGATCAGACGTATGGTCTGGCAGCAATGATTATTTAATTTTTTGATCTGGAGTTTATTTATTTATTTATTTATTTTGAATGAGGCTCACTTGGCTGTGCCTCGATGGGTTTGAGGGGAGCGGAGTAGCAGCTGAAATGCAAATCCTATCCAAGGTTCCTCCTGATGACTTCATCTTTTCTTTTTTCTTGTTCGGGTTCCTTCTGATGACTCCAATGCAGGACTTGCACCCATTTGGTCTTCCATTTGATTTGAATTTATTTTAATCCCATTCTAAATTCAATTGAATAATATATTTTTTTTAAAAACCATCATGGGTCAGGCTCAGGTGTCCAATCAAAGTGGCAGTTCTAATTATGTCTCTTATTAATTACGTCACACACGAGTGACACAAACACCACACAAACCAAGTCCTGGCGTCGGTGCAATCTCTGATTGTTGTGGGTTTTTGTTTTTCATTGTTGAGGAAGGACAGACGTGAGCACACTCACCTCCGAGCAGTCTCCGCCTGGGTTTGAATGTCGCTCAAACTATAAACGATGTGTGGTGGTCGTATGGCAGCTTAGCTGCACGGGGTAGCTATCATTTCTTGAAGCGCGACTGTGTCGCTGATGCAGTGCCCCTCCACCAGTACACACACTGGAACTGGTACTCATTTCGCTGACCTCGGAAGGATGACAGGCCTGTGCCGCTGATGCAGTGCCCCTCTACCAGTACACACACTGGAACTGGTACTCATTGCGCCGACCTCAGAAGGATGACAGGCCTGTGCCGCTGATGCAGTGCCCCACAACCAGTACACACACTGGAACTGGTACTCATTTCGCCGACCTCGGAAGGATGACAGGCCGAGTCAACCCCCTGGTGTATATTAATTCAGCAGCCGACGGGGTTTGAACTCAGGACCCCAAACCATCACCCTAACCACTGAGCCAACACCAGGCTCGACCAATGATGCCCCCCCCCTAGTACGGCCTTGAGGTTCGCACCTTATTTACACGAGAGTCAAGGCCTACATAACTCTGAGCTCGACTAGTCCAAAAGGCCGGTATGAGATGATAAACAAGTGCATTAAAAATGGGATCTCGATGTGGAAAGGAAATGGTGAATGATGCAGAAGCTTTGTAATAATTTTTACCTTTGAAAATAAAATGCATTTTCTACAGTAAACTAATCGAACGGACACACCGTCGATGCTCACCATCGCGCTTCGGCCTGGTTGGTGGAAGTAACAACAGCTTTTCAGTTAAATACTAAATCACATAGAATCAGCGAGATCTGTATTTTAGTTTTCACTTATATATGTAATGTATATATATATGTATACGTACAGAAAAAAAGGAAATAACGTCAAGATGCGCGTTCATACTTATACACCGCCCGATTTTGAAGGCAACGAGTAAACAAATAAGTCCAAAAAAAAAAAATCGACATTAAGCAAGAATATGGAGTCAAATAATTACAAATCATGAACGTGAAACATGAACTAAACATAAATGGAAAGTCCTTTTCAGAGTCCAACCAGCAGCGGTTTCTTTTGCAAGTCTCTGACAGGATGAGTAGTTACCATGGTAACCATAGTATGTACAAAGTAACTTCAAGTCCAACGAAAGGAAATGTCATTGTTTTTCGTTTGTCGTGAAATCCTCTTCATTCTTTTGAAACATAAGGATAAGTTGAGAGAAGTATTGTATGTGAGTGACAGAAACATACGGATAAGCTGTGAGTACGTTTACTACTAAAAGGGAGATTTGAAGGGAAAGGTTGGCAAAGCCGCAGCTTGAGGGGAACCGTCGGAAGAGTGTGTGTGAGTGAGTGCGTGTGGCGAGAGTGAGAAAACAATAAATAAATATACAAGAGTGTGTGGGCACGGGGGAATACCGAGTGAAGGACACGTGGTGGGGGAGAGTGTGTGGGCACGGGGGAGTATAGTGAAGGGACCGTGGTGGGGAGAGTGTGTGGGACGGGGGAGTACGAGTGAAGGGACACGTGGTGGGGGAGAGTGTGTGGGCACGGGGGAGTACGAGTGAAGGGACACGTGGTGGGGGAGAGTGTGTGGGCACGGGGGAGTACCGAGTGAAGGGACACGTGGTGGGGAGAGTGGTGTGGGCACGGGGGAGTACCGAGTGAAGGGACACGTGGTGGGGGGAGTACGTGAGTGAAGGGACACGTGGTGGGGGAGTGACGAGTAGAAGGGACACGTGGTGGGGAGTACGAGTGAAGGGACACGTGGTGGGGGAGTACGGTGAAGGGACACGTGGTGGGGGAGTACGAGTGGAAGGGACACGTGGTGGGGGAGTACCGAGTGAAGGAACGGGTGGGGAGTACCGGTGAGGGACACGTGGTGGGCGAGAGAACACACCGGGTGAACATGGCTCGGCCCAAGTACTTCTTGCCAAGCGAAGTCGCCGTACACAATAAGCCTGACGAATGTGGCTCTCGTTCCGGGTAAAGTGTGACAACTCACTCCGCTCTACCACCAGTACAAAGGTACGTACATACAGACGCAGAACAGCACGGTGACGTTTTACCGTTTTGGTGACGTCACACAAAGTAAAAATAAATAAAATGCATTGTTTAATTTTTATAATCGTATTCAGGGGTTTCCCGCTTTCAGTGGTACTGTGTGTGTGTGTGTGTGTGTGTGTGTGTGTGTGTGTGTGTGTGTGTGTGTGTGTGTGTGTGTGTGTGTGTGTGTGTGTGTGTGTGTGTGTGTGTGTGTGTGTGTGTGTGTGTGTGTGTACAGCTATACATGTGGACTGAACTTTTTATTTTTTCACTTATGTGTGAGCATTAAAAGTTTGACATTTGTGTACAAGGTCGAGGCTCATTTAAGAGTGAGGTGACAGGGTAAAAAGCAACGACTGACTGACAGTGGAGTTGTAAGTCCACAGTTGAACCTGTCATGAATAGGAGAGAGAGAGGAGAGAGAGAGAGGAGAAAGGAGAGAGAGAGGAGAGAGAGAGAGAGAGAGAGAGAGAGAGAGGAGAGAGAGAGAAGAGAGAGGAGAGGGAGAGAGAGGAGAGAGAGAGAGAGAGAGAGAGAGAGAGAGAAGAAAGAAGAAACGGTAAAAGAGTTGAATTGGAGTTAATGAGGGTAGAAAAGATCACAGGTTGAGATGATAATGCCCTGCCTGCTTGAAGCTTGGAAGGGAAGAGTGAGATTGACCACCTCTGGAAGGCAGTTCCACAACTGGGAGAAAAGAGGACTACAAGAGTTGATGTGGGTGGAAAGACTGGATTTTAGGAGTTTAACCATGTTTGATAATTATTTAATTATCTCAGAAATAAAAGTTTGACAATTACGTGCAGGGCCAGGTTGTGCTGCAATCATTTAACACTACGTTTGAATAAATAGCCATGCGTAATCCCTGAGAAAAGCCATCCTCTTGCTGAGACACTGCATTCATCAAGGTTTTGCTAGATATGTGGCCTGAACTTGAATGTGCATGACCCTTTGACAGGACATATCCTTTTGAAGCCAATAATTGCTGAAGCTGGAAAAGACATTTCTCATTGGTTCGATCCTGTTACGAAAGATGTAAGTACAATAGAAACGTTTTCAGTTTGTGAATGCCATAATAATTGGTGGGCAAAATATGTTTATGGTTTAAGGGACAGTGACATTGAAAGCATCAATGGACTTCTGTTTCTGCTGAATGGCATAAGGGACAATGACTTTTTAAATTTGTATACAAAGTCAAGGCTCATGGAAGAGGGAGAACACTAAACAAAGAGAACAAAACAGCTAGTGCACATAGTAAAGCAGGGAAATACACTCGCAGTAAAGGGGAGGAACACTTGGAAGAAGAATTGATGAGGGGAAGAATGAGAGAGAGAATAAGAGTAGGGGGACGGAGACACTGGGTTCTTCTTCTTTCGAAGGCAGCACAAGGCTGGTGGGTGGCATCATTGGCTGGGGCGTGGATGTGCCGTTAATGCGGTTCCCCCTGCTGGTTGGGGCAGGAATGTTGAATTTGTTCAGGATGCCGGCGATAGCTCACCTACTCTTTGCAAAGGACACCGTGGGATCTTTAACGTACACCAATTAATGCCGGCAGATTTTGGTTCAGGTCCGGATGTAGATCCGGCCTATCAATGGGTTACAAATTGTAAACTGGTCAGCCTGGCGGAGGTATGCGCTTTCCCGAGTACTGCTCTAGTTGATATTATCAACTTAATTTTTATGCTATCATCGTTGTTGTTGTTGTTGTTATTGCTTTAGTTATTGGAAGTGGCCTTTGAAAAATGCTAAGGTCAGGTGTAACGACGCTCAAGCTGCTAACGATACACCTTAACATGACGTTTTTCCAAGGCGGAAAAAGGCAATAGAACATGGGAATTCCTCCGGGTCTTTTACACCCGAGTCTAAAGCAACATAAGCCTTGCGACCGCGAAAATAAGGCCAAGGCCTCTGAAACATCACTCATACTACCCTGTCCCAACACCACTGGGAGCGGTGCGACATGGCCCACATTGCCATGGAGAATTAGCTTCGACCCCACCTTCGGAACCCCCATTGGGAGGAGGCAAACCAAGTAGCTATAAACCTGTCTTATGACCCTTAGTCCCCCTGACAAGTATGATTGAGATTGGATAAGTAACTACCGAATCCATCGGCCACAGACATATATGCATATACATGACAGACAGGCAGACACCAAGTTGCATATTTTAGTATGATAATACTGCAGTCACTGCAGCCATGAGTACATTTATTGCATGCAAGTACCTATTGCAATAAAAGCCCACTTGCATTTTTAAAACTACTACTGTTGCAGATTATTATAAATGAAAAGGCATTTTTTTTCCATTACAGCTCCGTAAGCATGTTGATCCAATAACTGGCATTCGTAAATACTACACCCCACATGGCCGTTTCTTGCACGTCCCTCCACCATTGCCTCGGAGTGACCACATCACTGAGTTAGGTCGTCCGTGGTGGCGTGACTCGGCGTACGAGATTGGATTGTTGTCTCAAAAAACCCGCTACATTTGTATAGTCAACACTCTTACTCTGCACGAGCATGTGGTCGAGGTGAGGTTCCGCACACTTTCTAACACCAGCCACGGTGAGATTTCAAGTGAAAATACGAATTTTGAGTAATAATTACAGTATTCAGTCAATCAGTCATTACACTACATCATTACATGAAGAGTGAACTATTTATACAGCAAATGCAACTTCAGTGAATTTCCCAGTAAAAGGTTATTTTGTTGTCGCGTGTTGGGGAGAGGGGGAGGGGGGGCTTGTTTGTTTTAATTTTGGTGTGTTCCTCTACAGTACTTTGCTTGTACGGTACTGTCTTAATATATTTTTTACATTGATCTTATTCTAATGGAGAGTTGGTGTCTACATCCTTCCTTATCTTTTGTAAATCTTTCTGGACAAAATAATCAGCCGAGAATAACGAATGGCATCCCTCGCTCTTGGCTGAGTTCAGGACAAGTGTAAAATAACAACATTAGTAATTTACAATACTTCCTGACACGAGGCTGATGAGAGTATCCTTCAAGGAAATGGAGATATCATTCCAGTGGTCAGAAGTGGAGGGAACAAAAGATCGCTTCAAAGGACTTTCAACGGTGTTCATAGGTCAGGGAATACAAATGGGGGCACTGGAACCAAGGTGTGTATATTATAGTGAGGTTTCTCGATGCTAGAAGCTTCTGCCCCCATCTGGAAGTGAGGTGGAGTGACCGGCAGACTACAAAGCAAGGGTTATCTTATGTCGGGTGTTCACGTAGTCACATCGTGAAGGTTCGCTACAACCAATAGTTTTATTTATGACTGTTCATTGCGTAACGAAGGTCTTTGTTCGCGACAACGAAGCCAGTCGTCACAGTGTTATGCTGATTGTGCAATGTCACTTCCATGGCAATATGTTTTTCCACCAATTAACTTTTCAGGAGGCTTGCAAATAATTCACTTTTCAAAATGAAAGGGTTAAAAATAACCACCTCCCATGCAGTCAGCATTCTGTACAGAAATTTGTACTTGAGTGTTTTGGTAAGTGTGACAACTAAATTAACTTTATTATTGTGTTACTGTCTCTGTTATTAGAGATATAATAATACTATAATGTCGCAAATAAAACAATCGTTATGCCAAGCATATGGCTTTGCTTTTACACCAAACATGACGGTTAGGAAAAGAAATGGAATTTTCCCAAAGTAAATAATGGAAAACGAGCTCCCGCATCATGAAGGGTTATAAAGGTACTTAATTCCTTCGTTAAAGGCCCTGTCGCACCTTGACGTTTTAGCCAGCGTATGCCGACGTATGAAAAATTTGTCTAAAACGCTGGCACACTGAATACGTTATGGGTAAGTTTTGTATACGTTAAGAGCATGCTGAAGCACGCTCAAGCACGCTGGCATACGTCGTAGTACGCCGAGCTCGTCGACAAATTTTAAGCATGCTCAAAATTTTTCGACGTATGACTCACACGTTCCGCATACGCTGGCCATAAGTTGTAGGCACGTTATGTGATCGTTGACACACGTCGACACACGTTACTTGTAAGTTACTCATAAGTCGAAACACGTCGAGGTAATGTTAGCGTACCGAAACTTATTTCTAACCTATGAGTAACGTGCTTTGAACCTATGTGTAACGTATCTCCAACACATATTGACGTATGTAGACATATTTGACGTCTTCCGGACGACCACAGAACTTACTGAACATGTTCTAACTACAGCTACCGTATAATGGCATATTGGCGTGTTTTGGGGAATTGGTATATAAAAATGGGCTTCACAGGAGGAACCGTCAGTGTTCCAGACTCCATGGTTTTTTTGTTTTTTCTTCGGCATGACGTTGATGTTGACACTTCGATTTCTAGTGCGGTTTGATTTAAAACTCGTTGAGCGCAGCCTATTAATAGGCTACGCCACGTGATCGTCGGCGATACGCTGCCGCACGCTATGCATAAGTCAGACTATCGTTGGGCAGGTTGTGAACGCCGACAACACGCTAAGCATTCGTTGGTATAAGTTACCTATAAGTTATCGAAACGTCTGTGTTCGTTACTAATACGTTATGCATACGTCCAACTCGTTATGAATACGCCCAAAACTGAAAAAAACATCAATAGTTCAGCGTATGCCAGCGTTTTACATACATTTTGATACGTTGCCATACGCTGGCTAAAACGTCAAGGTGTGACAGGGCCCTAACTAGGGGATAATGTGTGTTATATATATATAAAAATATATAACGCTCTTTCTTAACCACTGACTCACTGACTGAAATTGATGTTGGTACCTTCCGGGTGACGTAGAAAGCTGAAATTTTGCGTGCCGATGGACATCGAAGCCCATACACCGGAAAAAATCAGAACCATCCGAAAGCATCCGTAAATGAAAATAAATAAATGCAGGTGAGCGAATTACACAAAATGATACTGACATGTACCCAAGCAATATAATGGTCAGACAACATGTGCCTTGACATGTTCCCCAATTTACCCGTGAAGATCCGGAATTTGTACGTGCATACTGTGCTCTGCACGCATAAATTGCCATGCACGCGTGCCGAGTCACTGACATTGCTACATGTGGTACTGAGCAAATTGCAACGCAGCCCAATTCGTTTAATCATCCCAGCTATGAAAAACGTTTTTTTTGACGTCTTCAAGTCGTAAACATGATGAACACCAAAACACAACCTTTTGTGGCATTCCTGTGTCAAGCATTTTCGGAAAAGCATGGCATCGGAACACCATCCAGTCACTTTGCAGATGTTATCAACAAACTGGCAACAACAGAGACCATCCACGTTCCGGGCGACCACGTGCCACGCCATGTCGGCAGGATAACCATATCCGGTTGCACATTTGGAATCGGTTCCAGACAGCAAGTTTGACAGCTTGCAGCATATCTCTGGCTTGTGACCAATCAGTGCCAAAACTTTCAGGAATCGGTTATGCGAGCATAACATCCAACTGCGATGACCAACAGTACGTCCTATTTTGTTGCCACATCATCGACATACGCGCCTAGCTTGTATAGACAACGTCTGAAGTTCAGGAGAAAAGATTGGGCTGCTATCCTTTTTACAGATGAGTCGAGGTTCCATTGTGACAGTAGTGATGGTCGTTGTCGCGTTTATCGATGAGAGGGGGAATGTCATTTGGCGGTGGAAGCGCAGTACTCCATCAAGCTGCGGATGAAGGCCTTGGAGGTGGATAAGAGTCCAGATGTGCCAAGGAAAGATGTTGCACGATGGAGGATGCCCAGTCGGCGACTACCTTTGGAGGCCAACTTGAATGTGTGGTTTGTTCAAGCAAGATCATGGCTGAGAGTGAGGCACAAAGTTTGAGTGACTGAACTTCTCGAGGATTGTTAATAAACTAGCTAGGATGGTTCACCAGACGGTCCTTTTGGAGAGAGAGTGAGAGTGTGAGATTTCTCAGGATCGAAAACCATATTCCAAATGTTTGAGCAGCTCGTGATCTGGAAAGGGGGAAAAGTCTGCTGCCTGTCTTTCTGAAAGTTAAGAGATGGTATGGTAGAGGGTGGAGTCATCAACAAAGAGATAAGTTGGATTTTCCAGAGTCAGAAAGATCACTGATGGAGATTGGAAATAGGACTGGGCCCAAAATACTGCCTTTGGGCACACCAGTCTTGACAGAGGGAGGATTGACTACAAGAGTAGTGGAAGTCAGTAAGTCATGTATGGAGTTGGCCTTGATGCCATAAACAGAGTGTTTGGAGAGCAAGGCTGGGTGGCAGACTATCGAATGCTCGAGATATGTATAGAGGTACCCTGATCTCACGCCCCCCCTCCCTTGTTGGGTAGTGGAAGCAGCATGTCCAAGGTAGAGTGACCCAGTCTGAATCCAAACTGGTGGTCTAACATCAAGCCATTTGAGAAAAAGGAAGGATTTGAGGCCAACTGTGATTATAGATTCTATGACCTTGCTGATGATCGGAAGGAAGCTGATAGGTCTGTAGTTAAGGGGATTGGTTTTTGCACTTTTTATGTAATGTAGTGATGGTAGCCGGCTTCCAAGCAGATCGAAGACTATCCTCGGTCAAATTATAGGGTGAATGGAGTAAAAATACGTTGTGCATGAGTGGCAGAGGAAGTTTTTAGGTAGACCATTCCTGAAGAGAGATATCTGCTTGCAGTCTCTGCCAATCTGCCTGAGTGAACTGCCAGACTCACCAGCATTGGGGCAGCTCTCAGAGAATAGCCAGAGAGATGTTGACTTTCACAAGCACATGATCAGATGAACCAATTGGAGCAGAGGAAGAGCAGGACACAGTAGCAGGGAAGTTGGTCATCAGAGTTCAGAAAGAAGGATTTTCTATTGGCAGAAATCCAGGTTGGAAAGTTCACAGATTGAGTCAGGACCATGGAGTCACATAAGTCCTTTGCTGACGTGCTAAGGCTAGTGAAAAAGGTACCAACACCTAACCAATTGACGTGGTGACAGTGGAAACGACAATGGCACTCGGTAGAGCACATACCTCCATCAGGATGAACATTTTACATTTTGCAGCACACTGATAGGCCGGATCTGAATCCGGATCTTCACCGAAATCGAATCATTTCGGCATTCTCACACACCCAACCTGTCCACCAAATTTCATCCGAATCCATCCATAATATTTTGAGATATCGTTCTCACAGACAAACAGGGGTGAAAACACAACCTCCGGCCACCCTCGGTGGCAGAGGTAATCACCACATATGAGGAAGAGAGAGTGGGGATGTGTGGTTAAAAGTTGGTTAATGATGGCTGAGAGGTAAATGGAGCATCACTGTTTGGAGGACAGCACAACACATACAAGCAAGAGGTGATAGCAGAGGGGAAACCACAGATAAAGCTACTCTTGTGGGTTTGGAGGTGTAAGAGCAGTACATGGACAGTGAGAAATGGGAGTTATTGATGTAAAATGCAACTCCACCATCACAATGCTGGAGGAGACAATCATCAGGATATCTGAGGTTGGAGCAGAGGTCTTGGATGGTTTGAGGTCCACAGTCTTGGACAGGGGGAGGGAGACTGCTGGTAAGGTGCAGGAATGTAGAAAAGGGGTGGGGGAGCTAAGAGGGTGCAGTGGGGACTGTAAGGATGCAGGATGTGGGGGGGGAGCTGGGAGGATGCGAGTGTTGAGGGTGGTTAACCTGGGAGGATGCGAGGTTGATGGAGGTTAACCTGGGAGGGTATGGTGGGATAAGCTGGCAGGGGTGGGGGCAGGGTGGCGGGAGCTGGGAACCTGGAGGGTTCAGAGTGGAGGGGGGGAATGGGATGGGTTGGGTTTTTGAAGGCAGAAGTTGGGATGGGGTACGATGAGAGGGATGATGGGAAGAGGTGGAGTGAGGGGGAAGTTGGGAGAGGGATACGATAAGAGGGAAGATGGAAGAGGTGGAAGATGAAGGGTGAGGGGGAAGATGAGAGGAGGTGGGGTTGGGGGAGAGATTATAAGAGGCAGGTGAGGAAGATTGGGGGAATTGGGAAGATGGGAGGAGGCAGGAATATGGGGGAGGGGGGATGAGAAGATTGGAGAGGTGGTCGTTAGGGGAATGCTAAAACCAGCAGCACTGCATCAGCGGCACAACCATGTGGTGGAGGGATTCTGAAGAAGGGGACAGAGAATGGGTGGGGTTGGAGGACATGGGTGTATGTGTAGATGACGAGGGCAGGGTACTGATGTGAAGGGCTGTCACACCGTTAATGGACATGAAGAGTTTATGGGCAGCGTGTGCAGACAACCTCTGCAAACTGCTTCTCATGAATCCAAATTTGGATATATGGACATAGACATTTGGGAGTGGTAAAATTAATGGTTGTTTGTTTAATACCTACCATCAGTCGTGTGCAGGATAAATTGGCTCTCATCAAAACAATGGATCTTCCTCCAGGATGCAAGAATGCAGTGTTCATGTGGTCAGGCCATGCCACGTGGGCTACTTTTTGTTTTAGAATGATAACAGGGTGTTTTATCTCCTGGCTTTGTAAACTACAGGGCAAAGTTCTGGATAGTTCTTGTGGATAACCTCAGAGGGAGGTTCCATTCATGCCACAACACTGTGCATGTAGCCTGGTGTTGGCTTAACGGTTAAGGTGGCTGGCTTAAGATCTTAGGGTCTTGAGTTTGAGCCCCTGTTTTCACCATTGAAATAACACCGTGAGTTGACTCAGCCTGTCATCCTTCTGAGGTTGGAAAAATGAGTACCAGCTTACCGGTTACAGAGGCACTGCATCAGCGGCACAACCGTGCTTCCAGAAAATGATGCAACTGGCTGCATATGAAACATCATCACTGTGCTTGTGGCAAAAGGAACATATCTGACAAGCCTGATATGAGATGCGTTTTCTCTGGTGAAGCTCACCCGCGGTAATCTAGATTGAGACATATCTTTAACATCAATGGTTGGTCCACAAACATCAACAAATCTGCTGACAACAATCTGATGGAATCCATGTTATCCAATTTCACTGTGGGACATCCCAGCATTGTTCATCCCAGCACTAGCCATCTTTGGGCTTTGCCAAGACCGTCTTTTATGGGCAATAGTAACAGTCTGCCAATAGAAGTGTGCAACGATATTGTTACCCTCTCAAAAACCATGACTATGTGATTGTTTCCCCACCCCAAGTTTATACCTCAACCATACTGCATGTGCTGTGTGTGTAAAATTACCTTGGTCTCATGATGAAGAGAAAGTACAGCCTGTGTATCGAGGATGTTCGAAAGAATATTGGAATTTGATTCAATATACACAGTGCCTTCAAAAAGTATTCACACCCCTTGATTTTTGTCACATTTTGTTGTATTTCAGCCTGAATTTAAAATGGATCAAAGTGAAAAAAAAAGGAAAAGCTGAACTTTCATTTGAAAATGAAATTTTGAAAAAATTTCCTTGAAAATGAAAAGCTGAACTATCTAATTTTCACAAGTATTTAGCCATCTGAGTTAATACTTTGTGGAAGCACCTTTGGCAGTGATTACAGCTTTGAGTCTTCTTGGGTATGCCTATATCAGCTTTGCATATCTGGATTTGGGGATTTTCTCCCATTCTTCCTGGCAGAGTTGCTAAAGCTCTGTCAAGTTTGATGGGAAGCATTGATGAACAGCAATATTCAAGTCTTTCCACAGATTCTCAATGGGATTCAAGTCTGTACTTTGGCTGGGCCACTCATGGACTTTCACGTTCTTGTTCTGAAGCCATTGTAGTGTTGCTTTGGCTGTAAACTTGGGGTCATTATACTGTTGGAACATAAAATCTTCACCACAGTCTGAGGTCTTTTGCACTATGAAGCAGGTTCTCCTCACGGATTTGCCTGTATTTGGCTCCATTCATTGTTCCCTCTATCCTCACAAGTCTCCCAGTCCCTACTGCTAAAAAGCATCCCCACAGCATGATGCTGCCACCACCATGCTTCACGGTAGGGATGGTGTTAGATGGGTGATGAGCTGTGGTCGGTTTCCGTCAGACGTTGTACTTTGTATTCAGGCCAAAGAGTTCAATTTTCGTCTCATCAGACCACAAAATCTTTTGCCTCATGCTCTCAATGTATTTCATGTGCCTTTTTGCAAACTCCAGGCATGATGCCATGTGCCTTTTTCTCAGGAGTGACTTCCATCTGGCCACTCTCCCATAAAGCCTAGATTTGGGAAGTGTTGCCAAGACTGTTGTCCTTCCAGCAGGTTCTCACATCTCAGCCAAGGAACTCTGTAGTTCTGTTAGAGTGGTCATTAGGTTCTTGGTCACCTCCCTGGCCAAGGTCCTTCTTGCCCGGTTGCTCAGTTTGGTCGGATGGCCAACTCGAGGAAGAGTCTGGGTTGTTCCATATTCTTTCCATTTCCTAATGATGGAGCTCACTGTCCTCTTGAGAACTTTCAACGCCAGAAATTGTTTTACACCCTTCCCCATATCTATGCCGCCTCACAATCATATCTCGGAGTTCTACGGACAGTTCCTTGGACTTCATGGTCGATTTTTCTGCTCTGGCATGCACTGTCAACTGTGGGACCTCATATAGAAAGGTGTGTTTCTTTCTAAATCATGTCCATTCAATTGAATTGGCCACAGGTGGACTTCAGTCAAGTTGTAGAGACATCTTAAGGATGATCAAATGAAATTGGATGCACCTGAGCAAAAAGGGTTAGAATACTTATTGATGCAAGACATTTCAGCTTTTCATTTTTAATTAATTTGCAAAAATTTCGAAAAACATGTTTTCACTTTGTCATTATGGGATATTTTATGTAGATCGGTGACAAAAAAAATTCAATTTAAACCATTTTAAGATCAGGCTGCAACAACAAAATATGAAAAAAAGTCAAGGGGTGTGAATACTTTCTGAAGGCAATGTATGTCTTTTTTTTCGCAAACACTATTTTGGAAGTATGCTTATCTTTTTCCATCGTGTTGTGTTTATACAGTGGGGAGAACAAGTATTTGATACACTGCCGATTTTGCAGGTTTTCCCACTTACAAAGCACGTAGAGGTCTGTAATTTTTATCATAGGTACACTTCAACTGTGAAAGACGGAATCTAAAACAAAAATCCTGAAAATCACATTGCATGATTTTTAAATAATTAATTTGCATTTTATGCATGAAATAAGTATTTGATATCAGAAAAACAGAACTTAATATTTGGTACAGAAACCTTTGTTTGCAATTACAGAGATCAGACATTTCCTATAGTTCTTAACCAGGTTTGCACAAACTGCATCAGGGATTTTGGCCCACTCCTCCATACAGATCTTCTCCAGATCCTTCAGGTTTCAGGGCTGTCGCTGGGAAACACAGACTTTCAGCTCCCTCCAAAGATTTTCTATTTGGTTCAGGTCTGGAGACTGGCTAGGCCACTCCAGGACCTTGAGATGCTTCTTACGGAGTCACTCCTTAGTTGCCCTGGCTGTGTGTTTCGGGTCGTTGTCATGCTGGAAGACCCAGCCACGCCCCATCTTCAATGCTCTTGTTGAGGGAAGGAGGTTGTTGGCAAGATCTCACGATACATGGCCCCATCCATCCCTCAATACGGTGCAGTCGTCCTGTCCCCTTTGCAGAAAAGCATCCCCAAAGAATGATGTTTCCACCTCCATGCTTCATGGTTGGGATGGTGTTCTTGGGGTTGTACTCATCCTTCTTCTTCCTCCAAACACGGCGAGTGGAGTTTAAACCAAAAAGCTCTATTTTGGTCTCATCAGACCACATGACCTTCTCCCATTCCTCCTCTGGATCATCCAGGTGGTCATTGGCAAACTTCAGACGGGCCTGGACATGTGCTGGCTTGAACAGAGGGACCTTGCCTGTGCTGCAGGATTTTAATCCATGACGGCGTAGTGTGTTACTTATGGTTTTCTTTGATACTGTGGTCCCAGCTCTCTTCAGGTCATTGACAGTCCTGCCGTGTAGTTCTGGGCTGATCCCTCACCTTTCTCATGATCATTGAGGCTCCACGAGGTGAGATCTTGCATGGAGCCCCAGACCGAGGGAGATTGACTGTTATCTTGAACTTCTTCCATTTTCTAATAATTGCGCCAACAGTTGTTGCCTTCTCACCAAGCTGCTTGCCTATTGTCCTGTAGCCCATCCAGCCTTGTGCAAGTCGACAATTTTGTCCCTGATGTCCTTAGACAGCTCTCTGGTCTTGCCCATTGTGGAGAGGTTGGAGTCTGATTGATTGAGTGTGGACAGCTGTCTTTTATGCAGATAACGAGTTCAAACAGTGCAGTTAATACAGGTAATGAGTGGAGAATGGGAGGGCTTCTTAAAGACAAAACTAACAGGTCTGTGAGAGCCGGAATTCTTACTGGTTGGAGGTGATCAAATACTTATTTCATGCAATAAAATGCAAATTAATTATTTAAAAATCATACAATGTGATTTTCAGGATTTTTGTTTTAGATTCTGTCTTTCACAGTTGAAGTTACCTATGATAAAAATTACAAACCTCTACTTGCTTTGTAAGTGGGAAAATCTGCAAAATCGGCAGGTGATCAAATACTTGTTCTCCCCACTGTATATACACACACACACACATTAGTAATAGGTGTCCACAAACATCCTTGGCCATGCTGTGGAATGTCGGTTGAGGCCCACACTTTTTTTCCCCCCTACCCTCACTTTTTCATCTTTATCCGCTTTTAAATTCGTTTTCGCCACAAGCGCTTGAGTGATTGACACAAAACTTTAAACATGGGAGTGCCTGCCTACCCATAGATAATTTTTTTTCCACAAAGTTATATGATTATTGGGTGCAAAATGTGGCCGGCGTTCCAAAAACAAAAAACAGTTTTCTGTAGGCATGGGTTGCACGGTGTTTCATGTATCAGGACAAAACAGCCTCGACCTTGCTTCGTTCAGGCGAATGATTAAAGAGAAGAAAGACGACAAAAATAAAAACTTGACTTGCATCATTCTTGGAGAAAGATGAACCAACATTTATAATCGTTTATTAACTTTTGTCCTGCACTTCTGCAGTCCTGTACCTTCTCCAAACTACTACCTTGTTTTAAAAACTCCATATTTGGTAAATAAGTGCCTACAAATAGGCCTACCTGTAGTTTCACTACCAATCAGAAAAGGATGTGGCTGCTTCTACGTGCATGACAAATTCACTGGTTGCTTGTGGCTGGCAAGATAGGTTAGAGTTATGCACAATCACCTAGGAACTGTCCAGCCTATGTTTGAACCTTAACCCTGCTTGAAAGTGTCACCCCGATGCTTCACATGCACAGTCATAGATACATCAGTGTGTGTGTGTGCCGTCTCTCATATTGACATTAAACTGGAATGTCCCACCTGCAAGCATTAGTTTGTGCACACAAAAGATCCCACAATATCCTTTGTGAAGAGTAGTCGAATCATCACCGGCACCTGGAACAAATTCCTGTTTGGACTGCAGCAGGTAGCAAGGGGCCTAATCTTTGTGGAAGTTCCTTATATGTATTGTCCTCTCAACTACAACCTTGACCATAACCTTACACCCCACCCAAACTTTGCAGACATAAGATGCAGATGAGAATGACTTGGTGGTCGGGGTTGGTAAAGCCTTGTTTGTATCATCCTCACTTGTGTGGGTTCAATTCTCATTGGATGTTGAGTAGAAATTCCACATCCTAAAAAACAATGGCAATCTATCGAGGTTTGCTTTACAAGCATGAATTGTTGCAAATGCCTGAACGACTCCGTCAAGTGTACAGGCCTCCACCACCACCACAACCAAGTAAATGGTAGTTTAAAAACAACAAAAAATTGCTCAAATCAATGTGTAAGTACAAGGTGAAGTTTCTACCTTTTCACAATGTAAGATTCAGGAGACGCAATTTTCAAATCCCATCATGCACAGGTCTGCTCCGAGGAGAACATCAAGGAAATCGTACGGCGTTACTTGTACTACAATGCACATGCTGCCTCTTACACTTGGAAATACAAGGGCAAAGTTCTGGATATGCAACAGACGTTGGAAGACAATGGTGTAGTCGACGAGGACGAGGATTTCTACACGCTGCGAATGGATACCAAAAAATACCTTCAGACGATCCATTTGTATTTTAATGATGATCTAACTACTGCTTAACTGATCAATTACAAACAACCTTGTTTTTATGTCGAATACCATATACTCGAGGTAAAGTTCACTTTTTATGAGCATACCATCCCCATGAGGAATGAAAAATAAATAAATAATAAACCTCCTTTTGCACCACATTAGTTTATTTTTTTCAGGCTAATCTGTAACAAGACAAGTATAAGAACGAAGACTTAATTTTACCGTGCTCTGTTGGTGGTAAAGTTTTCCAAACCAATACTAACTTACCAGCACGTCCACTTTTGATCAGAGGACCTTGGATAAAGGGGACCTTTGCAGAAACACCAACTACAGTTATAGTAAAAATAATGTAATTAACAGAGGATTTGGAATAAAAATGGCAGGTTTAATTTTTATGAGAAATGGCTAAATATGACCTGTTTGTGTTAGTCAAAATAAAGTTGGAAGCAAAAAAGTATGGAGCTTTTTTTTTTTTTCTTTAAATGCTGTAGGGACAATCTGCATCACACAAGCAGTTGGACACAACCAAACAAAAATTATGGAGTCCAAGCAAATCCATTTGGTTTGAAATACATGACATTGCACCATCTCCAGCCAAACTCTGTTTTGTGGCTTTGAGCTCGGCCACGACAGCTTAATCATGCCCGCAATGTTATCCAACGGAATCGCTTTCGGGTATGGAAGGAGAGTGAAACTTAAAAACCGAGGAAAATAAGATGAGCACAAGGAAATTTCATCAGTGCAGACACAGCAGCTCGAAAGCTTTATCTAAATCCTGATTGTGAATTTGGATCATTACACTGAACTCCTCACCCCTCCCACAACCCTCTCGATGATGTATAAAACAAAGGTTTGATGCACCTCCACAAACATTTTTTTTCAATTTTCACAATTTTAAATATTTTTGTAGCATTTTATTTATTTTTTAAGAAAGAATCCCAAGAACTTCAGTCGGTAAATGGAACAGAAGAATCCAGAAAATGGCATGGCGCTCAGTGGAAGAGGACATCGATAGTCAATGTAAGGGACCAGGTATTAGCGTCCTCTCGCTCCTCTTCCACTCCTGGGCACAGCCGAGTCTCTGCCACCTCGCACCCCTCCACGGCGACCCTGCTGTATTCCCCAGTCTGGGTTTGCCCGGCCAGGACCCCGTGGAGACATAAATTGCAAAGGAGGCCCAGAGCCCTCCTCCTCACCACGGAAACCATCATCGTGAGAGCCTTGACCACGAGGACGCATTAATGGACCACCACCTCCACGTCCTGCTGGAGGGATGAAAGCGATAAGTAACTGCATGGGTTTGTGCTACAGACAGGGAGGTGTAACTACCTAACCATAATGTGTCAAATCTAGCTGTTAACCTACACAATGCCTTTTGCAAAAATAATACCAATGTGTCAGCACCAAATCTGCACAAGAATACTGCAGAATGTGCATAACCCACTCAAAAGATAGACATAATGCTGTGGATGCCAAAAATGTCCCAAAATAATGCGTCAAAGGAAGCTTGCCTCTTCGATCATCTGTTCCCATGGGAGGCTCCGCATCTCGCCGCAGGCCAGGCCCATCATGCCAAAGCCGCTTGCGCAGTGGTAAAGCAGTTGTATCCATGGTCAACAAGGAGGGTGGTCTTTCATGGCCCCCTGCCGATGGACTGTTTAACCGGCAGTCCTCACCGCCTGCAACCATAAAATATCCACCCTTTGGTATGTCGGCATAATACATGAATAATGCCATAATTTTAGCAAATTTGAAATGCAATTGACAAACAATGATGAAGGATCCAGGACACTTTATATATTAGGTCTCACCCCGATGGGGAGGCTGATCCCGGCCTCTGCCCCTGCCATCCTCCTCATACTGCTGATGCTGGCCTGGACCACCCCGCCGAAATCTGTGCACAGCCCTGCACATGACTGACTTGTAAAGTAGTTTATGATTTCAAAGCAATTCCTAAACTGAATCCTAACTATACATGGCAAATGTAAAGTTTGTGGAAAAACTATCGACAACCCACCCCGCTACCCCCCCCCCCCCCCACTGCTGCAGCTCACTATGTTCACAACCACAAACATAAGTAGATACAGGGACCAATCAAGGACGAGAGAGAGGTTTCACTAACCCTTCTTTAAAAGGTTCTGGTGCTCCTCCATCATGGCCATGCCTTACTCCAGATCCTCTCCGGAGATCCCCATCAAAAGGCATTTTGAAGGGCTCATTTCCAGTATCAAATCTGCCCGAAAGTGAAAGGAGCATTAAAAAGTGAAACATTGTAATATATTAGGATTCAACGCTTAAAATAATCACCATCAATACAATAAATCGAACCAAGAGTCCATTATTCCACACAACAGTATTCAACATTACATGCATGATTAAAAAAAATATATATATATTAATATACACACACACACACACACACACACACACACACGGTGTTTTAAAAAGATTGAAACAATTTTGACTTCCTGCCATTTCTTTGTTTTTTGACTTATACCGTTTTCCTTTTCAGGGTTTGGTGGTTTTATCGTGGTATTTGTTCCCTGGGATATCTGGCATCATAGCTCAACTATGCCATTCACAGTGAAGCAGAAGACAAAAGTAGTGGCTCTGTGGTATGAGACAATCATATGTAGACACCCGCCGGAGGTTCTGCCGGAAATACGACCTCAGAACATGTGATGGACCCACAAATTGTGCCACTAAATGTATTGAGAAACATTTTGAGCACAACGGTACAATGCACAACAAGAGAAAGGGAAACAGTGGCAAGCCAGCATCAGTAACCAAGAGCCAAGCCAACATCGACGTCGTGCAGGATTCTGCAGTGGACAGTCCCAAGAAGTCCCACCGCCGGCGCTCCCGGGAGCTCGGCATCAAACCAACATCACTCTGGCATATCTTCACTAAGGAACTGAAGCTTTTCCCATGCATCATCCTTATTAGGCATAAACTGAGTCAAGAGGACGTGAGAAGGAGACTTGATATGTATAATTGGCTCAGTGACAGGATGAAGCGGTACCCAAACTGGATCAACCTAATCTGGTTCAATGATGAAGCCCATTTCCACATGAACAGTGCCATCAACAACCACAACAACATTTTGTGGGGGGCAAAACCACCTATGGAGATCACTGAGAGGTACCTGAAAGGGCCAAAGGTCACATGCTTCTGCACCTTCAATGCCAGATAAGGAATGCTAGGGCCTTACTGGTTTGAGAATGACAACAGCAGGACGGTGACTATCAATGGTGAATGCTACGGGGCTGTGCTCCAAAAGTTCCATAATGATTTAGCCTATACGGTCACCCCAAACCAGCTCAGCATGACCTGGTTTATACAAGATGGTGCACCCCCACCCCCCTCCCCGTTAACAGCTGGTGTCACCATTACTTTCCTGTGGCAGTTCTTCAGAAACTGCCTCGATGCCCTGGATACCGCTCATGACTGTGCACCCCATAGCCCAGACTTGAACTCTCTGGACTACTGGTTCTGGGGGGGGGGGGCTGCCAAAGGGTTCTGTCTATGCCAACCACCCTGCTGCACTGGATGATCTGAAGGAGGTATTATTCTACCTCTTGGCAGTGTCACATGAGACCTACAGAAAAGTTGGACAGAACTTTGGAGTCAAGATCAATGTCTGTCTGAACCACGGAGGGTCACACATCGAGAACGTCAATTTCAAGGATTTTCACGTAAATGCCAATTTCAGACTTTGGGCTCTCACTAACTCGAGCAGTGACTTATTGCAATAGTAATCAGTGATAGAAAATACAATGTCATAAGCTTTGAAGAAATGTTTGGTTCACGTTCCTGAGTTTTCTGTTTCTTTGTAAATAAACATTTAAAGTTGCATCACTCTTTTTGAAACACACTATAAATATAAAGTGCCTAGAAAAAGTGTCCACCCCCTTTCAAAATTTTCACCTCTTGTTGCCTTAAAGCTTGGAATTAAATTTCATTAAATCAGACTTTTTCCACCTTTATGTATGCATCATAACCCACAACTTCCAAGTGAAAACAAATTCTCCAAGTTTCAGAAAATTAATTAAAAATACAAAACGACAATTAATATCTTGGTTGGATAAGTCTCCACTGCCCTGAGTAAATACTTGGTGGAAGCACCTTTGACAGCAATTACAGCTGTGAGTCTGTTAGGACAGGTCTCTACCAACGTTGCACACCTTGATTGGGCAATATTTGCCCATTCTTCTGAACAAAACTGTTCAAGCTTCGTCAAGTTGCATGGGGAGCGTTGATGGACAAAAATCTCAAGTCATGCCACAGATTTTCGATTGGATTTAGGTCGGGGCTCTGACTGGGCCACTCAATGACATTTATCTTTTTGTTCCTTCGCCATTCCAATGTGGCTTTGGCTGTTGCTTCAGATCGTCTTGCTCTAAGGTGAACTTCTGTCCCAAATTCAGCTTTCTTGGAGGGGGCAGCAGGTTTTCCTCTCGGATTTTTCTGTATTTTGCTCCACCCATTTTCCCTTCTATCCTGACAATTGCCCCAGTCCCTGCTGAGGATAAACATTCCCACAACATGATGCTGTCACCACCATGCTTCACAGTAGAGATGGTGTTATTTGGGTGGTGCTGTGTTGGGTTTGCACCAAATGTAACGTTTTGCATTTTGGCCCAAATTTTCATCTTGGTTTCAGCAGCCCACAAAAGGTTTTTGCCACATGGCTTCAAAATCTCCGGAATGTTTTTTTTTACTGCCCTGAACAGGACTCAAGTTGAGTTTTTTAGGTAATGCTTCTTTTGCCACCTAGTGTCAGGCAGACTTGTAGAGTGCTTGGGATATTGTTGTCACATGCACACAGTGACCAGTCTTTTCCATAAAGGCATGTAACTCTTTCAAAGTTGCCATTGGCCTCTTGGTAGCCTCTCTGATCAGTCTCATCCTTGCTTGGTCATCTAGTTTGGAGGGACAGCCTGATTGAAGCAGGCAGGGTCTTGGTGGAACCATACGCCGTCCATTTCTTAATGATCGTCTTGACCGTGCTCCGAGGGATATTCAAGGCCTTTGAAATATTTTTATACCCATCTCCTCCATCTGTGCCTTTCCACAACTTTATCCTGGAGGTCTTTTGAAAGCTCCTTGGTCCTCATAGTTGAGTCTTTGCTGTGACATGCACGACCCAGCAGAGGAAACCTACAGGAACAGCTGATTTTATTCTGAAATAATCAGTCAAAACACTTGAACACAGGTGGAGGCCAATTAACTTGGTGTGTCAGTTTGAAGGCGATTACTTACACCTGAGCTAATTGACAATTGCCATTATAAGGGGGATGGACACTTATCAAACGAAGATATTCTAGTTTTGTATTTTTAATTAATTTTCTAAAATTTGTTTTTCACTTGGAAGTTGTGGGTTATGATGTGTAAAAAAGTGAAAAGTCTGATTTATGCAATGTAATCCAGGCTTTGAGCCAACAAAAGGTGAAAATTTGTGCATGTACACACATATATATATTATATATTATAATATAATATTATATATATATTATATATGTATATTTTTTTTAATCAGACACACCTCCTGACTGTTATGGTGAGCATCGCCGCGGATTATGTCTCACACTGTAAACCGTATAATCCGTACAAAGCAACCGTCGTCTGTCATCCAGACGATTGTTTTGCCAATTCAAACCATCAACAGAAGCACGTGATGTGATCGGCGGGCAAATCAAAACATGTGGAGTGTGACAAGCACTCCCCCGATCCCCATCGGACACAGTCCTACACCACAGTCACTACATCTATATATTACTAAAACTCTCATCATGTATGTA
>CM068954.1:146953403-146965146 GCA_035128595.1 Eptatretus atami
TATGTATGTTCCCGAAATACAGGCAAAATGGTACACGACAGTGCAAAATTTTTCAGCCCATCTTACTAATTATTCTCCTGCGGTGTGCAGTATCAAGTTTCGTTCAAATCGAGCAACGAAAAAATTATTAAAAAATCAATTCCCGATTCAGTCAAGTACTCTTCGGGATTATTTGATAATGCAAACAACCTCAGCGGTATAGTTCGCTGGAGCGATCTTTTTTGTTTTGAAATGATTTTTTTAATCAACCGCTGTCACAAAGGGAACACAACAGGTTCACGGGTCGTCTAGTGTGTACATATATATATATATATATATATATGTATATGTATATATATATATAATATTGTTGCGGGCTGGGGGTTGGGTGAGAGGTCCACTGGGGGGGGGGGGGGAAGCTACCTCGGCTCTCACCAGAATCCCCGGAATTGTAAGCCGTCACACACGGATAATTCCGTGACGCGGCGGGTCGCTAACCGACCGTGAATGCCAATACCTCAACCGCGAGACCCAGGGTCCTCCCGTCTATGGGTTAACTGGGTTACCTAATTAATCACGTGATTTCATTACCGGGGAACACGCCCTCGGTACGCCTTGTGCAAACCGGATCACTTTACCGGACCGGATGCAGCTGAGCGACATTGCCAAGAACGGACCGGCTAAAAGGAACAGATCGTTAAGAATAAAGTCCTGGCTAAGCTCGGATTCGGACCATACTGGATCAATGAAAGAACAGACAAAAACGAGCTGGGAACATTTCTAATAATACAGTAATTCATTTACAAGCAGGGTAGGAAAGCTATGTGGTACAGTAAATAGTTTAATTGGTGTGTGCAAGCAGAGATAGGGAAGAAAGGTGTGGTGCGGAAATAAACAAGCAACTTATGAAAGCGGATGCAGAGCAGACCATACGCCGAAAATAATAATAGTCTTCTGCAGGCTTACTTGATCGACAGCAGCCAGGATACACACACACACACACACACATACACACACACACACACACACACAACACACACACACACACACACACACACCACACACACACACACCGGTAAAGAGGAAGTGAAGCAAGACAGGAGAGGAGTTGGGGCTACGGTCTCTTGGTACCTTTGTATAATTGATTGCCCGAACGCGCCACCAATACATTTAGGGGGAATGCTCTGTGGTACGGTGCCCCTGACAGCTGGCACGTCGTTTCTTGCTTCGGGCAGCTTGCGTCGAGACCGTGGGGCGGTGAAGGAGGGGCTTGAGTTGGGAGGGTGGAGTCCAGAGCGAGTATACGGAGTGGTAGGTGGGACAAGGTGGGTGGGTGGGTGGAGTCAGCGTTGTGTGGGCGGAGAAGAGGAGGCGGAGTCCAGCAATGACGACAGAAGGCGGAGTCGAAGTCCAGCTTGAGCGGGAGGCGAGACAGAAAGAGAGAATGGCTCCGCTCGGACCTTTATAGGCCCCGCGGCACGGGGTGCGGGGCCACCCCGAAGCGTTGTCGTCACTCGAATCGGGCGCTCTGATTGGCCCCGACCCCCTGCGTGGCCCGGCCGTGATGGCCGGAAACCGCAACATTCCATTTCCGGCAAGATGATCCCACGCCGCAAAAATATCCCGCTCCGACCTCACGACATGACACGAATCGCCCACACCGAACTCCGCGCCATGAATTGCCCTGCAAGAACCCCCAGGCCGTGCCCTGACGACCGGCCGAGGTTGGAGTCAGTCCCGCATGCCCGCCCGGGCGCCCCCGACCAGCGCTGGCCAACGCGCCCGCTCCGTGTGCACCACGTGGCCTGAGCTGCACAACATTCCTCCGCCCGATCGCAGCTTCGCTGGCCGTAGAGGTGAGAAGACGCCTGCCGTCCGCGGGGAACATCCGTGGCCGCCAGCGAGGACCGAAGGTACGATGTTATGGTAAACCCATGCACAGACAGTAAGATGTGTCCATTCGTGCCCCGCTCTGGACGATAAAAAAGTCGCGAGCGGCGCATGAGTCTGCCTTTGAGCACATTCCGTACAGTGTGCGAACATCCACCATTACGCACGTGGCCAGCACTCGTGTTCACCCGATATATGTATATATATATAATAGTATTGAGCAGAGTACCTGCCCTACGGGCGATCTTGTTCCAAGTGTGCAACATGTTCTTCTGACACATCCCTTTATTTGGGTGGTGTGTAGGCAGACTGCTACCTCGATTGCTTCCGAAAATAAAATTAACCCGGGTTACGTATATGAAGCGAAAACATGCATGCTGATTATGTGAATATATAATACATTGTGGTTATGTAGCTTGGATAATTCCAAATGCACCCACCCAACCCCCTTAAGGAAAAAAATATAGTCAAGTTGGGCGATTTTTGTTTTCTGCAAAACTTGAAAGAATCAAACGAAACTTGCACTTGCACAACTTCAGGGTGCTCTCATTAATCCCTGAAAGTTTCAGCTTCCAAGGTCAAATCCTCTCAAGAAGTAGAGTTTCCAAACATACTGTAATCCATACACTTGCTCCATAATATACAAGATAGAAGGAAGAAGTGGATGTGACGTTATATACAAGCTGAATTTTTTGTTATTTCTATTTTAAGAATCCTGATAAAAGTGTGACGAGATGGTCGTGCACCATTACCTATCATCCCTATGCCGCTCCATGTCTGGAGGACGACGTAGATCACGGGATACCCCCTCTCGTCGCCTACTTGCTTCGTCAAACTCCCCTGGTGGCTGCGTACGGAGGTAAAATGGGATTGTGGAGGATAATACAAAAAAAAACAAAAAAAAAAACATTGCAACATTAAGAGGTACATTATAATCAAATCCTAAATATGCTTTATTCTTTCACAAAAGGTCATAATGCCCAGGACAACTCAGCACAAGATTAAAAAGAAACCAAGAAAGAGGAAGATTTCATCATTAAAATGGCGATCTGGACTTTTAATTTTGCATAAATGTATCCATCTTGAGTTCACAATACGCCAATGATGAGAAGACCAGGACTTACTGGAGGAAAATCACGACCTGATGGTCCATGCCTCCTCCATCCCTCCTCCGGGTGGCTTCGCCAGGGCTCTTCACCTGGGCCAGGGGGAAGCCCCCTTCTCCAGCCATCTTTATGCCGGGCTTCAAAATCAGGTAGTCCAGGTCCATAACACTCCTCCTCTTCATACTCTGAACCAATGGAAAGTTGTTTTATTTATTTGTTTATTTAAATTGCAACTACAGACTAAAAAATAAAAATCAAGCAAGAGTTTAAGATTTAAAAAACAAAACAAGCTCCTTTTAATTTCCAGTGGTTACAGCTTTTCTACTTCTCAGAGTGACTAGTTTCGAAAGTTAAATAAACCATTTTGGATTTGTGTATGTTCCCGTCGATTGTTGTGGCGTTTTGTTTCTGTCGATCATTGTTTGTGTTGTATATTCATTTCTCTGTCTGTGTGTCTGTTTAGTTACTTTGATCTTCTGTGCCTGCCTCGGCCAGTTGAACCTTTTCTCTGACTCGCAACACTCGCACACCGTCCGTCTTGCTTTTTTTCCCGATAATCTCTCTCCTTTTTCCCGCCCTCACTCAAATTTCTTCTTTTTTACCTTCTCGACCACAACAGGCCCCTTACTTCATCTTTAGATAGTCCATCTCGTTTCTTGTTGGCCATGTGTTCGACAGGCTCGTTTCCTCATTCATTCCTTTCTAAATTTTATCTTTCGTCAAACTCGTCCTTTTCCACCCTGCCTCCAAAGCCTTTCCTTCATATATTTTCAAAACTACCACAAATAATAATAAAACGTCCTTCGTCATTAACATGAATACAACAAATTGTGGCAAAACTATCAACATTTTCTTACTTTTTCTCCACCTCTTCCATCTTAGTCGGGTTTGGAGAATACATCTCCTGCAGGTGTGACACCACAGCAGTTGAAATGCTGCAAGTGCAGTGACCCCACTCGGCTGCAGGAGCCCTCGAGTCTGAATTGGGATCTATTGCAGCAAATTATTCATATTTGTGCCACAGGCCTCATCCCTCGGGTTTTGAGGCACAATCTGAGCTCATTCCTTAAATCATTCAGCCTGACGACTATTTTTCCTCATCCTCCCTTTTCTTCTTCCTGCAATATAATCCTCTCATCTATTTCCTCCTTATCTTTCACTCTGTCAACTCAAATCTTTCAAACATCAATTTTTAAAAAAATGCTTTATCTTCCTACACACATTTCCAAACATCCTTATTCTCTACTGCTTCCTCTTCTTTCCTTCCATTTCGTTTCGTTTCAATCCTGGATAGTTTGCAAACCTGCACCACGCCCATGATCACATTTATACAGTGCTGTCTTTATTTGTGCCTTCAAACATGCTTCTCGCCATTCCAATCCTGATGTCAGCCTTCGCTGGTCTACCCTTGTAATTTAATCAAAGCCATTTTGTAATGAGTATAGGATTAATGTGGTAATGCCCTTCACATCAGTAGCCGACTCGACATCTTCTTCATGCCAGGATCCCTCACATCCACTCCGGGTTCACCTGCTCCAACCCTGTCCCCTCCCTAATTCTGTGTCGCTCCACCCCATCTCCTCTGCACTCACCCTCCCTCAAAGCCATTCCCCACGTCCCCTCGCACCCCACCCCTGCCTCCACATTGCAGAACTCTACCAACAGCACCTCCTCACCAGTCCCCAACTGTATCGATCTCAAACATAAGAGGCCTCTGCTCCAATCTGATAGATCTCCCAGTCTAGGCCAGAACTGAAAAACCTGACATTATCTGCTTCACAGTATGTCCTTGATTCATCTGTACCTCTCTTGGGTGATTGTTTGAACGGGCGACTCTCCTGGGTGAACCCCATCTTGGTGGCGGCGTTGCAGTTTACATCAAGAACTCCATTTCTCACTGTCCATGTGTTGGGATTTGTACCTTTTTTGAAGCTTTTGTTTCTTCCCAGCAAAATCCACTCACTTGCAGTTAATTAAAAATATTTCTGCTTTGCTGTTTTCCACGTGAAGAGAGATAAGAAATGTGGTCAACCTTGAATGATCCATAGGAACATTGTGTAACTGGATCTGAGAGAAACCTCAGGTCCTGCTTATATACTTAATATACTGGTGTTGAAAGAACATAAACCAGTTGGTAAACCAGCTGGTCCTTTGATGAAAAGAAGGGCTATTCCATCTTGCTGGAATAAGACAACGTGGCAAGATAAACATATATAAGGGAGTGACTCTGCTATTCTGGCAGAGCATTCTCCGGGCTACCTCAGTTACTAAATGGCGTTCCTGGTTTTCTGCTCTCCGTGTGGCCACATGTAATTGATAGATAATAAACAGTTTTCTCTTAAGTATATCGACGTCCTCATGCCTCAGTGAAGGGTGAACGACGGCTCAGCACATGTATTGCTCTTCCCCCTCCCAAACCCCAGGAGTAGCTTTGGCTGTACTTTCCTCTCTACAATCACCTCTTTTTTTGTCTGTGTTCTGTACCATCCTCTTAACAGTGATGACTCAATGCTGCGTTGGAATTCCTCCACAAAAGTAGACTCTCCCTTATGCACAAATTTGTCCCATCTTGTCTGCAGTTATCATACCAATCCTCTTTCCCCTGCTACACAGTCATGTGGTGAGACAATTGCCTTCAAATAACTTCCTTTCTCTTCTTGAAAGGCATATTCGATGGAAGGCAACCTCAGATCATTCCACAAAGCCAACAAGTGTGTGTCCACTCTCAGCAGAGTCAGAAAATAACATTTGTCCAACATCAAGGATGAACTTTCAAATCAGTCTCCTTCCTCAAAGGCCGAGGAGCTACTGGTCAAGTCGGACTCTTGTCTATGATCCCCTTCTATCCCCTCCTCGACTTCAAATGACACCACAGCAGACTCTCTTCCCAAGAAGGCCGAATGCCTCAAATCCGTGTTTGTATCGAAATCTCGAGCATCTAATCCCTTGCTCCCTGTAAATACCCCACTCTTTCATACCGAACTGCTCATGGACACCAGCTTTCTCACCTGACTAGATGGAAAGGTTTCTGGCAACTCTAAACGCCAAATCTACAACAAGCTTGGATAGCATCCGTGCAAGTGTCCTAAAAATCTGCTCTGCTGATCTTGCACATCCTCTCTCTGCTCATTTCCCCCTATCATTACCCTGCACACGCCAAGTGAAAAGCGGGGTTGAGCAATTGGTTCAGGTTCGTCCGTCCACCTGATCAGTTAATGATCGAGCAACAGCTTATTTAAATTGAATGTTATATTTTGAACACAAATCGGAACATGAATAGTAAGACAAGTCTGTCGTTTTACCATACTTTGGCTGAATTCATCCTGATCGCACATGTGCAGATTGGAGTGAGATAATATTTTTTACTCTTTTCTGCCTGCTTGGCAGAAAAAAAAGAGTTGAAAAACATTCCAAACAGGAAACTAACTGTTTTTAAGGATTCTATAAAGGACACAAACAACAGGCACGAATAACTAATGTAATGTGTTAGATAGGGTGATGTGATAGACACTGGGTACAATGGTGGTAAAACCTGGAATTAATTTATTGAATGCCTTTAAACCTTAATTTTAAAAGTTAATTATATACTTGAATACTGCAGAACACAAATCATCTTCATAATACTTCCAAGAACCTCCAGTTTTTCAGTACTTTGACATTTCTTAAGGGTGGTGTACAAGGGTGGTGTACAAGGGTGGTGGTATAAGGGTGGTACATTAGAGTGCTTCATAATGCTAAACTTCCAGATTTAATTTTTTTTTGAACGATCTTTAAAACGATTGTTTTATTAAAATTTAAATATATACTTCAACACTGCGTGGGGTATCTTGTTCTGTGAACTCTCTGGTTTGCTCTTGGTCACCTGCAGTCTACATGGAAATCGGCCAACATCAATGAAATACACAAACGTGGTGCACAAACAGATGCTCTTGATTGAAGTCCGATGAACTTGCTTCCAATTATAAACAAAATAATGGAATTCATCATCGCAGTTGACATTAAATAGTTTGTTTTCACCAATGGCCTGATCATAGAACATCAGTTCAGACCCTGACACTCCACCTTGATGTGCTGCTTCCGCCCTCACAACAATGGATGGAGTTCCTCAATCTCAGAAATGAGAACACAGCCACCTCTGGACATATCCTCAGCATTTGACCGTCTGAATCCCACCTTGCTTTCCAAACCCTCTGCCCATGGCATTCGAGGCCACCTCCTCTCATGGTGTAATAACTTCCTCCACTCTAATAGCCAGCACGTGGCTCTCAATGGGATATTCTTATCTCTCCTTGTCCACGCTGGAGTGCAAAGCCAAGTCCAGGGTCTTGGGCCCAGTCCCCTTTCTCATCTTCATCAGTGACCTTTCTAATTCTCCAGAAAATGTTGCTTATATCTTTGCTGATGACTGCATCCTCTATCAAAGCATTTCTCATCCTTCAGATTGGCAGGCAGTAGCCTCTCCCTCCTCTGCAGACATTGATAGAATCCAAAGTTGATCAAACCCTGACTTCCTCCACTCGCATAACCCCCTACCCCACACCTTGATGCCCCTGCCTCACACCTTTCTCAGCTTGACGCCATGGAAACAAAGGCCTTCAAGATCATTGGAATCTCTCACGATGAAGCTGAGTCTATGAGCTCATCACTTTGCAATCGCCGTCAGGTCGGTGGTGTGTCTGTCTTCTTCCGCCTCCTTTCTGGTCTTGCACTCTTTGCCCTCTCTGTGCTTTGTCCCCCACAGGTTTCTGCAGGGCACACGCGGTCCAACAACAACTCCCGTCCCCCATTCTACTGAAACTGCCAAAATCCAGTCACTGCTCACCTCCACTCATTCATTTTTCTTTTTTCCTGCCTGTGGAACCAACTTCCACATCGGCTTCAATCTCATTTCTCCCTCCATGTCTTAAAGACAGCTGTTCACCACAATCTCAAATCCTCCCCCATCCAAAACCATTATCTTTTCTGCCCTCGTTAACCCTCTCCTCATGCCTCCACCAAATATAGATATATATATATTTTTTTTTTGCTTCTGCATCCAACTTGTCCACCCCTTGTGTTCTCCCATATCCCTCATCGTTATTCGCATACCTTGTTTGTCCGTCTCAGTCGATGTTCTCCCTCAGCTCCGCTGTTGTCATTTCCCCCTTCTCCTTCTGTTCCTTTTATGGTGCATCCTGATCCATTGTGTTCTCACACCTTCACGAGCCTTGACAATGTATGCAAAACCCCCCCACTGAATATACCTTTCAACTCTGATAAGTCAGTCTCTGACTGAAAGGACTGGATGGCAAACCCTCCCATCTACTTTCTCAATAAATCTCTTGAAGTTCTGTCACAAACATTTGGGACTTGCAATTTGCCATGATCTTTCTTGGGCAAACCATGTATCCAAGTTTGCCTCCAAAGCATGCTGGAAATGGGGCAATCTATGTCGGGCAAAGTATTTCCTTGGGATATCTGAACTTTTATCAGCTTACAAGGCCTTCATCTGCAGCTTGATGGAGTACTGCTCCCCCCTTTGAGCTGGCGTCCATGCCTCACACCTTGCTCAGCTTGATGCTGTGAAAACCAAGGCCCTTAAAATCATTGGAATCTCCCACGATGAAGCCAAACCTCTAGGCCTGGTCCTCTCGCATTCATGACAGGTCGGTGGCCTCTCCATCTTTTACCACATCCTTTGTGGTCTTGCACCCTCTGCCCTTTCCTTACTCTGTTTCCCCCAGGTTTCTACAGGGCACGTGCATAACCCACTTCTGGTGAAAATCCAAAAATATAGGCAAACTGCTCACCTCCACTCAGTTGTTTCTCTTTTCTCTCACCTGTAGAAGCAAGTTCTTCCATCTGTTCAATCCCATTTTTCCTTCAAGAAAGTGCTCACCACCACCCAGGTCATAAACATTCACACCAATGATCTTTTCTACTCTTTTTAGTGCCTCCCCCCCCCCCCCCCACACCTCTCACTTTTCATTTTTACATTCAATCTCTGGTTTCCCCATCCTTTTCTTGCTGTGTTTGAGATTTTATCCAACTTGTGCACCACCCTGAATGTTCACCACCCCCTCCCTTTGATCTCATCCTTTCCCAAGCCCATTCTTCCTGCAAGTGTCCCTCTTTCCTGCTGTTGGTGTGTTCCCCCCTTTCCACGATGTTCTTGTTATGTTATGTTCTGGTCTGTTCTGTTCTGTTCAGTGTTATAGATCTTCCACAAGTCTAGACTGAGTACCAAAAACCCCTAAAAAACAGCATCTAATCAACAGAGCATTTAAAAAGCTTAAAACAGACCAAAAACGAACAAAGGACAATAGCTTAACAAAGATTTGTACTTACGATTATAATCTTCTTTGAATTCCCCCTGCCCAGAGCATTCCTGTCTCGGCCGATTATTATCAAAGCCATCCTGTCGGGGTCCACGACCACCTCTGAATCCTCTACCTCCTCTTGGCCCTCGATAATCAAAACCTCCGGGAAATCTTCTACCTCCTCGACCTCCAGATCCTTCAAATCTTCCAGAACTATCGAAACCGCGGCCTCTGGGACCGTGATGGAAACCACCCCGGTCAAAATGACCCTGAAATTCTGGTCCCCCAGGGAATTCGGGTCCGTCAAAGTGTCTTGGAGGACCTCTTTGATCACCCCTCAGCTCAAGTCCATCAAAATGTGGTTGTGATGGAAGTCCGTGTTCGTCAGGACCACCCGGCCCGCCACTGTGAAAGCCAGAATCCTCAAATGTTTCCTTGGGACCATCTCTGTAATCTCTGGGTCCAAGAAAAGAACTTTGCTCTTTTTCCCTTGGACCTGGGTGGGCGTTTTCAGGACGAATCTCTCCTGGCAGATTAGAGGTGCAAGAAGGGGGATAGTTATGATGGTGACCTCGAAAAGGTATATCCACAACCAAAAAATTAATATCACACGTTTTTAGTCAAAGTTGCTCCATAAATCTGTCAGCAAGCATAACAGTAAGGTACAAGTCATGAGAAAAAGCAAAGCGAAGAGAACGCTGAACTATACCTCGAGGGGGACCCACAGAGCCCTGGTTTAATGCTGGAGGTCGGATTGTTCCAGGCATCATCTGAAGGGGCAGGATGTGTGTGGATAAGACAGAGTTTTGCAGTAATGAATAAGCAGCAATGAATTTTGCAGTAATGATGAAGAACAGTCTAATAAGACACCTATGAACAAAGTCAATTCTGATTGGACGTTCTCGACTGATGCGTCATCTCCCAATGGTCTAGGTGGGAGGAGTCTGTTCAGTGTTCAGCTCTCCAATTGGAGGTTGCAGAGTCCGAGGCAGATCCTCTGAGGCTGTTGTCGAATCTTCTTCATAACCAGACGTGATTTTGAGACTAGTTTGTGTTCCTCTTCTTCTTTGCACAAACAAGCAAAGAAAGTGGACAGACTCTGACTGACAGAATCAAACAGCATGTCCCTTTGTCCATCAAGAAAAACACAATTGGTACACGACGACAGCCGGTACGTGCTTGTAGGAAGGTGCCAGCATCAATCCCAACATTGTGTGCATCCGCTATTGGACAGCCTTTGATTGAGAATGCAAACTGTGCTGAATATTATAATGTGGATGCATTCAAGATATTGAGAAGAGGACGAAGTATAACGCATCTCCGAATAAGAGAAGCGCCATTTATCTATTCCACGGACCCCATGTTATTCGACCACACCCTCATGAAGTTATGAAGAAGATTCGACCACACCCTTAGAGGCTCCGCCTCAGACTCTGCAACCTCCAATTGGAGAGCTGAACACTGAACAGGCTCCTCCAACCTAGACCATTGGGAGATGACGCATCAGTCGAGAACGTCCAATCAGAATTGACTTTGTTCATAGGTGTCTATTCGACTGTTCTTCATCATTACTCATTCACTTTGTGCGAATTTCACCTGATGAGAGCACAACGAAAAGCTTTGTGGTTTTCTTTTCATGATAATGTCCTTCAAAATGTCTCTGTTTATGTCTATATTAAAATTTTAACTTTGTATGAAAAGAACAACAGCATTTCTCAACACATCCAGGAAAATTCCAAAAGATGAGACCAAGGCCCCAAGTCTCACTTGTGGTGGTGGTGTTGGTAAAGGAGGACCCTTTGGAGGTCCATGGGAAGAAGGCTCCCCTCTTCCAGGGGGACAAGATTGGGGTGGAGGAGGCCGGTGCAGTGGTCCCTGTGGTGAAGGTCCCATTCCTGGTCCGGGAAAGGTTGGCCCAAGTCCTGGTTGTGGACAACCAAAGGCACCAGGGCCTGGGCCGTGTCCAGGGCCAATGGTTAGACCTGGACCTGGTCCAGAACCAGGTCCAAGGCCAGGGCCACCGGGTCCAAGACCGGGGCCGCCGGGTCCAAGGCCGGGGCCGCCGGGTCCAAGGCCGGGCCCGCCGGGTCCAAGGCCGGGCCCGCCGGGTCCAAGGCCGGGCCCGCCGGGTCCAAGGCCAGGCCCGCCGGGTCCAAGGCCAGGCCCGCCAGGTCCAAGGCCAGGCCCGCCGGGTCCAAGGCCGGGCCCGCCGGGTCCAAGGCCGGGACCGCCGGGTCCAAGGCCGGGACCGCCGGGTCCAAGGCCGGGCCCGCCCGGTCCAAGGCCGGGGGCGCCGGATCCAAGGCCGGGGGCACCGGGTCCAAAGCCGGGGGCACCGGGTCCAAGGCCGGGGGCGCCGGGTCCAAGGCCGGGCCCGCCGGGTCCAGGTCCGGGCCCAGGTCCAGGGCCGCCCGGTCCAGGGGCACCGGGTCCAGGGGCGCTGGGTCCAGGGCCACCAGGTCCAAGGCC
>CM068954.1:146965156-146988680 GCA_035128595.1 Eptatretus atami
GGTCCAAGGCCAGGGCCACCAGGCCCCAGACCAGGGCCCATTACCCAAGGCCCATGCATCATATGCCCAGGAGGCGGTGGAGGGAGATGAGTAGGAGGTGGAGGATGACGAAAATGTCCCCGTGGACCAGGTTGGTGGAAGTGCTGCTGCTGGTTGGGAAGCCCATGATGGAATGGAGGGGGTGGAGGGAGACCCAATCCAACAGGTGGCATCTCCATTTTAATCTGCACTGGATGCTCTGAAATGACATGCTGTGTGGCAAGAAAAGCAACAAGTCAATCTCAAGTGTCAGATGGTTATCTGTGGTGCTTTGCTATTAAATTATTATTGAGCATTCAGCAGGCTTCCTTGGGATATGAGGCAACTCAAGAGTTCTGTACGAATGATGGATTTTTATTTTCCTGCAAAAAAGTTAATGTCCTGAATAACTGAAAAAGTTACTCTTTAATCGTTCTTATTAAAAATAAATATTCATTTTGTTCATCATTCAATCTTATTTTTTTACATCTTCCAACATTTCTCACGAGTTCCCTGCCTTCTGACAGCTAAATGAGAAACAATCAATTTGAAGAACCTGCACAAGTCCCAATTCCACAAACAAGTTCAATATGACAACCACAACAAAAGGTTTATCCACAACTTTGATACAATTGTTCCAGTGCATGCAGTGTCATGCACAATGTCAACATACTGCCTTAATACAATTGTTGTTTAAAAAATAAACAAACAAAGCGTCTTAAGAGCCGATTTACATACACGTGCAAAATTAAGGATTAAAAAAAAACACATTAATCAGCATTAATCAGAGGAGGTAAAAAAAAGAGAAAGGTGAGGTGGCAAAATAAAAGGTGGCATTAGCAAAGAGAATGATATGTTATGCTTAAAAACTGAAAACACACACACACAACGACACAACAGAGTTTGTAAAGTAATCTCCTGGCACATCTGCAAAAACTTCGATATCCCAGTTCCAGAAAATTTGGAGGACATGAACCAAAAGTAATCACTGAAAAGCATTGCGACCTGATATCACACTAAGGTACAAAAAAAGAGAAGAAGGCATTGCTTGAGGTGTTAATAGCAGTGATTTTGCACTAAACGATGCAGAAATCAAGAAAATGACAAAATACCAAGACCTCAAGAATGAAGTGAAAATATCCTGGAAGCTAAAGAATACCAAAGTTGTACCAGTGATAGCTGGAGCAATGGGAATGATGACAAAGATCCTCACAGAGATATTAAACCAGAGTTGGTGTCAAAGCCACCCAATGCTGGCCTGTTTATACATTTATCGGACGAGTCTAATAATATTTTTTATAATGCATTGCAGTGGTCTGATCCAAATAATTTTAAAGCAATATATGTATTTGTATATTGTAATCAGTAAAAAAAGTGTGGTCGATAAAAACATTAGAAAGGAAATAACTTGCACCAAAAACTTTTCACGCTCATGCTGACGCTGACGCTGACGCTCACAGCCGGGGGTATCGCTATAGCTCTCTGTTCTTCGAACATTGCAGTGAAGTCTGATCCAAATAATTTTAAAGCAATATATGTATTTGTATATTGTAATCAGTAAAAAAAAGTGTGGTAGATAAAACATTAGAAAGGAAATAACTTGCACCAAAAACTTTTCACGCTCATGCTGACGCTGACGTCACGCTCACGCCGGGGGTATCGCTATAGCTCTCTGTTCTTCGAACAGGCGAGCTAAAAAACATCCCTGGAATATTACTACAAAGAACTACAGTTGGAAGCTGTCTGGGCTCAGTGAACGATCCTGAAGAGAGCCCTCGGCACAAAACCTTGAGAACAGAAAACTTCACAGCTTGGTCCATGAATCGTGACTCCTTACTGGAATGAAGGTGGATACTTTGAGCCCACCCTGGGAGGTCTCCATTCCACTCTCTGAAACCCACATATGTAGATACCAATCAACGACACACACACATGGAGGTGGATACTTTGAGAGCTGGTAGGTCTTAGTTTCACCTCCTAAAACCCACCCACCACATGTGGAGATAGCAGGCAACAACAGCAACTTGTACGTACAGTGTACACACACACACACGCACACACACACACACACACACGTATTGATAAGTGGTATCATTTGGCAATAATAACAACGAATGGATAATCCCCACCCTGGGCCAAGCACATTGGAGCTGGGTGAAAGGCAAGCTAGTGTTCACGTAGTACAACAGGCAGGTGTGCTACAAGGCCGTGAAGACCAATAAAAATTTGGTCCAATGGACCAGCGGGCCCACTAGTAAATCAAAGCAGGTAATGTAAACACTGTACAGGAATTTAGTGAAGCCTCATCTGGAATATTCTGCAGTTTTGGTCATCCCATCTGAGGAAGGATATAGTTGCCCTAGAAAAGGATTCAGCATCAAGCAAATCTATTGATTCCGGGCCTAGCGAGACTCAGCTACGATGAGCGGCTGAATGAGGTAGGACTTTATACATGAGAAAGGAGGTGGTTACGAGCAGATGTGATCGAGATGTTTAAGATAATGAAGGATAGAGATAAAATAAATGGAGATTTTCAGCAGAATAGACAATGACAGGACCAGGGGTCACAGCCTGAGAGTAAAGAAGAGGAAAGTTTGAATGGTAGGAAGGCAAGAGTCTTTCACTCAGAGAATAGGTAATGCAATGAATGATCTCCCTGGAAAGGTAGTGGCAACTGAAATAGCATATAGGTTTAAACTGAAAGTAGATACTCTACTGGTCAAAAGTTTTAGAACACCCCCATTTTTCCAGTTTTTACTGAAATTTTAAGCAGGTTTATGTTTCAATGTACTCTGAAATTAAAGCAGAGAACAATAAACAATTGCAGATAAAAAAAGAAAACATAGAATCGTTTTGTTGAACAAAATTCAATCTAAATTTTTGATTCATCAAAGTAGCCACCTTTTGCAGATATAACAGCCGAACATACTCGTGGCATTTTTCCACAATGGAAATCAAATATTGTTCGGAAGTTCTTCCCAACACTGCTGCAGAAGTTCCCACAAATGTGTTGCACTTGTAGGTTGCTTTGCTTTCACCCTTCTGTCCAGTTCATCCCAAACCAGCTCGATGGGGTTTAAGTCTGGAGACTGTGCTGGCCATTCATGATTTGAAAGCCCGACCGTCTTGTTCGTTTCTTCTAAGGTAGTTCTGACATAGCCTGGAGGTATGTTTAAGGTCGTTATCTTGTTGTAGGATGAACCCCTGACCAACTTGGCGTAGACCAGAGCGTGGCGCTGCAAAATGCTGTGGTAGCCCTTTTGGTTCAGGGTGCCAGTCACTCTGTGCAAGTCGCCGACTCTGGATCCAGCAAAAGAGCCCCAGATCATCACACCTTCCTGCCTCCATGTTTGACAGTTGGTGTCACACACTGAGGAACCAAAAAACAAGAGAAATGCCATCCTTTCGCCGACTCGACGGCATACAAAAACCTGCGTGATGAACCGAAGATTTCAAATTTTTTATTCATCGGTCCATAAGACCTTCTTCCAGTTTTCAGTAGTCCACTGGGCGGTGCTTCATGGCCCAGGCAAGCCTCTTTTTCTTATTTTGCCATCTTAGCAATGGCTTTCACACTGCCACTCGACCTGCCAAACCTGCAGCTCAAAGTATTCTCTTCACAGTTGAAACTGAGACTTCCTTACTTCGACCAGTGTTAAGCTGTGCTTGAAGCTGCTGTCCTGTAAGCCGCCTATCACAAAGCTGTTGACTCAGAAACTTGTCTTCTGATTGTGTTGTGGCTTTGGGTCTGCCAGACCTCTTCCTGTCAGAGTTTCCTCCAGTTTCCAAGTGCCTTTTGATGGTGTAGGACACTGTACTCACTGACACCTTGGCTTGCTTTGCAGTTTCTCTAAAGGAAAGACCTACACTTTTAAGGGTTATAATGATCTGTCTGTCTTCCTTTGTTAATTGTCTTTTTCTCGCCATTATGATAGCGATATACTACTTCCTGCAGTGCAATATTGTCCAAATAATACTTCAGAGGGTGTAGCAACACAGTCTGTTCCAATACTGCTTTTATACAGACAGAGGGTTTGTAACTAATCAACAAAAGTTGGGGCACCTGGAGGAATTGTTTGCATCAACTTTCAAGGATTAATTTACTTCCATTGCTGCAGAACAGCTGCAGTTGCTAACCCATTACTTGTTCCTTGAAAAGGGACTTTTTTAACAACTCTGAAATTTACATTATTTTTCAGTTTTTGGTTTTAACAACCTAAACTTTTTTTTTAACCTCTGACAGTTTACCGCTTAGCTTTGTACCATTTCAGGTTATTCACTGGACTTTAACTGCTTAAATTTCAGTAAAAACTGAAAAATGGGGGTGTTCTAAAACTTTGGACCGGGAGAGTACGTATGGAGAAACAGTGGGGATAGAGAGGCACATGGATATTGGCAGGACTGGTATGTAACTTAGGTATGGATGGGATGATTATACACAGGTCTATGGATGGGTTTCCTCAAAATAACGAAAGTGCTGTTGGCATTTGCTAACCCCTCACCATACAACCCGTTCCATCATAAAAAATATATATTTAAAAATAAAAAAATTACTAATGATGTCCCTGTGTCCTGTCCCACTGTTGCCCTGCCCACTCCCCACTCCTCTCCCACCCACCCCTTAGTGAAGTTAAGTAAATGGTAAAGATTGGGTTCACATCATAGACGATGAATAAACTGATAGATTAAATCAATGGGTTACAAATAAGCACAGCCACAGTGGGTCAAATGGCCTCCTCCTGTGTTCAAGTTTCTTTTAATCGCCTCCACTCCCACCCTCAAAAATGAAATTTGTGACATTCACAGCTGTAGACAACTTACCTCCACCATAGGTGGGTTAGAAAATGACATTGGTTCTTTATGAGCTGGTGGCTCATTCTCAGTCTTTATGTCTCCCACAGGGATTATTGGCACTTTGTTTTGGTTCCACGCCTGGGATAAACACAGAGGATAAAAGATGGACAGAAGAAGAAGAAAAGCATGGTGCAAAACACTTAAATCATGAAATAAACATTTTGAACATTATACAAGATAAGGTGCTTTCAAGCACCTTATCTCATAGACAACTCAAAAAAAATTGAGATTAATGTATATTTTAAGGAAACCAAGAAAAAGATGGTGAATGCATATTGTAGCGAGGGATACAAATACCATACATAGCTGATTACCGTTTCAATGAACGAGACTACAGACAAAGCTGGTCACCATTTATGGTACATTCAACTAGAAAGTAGAATTCGAAATGAATGTGTCAATGGATATGCCTCCGCCTTTGTTAGATGTTTAGATGTTAATCCACTGTTACCATTGAGAAAGATAGAGATAGAGACAAAGAGAGAACAAAGAATATATAGAGATAAGTAGAAGAGAGAGAAAACGTCAGATGCTTCTAACACGAGTTATGGTGTGCAAAATGATTTTCAATAGGAACGTGACCTTTGACCTGGTCAGTCTAAAATTGAATCAGTTCATCTTTGTATTACAGTCCACAAGTTTCTTAAGTATGGTTGAAATCTCTTGAGTGGTTCATAGGTTATTGCAATAACACAGATTTTCAATAAAGGACACTTGACCTAATGCCTTTGTCCATTTGAACCCAAAATTTAATCAGTTCATCATTGCAACACAGTCCATACCTGTACCTCAAAACTGTGCTGAAAACCAATATGAATTGTGTGATAATTACATAACAGAAGCTCAATCACATCAAAAATGCTACATTTCAGGTTAAATTGTAACCAGAGATGAAATGCAAAATCCACCATTAAGGCCAGAATCCAAACAACACAAAAGTGAGAATGTGTAAATATATCATCCACATACTGACATAGAATTTTGACACGTTTACACAGCAATTCTTCATTTAAATCTCTGCTCAAACAAGATGCTATCAGAAATTGGAAAAGGTAGGACAGTCATTGTTGATTTTGTGTGCCCGATGCATCTACTCAGTATTACCAAGCTTACCTGCTGGAACTGTGGAGGAACAGGCTTAGAATATGGGATCTTTTTGAGAGGATGTTTCTTTTGCTCCTTAATCAACTCCTCCACACCCCAGTCAAGTCCTGGGATCGTCGGCTCTGACTCGCAGGCCTCTTCTGTCACTAGTCATGGAATGGGTAAGTAAGCTGGAATATCAAAAGGTTCTTAAAGAATGGTGCTGCAGATTGCAGACCAACAACATAATGTACAATTTCTAGCTTGGAAAACTGAAAGATTAAAAACAAGTTTGAAAATAGCAACAATTTTAATGAATGAGATAACACAAAAAACGGATGGACGTCGAACAAACAGCAGACGAATGGTGGCATTTTGAGTTGCTCACTTACCTTTCTGTTCCTGCTCCAAAGCCTGCTTTAGCTGATCTGGAATTCCCATGCCAGGGATGGCTGGGGCACTGAGTGGCTCTGTATCATCTGCACATCAAACATTCAACTTGGTCACATTGTGAGCCATTTGGAAAAGGTGGGAGAGGTTATTTATTTATTTACATGGTTTTGCACAAATGGAAAACCAAAACCTTCATCAATTCAAAAAGTAAGAATACCAAATTACATTCTACACATCACGATTTTTCAACAGTATGGAAGCATTATTTTATAGTTTAGTTGATGAAAAATATTCAGAAATATCAAAGCTGAGTTTTGATTATTTGCACGCCATACACCACGTGAAAGACTTTTCCAGTTTAAACAACTCACATTTACAGGCAGACATCTATAGCCTCATATAGATTTGCACCTCTCACCATATTCAGCCATCATTTCATCAGTCATGGAGCCTGGGAGGAGATTTAAGTTGTACCGATCCCGCATTTTGTCTCCAGGACGATTCCTAGTCCAGAATTTGCTGCAAGAAAACAAAGATAGTTTAAATTTACTGATGTTGAAGGAGAAAAAAGACATTAACAGAGTTAAAGAAATTTCTTCTTTACATCCCTTGGTCCTACAATGTTTGAAATAAATACTGCTGTCATCACCATGCAGACAAAACCAGACTCCACAGTGTTGTGGCTCAGAACCATCTGCTTGATTCCAACCCCAGCTGAGTCATGGCCCCCCCCCAAAAAGCGCACGTACTGCTGTCACACGCGATTCAAGGATAGAGGATAGAGCGTGGACATTGGAATCCCATGGGGGAAGAAGATTTCTCCCTACAAATACTGTACCCTGCTGACTGCAGAGAGAAAATGGCTCCCACTAGATGGTGCCACTGACACCCATTGTGTTTCAGGAGGTAACTTTACCCAAGATCAACAACCGTGTTTGTCTGATATCAAGTCCTTTGGTGTGTGTGTATGTGTATGTCTATGTATGTATGTGTGTGTGTGTGTGTGTGTGTGTGTGTGTATATGTGTGTGTATATATGTATGTGTGTGTGTATATGTATGTGTGTATATGTATGTGTGTATATATGTGTGTGTATATTGGGTGGTCGCTAGACTACCGTTATTCTCAGGTTTTCCGTCTGTCTGCATGCATGCATGTAATGGACAGCTCTGGAGGCCAGAGGAGTCAACCGATTTTGATGAGACTTGACAGGTAAGTTCATACCAGGATCTAGTTGTATGCTTTGAGCACCGTTGCTATGGACGCCACCGTTGCCTAGCAACGGGACTTTGAAAATTTGAAAAATCCTAAAAAATTAATTTTTTCGAAAATCAAAAATCGGCTTCCAGGCTTTTATGCGCACTATAATGAAGCTCTTTGTCCAAAAATTTCAGCCCGATCCGTCAAAAACTGTATGACTAGTATGCAATTATATAGCAGACCACCCATGTCGCCTACCGGCTTGTGTGTAATATGTTACGGCTGTGGAAATTCGCAAACACCATTCAGGTCCCGTAGGTGAGGTATTTTTTTTAAGTACATGTATAGTTAGCCCAAACCCATTGTTTAGAGGGAATTAATGTGATTCATTCGGGCGGACACTTTGAGTTAGTCGGTTTTCTGTTCTTTCATTATTTTCGAACCAACCACATTTCAACCTCAACCACGCCACCACTTCAACAACGCCAGCACCGCCACCCCCACAACCACCACACCATCTTCGCCACTACCCCCGCTGACGAACGCCATCCTCCACGGTCCACACTACGACGGTTTCCGCTGGAAACGGTCGAACATGAGAAGGGAAAGAAGAAGTCACCACAGCGATGGCGGCGGGTTTTCCCGCCTGTTTCTTCCTGGCCCGGCGCCAGACGGATTTTCCTCGCCCCCCGCATGGCGCGGGAGGGGGGAACGAGAGGGAACGCCCCTTCTCGAAGCGCCTCGAAGGAGGGTGGAGCCAGAAGAACGGGCGGGCGCCGGGGTATAAGAGTCAGAGGCGCAGGAGGCATTCGGTCTCTCTTGGTTCGGTATTCTCGCTCGTGCTCTCAGTCGGTGTGTTCGTGGTTCGGCTCGGTGTACGCAGTCGGTGCTCGGTCCGTGGCGTCGGGGACCAACACGAGCAGGCACGAGGCACGCCGGAGAGGCTTCGCCGACCACGCTCGAACGGAGTCACGGCCAGACGGGACCACGTGGGAGGACGGTCGCCAAGGACTCGAACTCAGGGAAGTCGCGACTTCCATTTTCTTTTGGGTTTTGTGTGAACGTGTGTGTGTGGGCCGAGTCCCGTCAAGTAGAACTGTACAAGTGTTGCCGAGTGTACGCGTATTCGGTCGTAGCTCTGCATTGTTGTGTTTGTTTTAACTTGCATAAATACATGCTTTATGTGTGCTTTTTGTGTGTAAATAAAATGCGTGCTTGTTGAATTGTTGCCCCGTTTCGCTGCGAGTCCTTTCCTTCGTGGGTCTCCATCTTGCTTTACGTAAAGGGTTTGAGTGGGCGCGGGACGCCCGATAATTAATCAGGAACCGTCGAGGCCGACGATAACACCGCTCGGTTATCCCGTTAGCACGGAACGGATCGCTTAAGCGGCCCGTGTCCGAAGTCGACCTGCGGCGAGGTGCGATCGCCCGGTTTACCATCCGCGTGGGTACTTAGGTAGGTCGAGTTTGGCGAACAACCCTATCCCACGCGGGTGGCCAATTGGCACGATCGTGGTGAGGCCGAAAGGCCCACCCGTGACTAGATCCCGGCGTTAGTCCGAGAGGGTCACGACTGAATTGTCCGTCCGGTGGGCGAGGCGGTCGCGATTCGAGTCACGTGGCCGTTCGCACGCCGGCGGCGCGAATTCGCAACACTGGTGTCAGGAGTGGGATTCGAACCCACGCTTCCAAGGGAGACTGCGATTAAATTACCCGTTACGTGGAATAAGATGGCGTCTCAAGGCGAGCGGGAGCCGGGGGTAATAGAAATGGATGTAGAGTGTTTAGAATCCATGGCTCAGGATGGAATCCCCATGCAGGACATTGGTGTGCAGGAACAATTACTCCCCAACCAAACGCAGAGCCCGAAATAGGTGCGGCGGCGGCCGCGGTGTATAACACCTCCCTCCCCTCTCCACCAAAACCCCCGATCCTGGCCGAATCGGCTCAGCTAATGCCCCGAAATGGCCCGGCTATTCGCCATGCTGGAACAAATGAACAACAAAATGGAAGGAATGAATAACGAATTAAACAACAAAATGGATGGAAATGCACTCAAAATCAGTGGGGACATGCATGAAATGAAAACGAACATGGAAACAAACACAAACGAAATGAAAACGAATATGGAAACAAATGCGCAAGGAATGAAGGAAGAAATAAAAGAAATGCGGGTAAACGCAGCAAATGGGCCGAAGCCTGCAGGCGGGCATGAAGGCTACAACAGCGAAGTGCGTAATGGCGACGCCACGTGTGGGAGCGAACGAGCTGGGAGGGGGTGCAACGGTTGTCAGGCCCGCGGTGAAGGCGGGTGAGGAAAAAATAATCGGGAGACGTGTTGGGCGAGAAGTGTGGAGGTGACGGAGGGGTGACGGTGACCGAGAGGGAAAAATTAATTGGGGTGACGGAGACGTGCACGAAGGAAATAAAAATAGTGGAGTGTGAGAAAAGACTTCAAGACATGACGAAGAGAGTTGATAAGCTGGGACTGGAGGTAAAAACGGAGACAGAGGAACTGGGAAGACGGATAGAAAACACAAGGGCAAGCCGGAAGAACAGTTATAAGCCAAAGCAAGGTCGGAGGGTGCGGAGATGAGAAAGGAATTGGAAAAGAAAGTTTCTGAGTTACAAACGAGCTGAGGATGTTGAGAGAGGAAAGAACGAGAACGGAGAATGAAACGTTAAGGAACCACGCTGTACAGATCAAACAGTTGGAAGCAAAGGCCAGATAAAGAATGAGATGCAAGAAAGAGTAATGATGGAAGAACGAATGAGACAGAAGAGGAAATCGATCAATGGAAGGAAACCACGAGATTGCAGAATGAGGAACAAGAAAGAGTAATGATGGAAGAACGAATGAGACAGGAGAAAGAAATCTGTCAGTTGAAGAAAATAACGAGATTGCAGAATGAGGAACAAGGAAGACAGTGGAATAGGAAATACAAAGAACAAGGAATGAGACAGGAGAAAGAAATCGTCAATTAAAGGAAATAATGAGATTGCAGAACGAGGAACAAGAGAGACAGTGGAATAAAAAACTGAAAGAGTATGAATTTGAAACTGAGCGACAAAAGGAAAAAATAGGTTGGAGTACGAGGAGAAGTTGAAGGAGCAACGAATGAAGCAGGAAGGAGAAATGAGGAGATTGAAGGACACAACGAGATGGAGAGGGAAGAGAGAGGAACAATGGGATAGAAAACAAAAAGAACATGAAGCCGAGGTTGACCAATTGAAAGAAAAGGCGAGGCTGGAGTGCGAGGAGATAGACAAAGAACAGCGAATGAAACACAAAATGGAGATGAACCAAATGAAGAAACCACGAAACTGGAGAAGAAGACAGGAGAAGAAACAAGGAAGGGTAATGAGACAGCAGCAATAAACACAAGAAGGAGATTAACCAAATGAAGCAAACCATTAACTGGAGAAGAAGGACAGGAGAGGAAACAGGAAGGGTAATGAGACAGCAGCAGGTGAAACACAAGAAGGAGATAACCAAATGAGAACCATGAAACTGAGAAGAAGACAGGAGGAAATGAGAGGTAATGGGAACGCGAATGAAACACAGGAAGGAAATGAGCCAATTGAAAGAAACGAGGTTGGAAAATGAAGAGCAGGAGAAACTGTGGAGAGAAAACAAAAACTATACGAGTTTGAAATTAATGAACTGAAGGAGAGATAAAATTGAAGTCCAGAGAGATGAAAAAAACCCAGAAAGAAACAGAAACTAATAAATGTATAGAGATGCGGGAGACAGAAAAATAGAGGAGAGACTGCACGATAAAGACGGGGTTAAAGGAACAGAACACACACACAGAGGTAGTGGAGGAAATGGGGGTGAGCTCGCGGAGCGTGTGGAGACCCGGTGTGAGCAGCTGGATGGCTGCCTCCAGGAACGAGGGGAGGGAGTTTGCCCCTTGAAGCGAATCACGACCAGGTGGGTTCGGTCGTGCCAAGCGGAGTTGAAGGGACGAGTGCTGTGGATAGGGCACGTGCAGCTTGGGGGTATAGAGGCCCGGGAACCCTTGTGGGGACACGAATCCCCAGTGTGGTTGTGCAGGGGTTGCGTTTGCGAGTGTGCGGAGATGCGTGCTTTCCGGACGCATGGTGTGAGTGAGACCCCTGTGCAAGTGAAAGGTTGGGTGTGGGTGAGAGGTCCGTGTGAGGGAGACCGTGTGTTGTGAGGTCTCTGTATGTGAGGGAGATGACGGTCGGCATGCGGGAGCATGCAGCCACTCTCCCGGTGTGAGTGTGTTGGAGTGGAGTCTGTCGTCGTACGCAGGTGTGCGTGGGTTGAGTGGCGACCACGGCGACAGAGAGACACGGGGGTAGCGGCTGTAGCTATGTGGGGACGTCCGGGTTCCCAGCAACGAGCGCGAGGTCCATGCTGTGCAACGCACGAGGCCCCACGTGCTCGCTTGCGGGAGTGAAGCCCGGTCCGGAAACGCCAGCGGTGGATTTGCCGATCCCGCGGACGACAAAGGTTAGGCAGGATACGGATTTGGACCGGACGGGTTCTCCACGCGAGCTTGTGTTAAGCTCCAACGGGCAGAGCACATGTGTTCGCGTGGGGAGCCCCTCGGAGTGCGAGGTTTGCTTTGTGGTGCGCAGGGTGACGTCATGGCTGCACGTGTGTTCGGGATCCGGCAGAAGGGTGAATCCCTCCGGATGGTACCGTCCAAGAGGGACGAGGTACACGTGCAGCTGCATGACGTCACGGGCAGGTGCAAAGTGCGCGAGCTGCGAGTTCGCGCTGGTGCTGCGCGTATTTGGCAAAAAAAAAAAATTAAAATTAACAAAAGCAGGCCTCGCTTACGGGTGAACAGGTTCCCGGGTAAGGGGTGGAAGACCCCTTACCTGGGCACAGGATAACACTAGTTAGGGGGAAGGGTTAGCTTAGTTAGACCGGCTCCATGGGGCAGGGGTAAGTCCTCATGGGGCCCGTGGAGTGATGAGGTAGAGGGATGTTAGTCAGATTTAGGTTGGGCAATGGATTTTACATTATGGGGACAGTGACTGACAGTGGATGTGTATGGGGACGTAGCTTAGCTACGTAGTGTTAAAAGGAACGTGCGTAGTTTAAGGACGACGTGGGAGCACGAGTTGTTAGGGGATGTAGTGAGCAGGATGGCAGAGATCAGCGGTGTGTGTGTTGAAGAGTTGTGGGTTGTGAAGTGGAAGCATGTGCTTGGTGAGTGAGTGAGGCCAGGGTCTGTGTGAGTGGAGCGAATGTGGAATGCATGGTGCGATGAGTGATTGGGGGAGGAGTGACTCCGCCCAAGGGACCCGGGTCAGTGTAGATTGAGTTAGTGGGTTAGTTAAATTTACAAAATGGAGTCGTTTTTTTTGGTGGAATGTAGGCTCGATACCCATTTGGAGGGTGCAGGAGCCCTGTTGACGGGCTGGGAGCGTGGCTGCGAAAGGTGAGTAGCGTGAGTGGGTACCCGGGCACCGGGCTAGTCGCCGTGGTAGGCCAAGGCCCATGGGGGGCCGGGTTAGCGTAGTGGGCACGGGTGCGCCCGCATGGTGCGGGGGCGCCATTAGCCGCGTGGGCAGTGTCGTGGGCAGGGTGACCCTCGGAAAGGGGCCCGGGAAGCCAGCCTGCCACGTGAGCGTTTCAGGGGAGTTGCCATGGAGGGCACTCCCCGGTGTTTAGGAGCTGGTAGGCTCGGAGGCAGTGTAGTGCCCGGGGGTGCCATTGTAGGGGAACTGGCAGAGGGTAGTGCCTGCCAAAGGAGCCACGCGTCCCAGCCACGAAACCGTGCAAGGCACGAGGGAAAATTGAGGCGAGGCCCGAATTGTGTGGACACCAACACAGGCGACGGGAATCTGGGTTGTTAGAACCAATAGCTTAAGCAGAGAGGCCGCTTTTTGAAAGCCCGGGTAGTTTAACAGTTAAATGGTTAGGGTAGATAGGAAGTGTACCCCTCCCACCATCCATTCCTTCGCTCTCGTGTGGGCCGCTGGACCCACTTTGGGTTAGATCGCTGAGATCTGGGGAGGCCATCCTGAGGCTTGAATTGGCCTCAGCACAGGACGCTAGCTCTCCTTATTCCCCTCCGGGAAGGGAACGCAGGGGTTGGAGTAGGCTAGGAAGACGATAGGTTAGCCGAACAGAGACAATAAAGGGGTTAGGGAGACAATTTATAGAGGGGATGAAAATAAAAACAAACAAAAAAATAAGTTGGGGGCTAAATTGGGTTTTGACAAATTAAGGGAGTGGGTAGTGACAGTGACAGGCAAAGGCGATAGGTGGGAGTGAGACAGGTAGGTAGGTCCGAGCCCGCCTTCTGTGTGGCCAGCACCACCGCACTCCCTCCACCAACCTGCACTGCATGGCAAGAGGCCGGCCAACTTCATCGGCAGCTTTGTTTTGCTGCAAGCCTGTGCCGGCCAACTTCATCGGCTGGCTGTGTTTGCTACAAGGCCTGTGCCGGCCGGTTCGTCTGCCGGCTGTGTTTGCTACAGCGGCCTTGTCATGCCTTGCCTGCCTGCCTTTGCTTTGATCCATGCCCACTGCCCACATCGTCACCAGCCCCGTTCAGTTTTGCTTTGCCCCCTTGTTCATTGCCATGTGCGCCAGGATCAACAAGCAAACAGTTTGCAAGCTGCAGGAACTGTCCTGTTGGCAGCTACAACAGGGCCTGCAGTGGCGGCCCGTGCGCCGGTGCACCATTGACTCTCCTTCTTTTTCCTGCAGAGTCCATTGATCCTGGGCCATGGAGTAGTGTAAATTATAAGGTTAAGATGTATTGTACTGTACATATGATGTGCCCCCGGCATGTCTGTCTAGCGCCGGCAATTTTATTTAAGTCGTCTGTATGAGTGAGTTTGTTTAGTTAGTTACTCAGCCCTCAGTTATTTATTTTGGGGACACGAATACCGTGAATGTCGCACTCAGGGATCCGTAGGTAAAACGTACTAGGGGAGAACTACACATGATGGCACACGATAATTTGACGACTCGGGACGAGTCTGTAAAAGGGGAGGGGGTAGTGTTACGGCTGTGGAAATTCGCAAACAACATTCAGGTCCCGTAGGTGAGGTATTTTTTTTTAAGTACATGTATAGTTAGCCCAAACCCAGTTTAGAGGGAATTATGTGATTCATTCGGGCTGCGACACTTTGAGTTAGTCGTTTTTCGTTCTTTCATTATTTTCGAACCAACCACATTTCAACTCAACCACGCCACCACTTCAACAACGCCAGCACCACCACCCTCACAACCACCACCACCATCTTCGCCACTCCCCCGCTGACGAACGCCATCCTCCACGTCCACACTACGACGGTTTCCGCGTTGGAAACCGTGAACGCGAGAAGGGAAAGAAGAAGTCACCACAGCGATGGCGCGCGGGTTTTCCCGCCTGTTTCTTCCCTGGCCCGGCGCCAGGATGGATTTTCTCATCGGGAACGAGAGGGAACGCCCCCCTTCTCGAAGGAGGTGGAGCCAAGAACGGGGCGGGGCGCCGGGGTATAAGAGTCGGAGGCGCAGGAGGCATTCGCGTCTCTCTTGTTCGGTATTCTCGCTCGGTGCTCTCAGTCTGGTGTGTTCGTGGTTCGGCTCGGTGTACGCAGTCGGTGCTCGGTCCGTGGCGTCGGGGACCAACCGAGCAGGCACGAGGCACGCCGGAGAGGCTTCGCCGACCACGCTCGAACGGAGTCACGGCCAGACGGGACCACGTGGGAGGACGGTCGCCAAGGACTCGAACTCAGGGAAGTCGCGACTTCCATTTTCTTTTGGGGTTTTGTGTGAACGTGTGTGTTGGCGCCGAGTCCCGTCAAGTAGAACTGTATAAGTGTTGCCGAGTGTACGCGTATTCGGTCGTAGCTCTGCATTGTTGTGTTTGTTTTAACTTGCTAAAAATACATGCTTTATGTGTGCTTTTTGTGTGTAAATAAAATGCGTGCTTGTTGAATTGTTGCCCCGTTTCGCTGCGTCCTTTCCTTCGTGGTCTCATCTTGCTTTACTAAAGGGTTTGAGTGGGCGCGGGACGCCCGATAATTAATCAGGAACCGTCGAGGCCGACGATAACACCGCTCGGTTATCCCGTTAGCACGGAACGGATCGCTTAAGCGGCCCGTGTCCGAAGTCGACCTGCGGCGAGGTGCGATCGCCCGTTTACCATCCGCGTGGGTACTTAGGTAGGTCGAGTTTGGCGAACAACCCTATCCCACGCGGGTGGCCGATTGGCACGATCGTGGTGAGGCCGAAAGCCACCCGTGACTAGATCCCGGCGTTAGTCCGAGAGGGTCACGACTGAATTGTCCGTCCGGTGGGCAAGGCGGTCGCGATTCGAGTCACGTGGCCGTTCGCACGCGGCGGGCGCGAATTCGAACAATATATATATATATATTATATATATATATATATAATATATATATATATATACAGTAATCCCCCGTTTCTCGCGGGGGGTTACGTTCCAAACCTCCCCGCGCTAAGTGAAAATCCGCGATGAATGGACGCCTCCCAAAAAAATCGATTCGACTGGTCTGGTCGTTTGGCAGTGAGTGGGTTTGAGGTGCCGGAGATCGACTGGTCTGGTCTGGTCTGGTCGGTTTGGCAGTGAGTGGGTTTGAGGTGCCGGAGATCGACTGGTCTGGTCTGTCTGGTCGGTTTGGCAGTGAGTGGGTTTGAGTGCCGGAGATCGACTGGTCTGGTCTGGTCGGTTTGGCAGTGGTGGGTTTGAGGTGCCGGAGATCGACTAGTCTGTCTGGTCGGTTTGAGGTGCTGGTATGAGCAATGCTCGTCCAACGGCGGCAAACCTTTTCCTTCCCGAAGCATATATCGAGCACTTTACCTTAACCTTCTCCTGGAGCGTCCAGGACCTTCCTCTGGCGCTTCGGTTCCTTGCCAGAAACCTTCGAAGGTGCAGGGCGTTTGGGCGCCATCGTAGGGCTTGGAGAAAAAACGTAGAAAATATTCGAAGTTCACAAACGAAACTTTGTCTCGTGCGTTGTGCGACTGGTCGAGCACCACGCGTTATAATTTATTGCTAAATAATTTATATTTTATACTTATTACCGCGATGTACCGGGGGAATCCGCAGAAAAAATTAGTTACGTTCCAAGGGAAAACCCGCGATGAACCGGGGGCGCGATAGGTGAACCGCGATGAAGCGGGGGTTGACTGTATATAATATATATATATAATATATATATATATATATATATATATATATATATATAATATATATATATATATATACACACAGTCATGCGCCACTTAACGACGGGGATACCTTCTGAGAAATGCATCGTTAAGCGATGTCGTCATTGTGCGAACATCCTAGAGTGTACCTACACAAACCTAGATGGTATAGCCTACTACACACCTATGCTAGAAAGTACAGCCTATTGCTCCTCGGCTACAAAACCTGTATAGCATTTTACTGTACTTAATACTGTAGGCAATTGTAACACACATCCAAGATAGATGGAAGACACGTTAGTTTTACCTTGTGCTGTTCATGACGGCCATGTGTGTTGTTAGCGGCTGCTTACAATCTCCTCTCGCATCGATTAGAGAAAGCTGAATAAATAGCGTTTGGTTTTTTTCAACAATCATTGCATCGATGTTATAATTTACAAATGAAGAAACGAGCACCTGTCAGTTGTGTGATATATTTTCGGAACAGTGCGAATGTTTTAACAACATAAAAAGCTTTACTAAAAATTAATTTGTGTTTTATTTTCGACTAACAACGATTTATTCGGGGAATTCTTTAATTCAAAGGTAATTTATTTGCTAGAAGGTAAACATGCAAAAAAAAGTTCAAATAGGGTGAAAATAGGGGTGTTTTAGGATGTTAGGTTAACATTGGGTCAGCTTGAACGCTGATTTTCTCGAATCCCGATTTAGTGCAACCCCCCTTTTTTCGCGATGACATTTTATGGACCTCAACAATCGCATTATAACGGGGCCACACTGTAGTTGTTTATCATTATCAAGTATTATGTACTGTACATAATTGTACGTGCTATACTGTACTTTTATACGACTGGCAGCGCGACAACGGCTACAACCTCACTAAGCGATCGGAATTTTTCAGCTCCATTATAATCTTATGGGACCACCGTCGTATATGCGGTCCGTCATTGACCGAAACGTCATAATGCGGCGCATGACTGTATATCAAAAGTGCATGGTGGTCGTGGAGGTGGTAAAGTGTGTATAGAAATAATAATTCAAGGTGGTATGTCGTAGCGATGATGGTAAAGTGTATGGAAATAAATAAGTAAACGAAAGTTGTGTTGGTCGTGGAGATGAAGTTTTATAAATAAATAATGGTTCCCAATAGTTCCTATACTATTCTTCCTCAAAATTTCTTTTTAAATGCCAAAATTTGGAAAAAAAAATAAGAAAAAACTGTGCCTCGTGATTTTTGACTTTGAGGCCAAAATAATTTGACATCCCTCATCCAGAGATGTTATTGCATACATGTGCCGAATATGAAAGAACTGCATTTTTGAGGAGACGTGACAGACACACTAACTGCACCGAAAGTAAAAGTCTCCAATTGAGTTGATGGTTGGGGGGCTAAAAAGGGAGAACCCCAAAGCGTTTACAAAAATATATTTTCAAAAACAATCAAGTTTGAGAAAATCCAAACATTCATAAACTTTGCCAATTTCACTACACGATTAAAATTATCATTTCACTAAAATCTGCCTTTAAACAAAAAAGTAATCCTTACCTGGTATGATCATTTGAGCCTGAACAGAGTATGTGTCCCAAAGGGTGCCAAGCCAGACTCCAAATCATGCCCTCATGAGCGACATCCGTCCCTCCAACTTCCTTCTCCACCCTGAAAAGTGCCGAGGACATGATTGTGACGGTAAGGGAAAACAAACAAACAAACAAAAAATTTGACGCATTCATTGGATATATCAAGAATCAAGTCGCCATTACTGATCTGATCCATTTTTATTTTTCCCATTCTTGACACACCAAAACAAACTAATCAGCAAATACAAGCTGCAGTGAATTTGCCTGGCATTTTTGAGGGTGCCACAATATCTGGTTGCCTGATAGCGATGCAGCATTTTCCATGTCCCCAACACGACGATGTTGTCAGTTAATTAATTAATTGATCAATTTTTTTACTCTTTATGGTTGCCTGAAAATTTCAAAAAGCCTTATATTGAGAGCATTGAAGAGCAGAGGTACAATTCCACAATTGTTATGAATAAAAATGCCGTTCAAAACTTTATGCCTATTGATATTAATATACGACAGTTTTACGACCAGTCTTTTTTATTGACATTAAAACACACCAAATTTGGCTTGGCCTGTTTTGCATCTGAACCGATGGCTCATTATTCTGGTAAAAAGGTCACATATACCGCATCCTTGTCAAAAAAAAAAGTCAACCACGTCCTTATAATTGATGGCGCAGTACGCCGATGTCTACCAATGCTTTTGTCTTGCATGTGATTTATATACAAGCTCCTTCGTGAGCCTTTTATGTTGCATCCTGATCCATTCCGCGTTGTAGCTCTTCCACGAGCCTCGACTGGATACAACTTGGGAGTTCATAGAACACCTTACCTTGCACAGTCTTGACAAAAAAAACAAAGACGTGAACGGGGTCTGCAAACAGCATATGTGATTGGTTGAGATGATGCAAAATGCCATAATATTTTGTCCAAGTAATGCTAAAGGAAAAGTTTTTGAAAGTGTCAAAGAGGTGATTTGTGTTCTCTAATGTTCAAGTATATAATTCAATTTAAATAAAATTAAGATTTTAAAGATTGTAGAAAAAAAAAAATCAGAAGTTCACCACAGTTGATGCAGTGTCTTTTGCACCACTTTATTTAACAAGTTACATTAGTTATTCATGCTTGTTGTTTGTATCCTTTATTACATCCTTAAAAATATTCAGTTTACTCTTTGGAATGATTTTCAATTTTGTTTGACTGCCAGATAAGCAGAGTAAAAAAAAATTATCTCACTTTTGAGCAATCAGGTCAAATTCAGAGCCAGACAGACAAAGTGAACACATTGCTTAACCCCACTTTCGCTTCACATGCATGGGGTAAAAAAAAAGAAAGAAAGAAGATCTTCATTGTAATCCATTGACTGAGCTCATAAATGTTCTGGTAGGATATAGAACGGATAATGCTCTTAACTTTTTTGTTATTTTTCCTTGTCCTTAGGAAATCATACAACACTATATTTTGATCGCTTGTTCCTGCAGGAGAAGCATCATCTGGTGCCATATTAGTAGGACTAGCAGAGTAACCGCCCTACGGGTAATCTTGTTCCAAGCATGCACAACGTTCTTCCGACATATACCTTTATTTGGGCATTGTATAGTGTAGGCAACTAACAGCTGCCTCAAATGCTCCCTCCAAAAATAACCAAATCCAGGTTAGGTGCATGAAGCAAAAACAAACCTACTGCTGATAATTCAAAATACCTCACTGCACTGGAAAACGTTAGAACAGGAATACTGTACTGTAAATTGTGGAGACTTGTAATACCCTCCCCCACCTGGAGGTGGCACTACACGATACACATTTACATAGAGAATTTTCGGACCCTTCAATCCCCCCCAAAACCACCGGCAAAGATAAAAACATCCCCATACACTAAATGGAGTCATGCTGATCCTCTGTAGCAAATGTGGATGTAATCGGCCCAGAACTGTAGGAAGAGTAGCCCGACAAACAAACCCACAAACACCAGTCTGAATTATAATAAGGATCACACACACACACACGCACGCACTTCTTTGTTAATAATAATCTGTAGATATCTCATAACCATCGATTGTTCATTTGAAATGCCAGACCAAGTAATTACTATTAATATTTTTTAGAAAAACAAATACAAGCCTTTGGGTTGTCATGCAAAGCATAATAATTATTCCTTCCATGGACTTGGTGAAATAGGCTCATTGAATAAAATGAAAGATATCCTTACCCAACATGCCAGAAAAGCAGAGAGCCATCAGAGCCTCCACTTGCAAAATAACCTTCATGGACTGGATGCCATGCCACAGCTGTATGGAAAAGAGAAACGTGTGTCAGCACGATTAATGTCTCCAAGGTTTTACTACCAACAAGGTGGGAAATAAAAATGCCTTTAAGGTGACGGGATGGGATGTACCATATTCTGTTGCAGAGAGTCAGTGCTACCCAAGCACTATATTGGCAATGGTTATTCTGGGTGGTTTGCCATTGCCTTCCCAGCAGTAATTTGGGTAGGAATTTGGAATTTGTTCAGGGTGCCGGCGATAGCTTGCTGACTCTTACATTAGTTTTATTAAAGTGTGAGAATTCAAAAATCGAATGACATTTTCTACCATTTTAAGATATTGACATTGAATTAAATCGGTAAAACATCTTTGCTCTAAATGTGGGAAAGGCAGAAAGACTACCAATGCACTGTATTTTTGAAATAAATTGATTGTTGCTCGTGATAAATGGCTAATCAACATAATAGAACCCCAGTAATGTTCTTCTTCTCTTTAATCTATGGAATGTTTACAACACCACACAAACAAATATTTTTGGTTTCTTACTGTTTTATTCCTTTCAGTGTTTTTTATTTTAAAATTTTCTTAGCCTATGGTTGCATTTTTTTTTATCAAAGAAATCACAGTACCGCCTGCACCAACTACAGCTGATGCAGCTTTGATAAGGAGTTCCTTCAGCTGATCGGCAGTTAGTTTTTTGCAGGGCAAAATGTGTAGAATATAGCGTGGACCACTGAAATGGCAGGCAACCTCAACAACCATAGCATGTGAAGCAAGCATTTCATGTTCACCACCCGCTGCTGCATTTTGAGCATATCCTACAACATGCCCTCCAGAAAATCGCAATGTCCCGACCAGCTTTACCTCGTCAACATTAAATTAACCAAACGCTGCTGTGGTTTAAGCTGGTCGAACAAGGTTTTGAGGTTGGAGTCCTGCTGACTACTAAGCAAGCATCTGTTTTACCTTTTTTGTTCATGGTAGAATGATTAAGCCGGATCGACGACTCATTTTGTATGCACTGGGTGATATGTTGTGAAGCTGCATTGCGAAAATCATAGTACCAGTATCAAATCGGCGACGATCAAGAGGTTTGAACATAAGATACAGCTGCGACAGAAGGAAGGTGAAATGAGGAAGCTCGTGTGCCTCAGTCATCCAACAGAGCTGGCTTATTAAAAGCTGAAGAATTTCCTTGCTTGTGCATTCATAGATGTTTACCTGGTCAGTTATGGATCTAATCTGGGACCATTTTGAGAGCAGGCTGTTCTTCTGCAAAGGAAAAAGTCGTTTGGGCACCTCAATGCTATCTTTCTCAACTCTATTCAAGAATAGAAATCCAAAAGGTGAGTGAACTTGTTGGAAATGAAAGAACTGCTTGACAGTTTGTCCAGTAGCACCAGTTCTTGATAGGTGAAGTTTTCCTGGTATTTTTGACGTTAAAGCCAGGAAAATAGGAGTTGATTTTAGCACAGAAGTGGTTGAAATCTTGGATATTGTCTGCAGCCTCATCAGCTGCCTGCATCTTCTTAGCTCTTGATTCTGATGTAGAAGATGATGTTGGGCGTGGGGCTGAGGTCACCTGTTTCAAAGCTGATTTCGGTACTCCAGAAATATTGATGGGGGTTCTTTGGGTCGTTTGCCACCCCTAACTGATACCCAATCACAATTGAAATGTGTCTCACAAATATATATCTCCTAAGCACCTCAAGCTTTCTTTCTCATTTGGCATTGCCAATATCCATCTCTCCCTCTCCTCAGGATCTTTTGGGAAGGATATGACCTTTACATAAGGCGTCCCATCATAGTTTCCTCTACAACCAAAGCAGCTTGGTGACAATATGCCACATCAAAATAATGACGTGGCATATTGTCACCAAAGCAGGAAACAACACAAAGATCCTGTGAGATCACCAGCTGGACAGTTTCTGAAAGAGAAACAAACAAAACATACATTAGTTAACGATGATAGAAATCAGCAAGTAGGTGCAGTAGGTCCACAATGTCATGTTTTGGCAATGACTTTACAAAAGTTTTCCTCTATGAGTTAGACACAAAACGGGCAAAAAATACCAAAATTCAGTAATTTGACCTTGAAATATGACCTTTTGACCTTGAAGATGACCTCAGGTGGTGTTGAAAATGACACTATTGAACTCGCCGTCCTCAAAAACCCCTCTATGGATCCCGAGATCGTGTCTCTAGCCCTTCTAGAAGTCATTTTAGCCCCAGACTCAAGTTAATCCTTCAGACTCAAGTTACAAACCCCGAGATCGTGAGGTTCCAGTCCTTCTCTATAGGAGTCTATGTAAATGTCATATAAACGTAAAAGTTCATATAAAATGTAAAAAATGTCGCTTACATCACTCTCCTTGCCGGGCCTCATATGTATATGTATATATATATATATATGTATATACACACATATATACATATATACATACATATACATATATATATATACAAAATATATACATATATATATATATACATATGAGGTCCGGCAAGGAGGAGTGATGTAAGCGACATTTTTTAATGATATGATGATGATAGGCTCGGATGATAGGGGAAGGGTTAAAATAGTGCTATATGGCATTAACTCCAAAATGGCCGATGTGGCCCTTACATCACTCCTCCTCGCAGCGCTCATATATATACATATACATATACATATATAGGTCTGTATATATATACATATATAGTGTATATACTGTATATATATATATATATATATATATATATATATATATATATATATATATATATATATATAATATATATATATATGTCTGTGTATATACATATATCTGTAAACCAGGGTGCATTTGTCTGTCCCCTTCATAAGGATGACTTGACTGGGGTTTCAAAGGCCAATCTTGTAACACGACTGTGTTCACGATGGACAATTTTTGAGGATTAAAAAAAAAAAAAAAAAATCGAAAAACATTTTTCATAAACAGTAATTGATATTCCATCGGAATTGTAGATTGCGTCA
>CM068954.1:147009897-147029423 GCA_035128595.1 Eptatretus atami
GATTAAAAAGATATGGTATGGGGGGGGAAAGATGAGGGGGAAAAAGATGAGGGGGAAAAAAGATGAGGGGGGAAAATAACGATGAGGGGGAATATATATAGATATATATATAGATATATATACTGTATATAGATATTATATATAGATATATATATATATATATATATATAGATATATTATATATGTAATATAAATTATATAATAAATTATATAGATATATATATATAATATATATATATATATATATATATAATATATATATATTATATATATATATCTTATATATATCTATCTATATCTATATCAAAAAAAATATATATCATATATATATTGGTTGGGTCGCCAAAATAGGTGACCCTTATTGTCAGTAATTCTGTCTGTTTGTTTGGATGTTTGTTCGTTTGTCATCAGCATAATTGGTAGTAAACGGGCGGATTTTGACCAAACTTAGGTGCTAGGTACATCTTATTACCTAGTGCTTTGGAAATTGTGATGGTTGCTAGGGACGCTTTGGTACCCTAGCAACAACCGAAAAACCTTCAAAATTGGTACCGTTCACACGAAATCAATTCCGAAAGCCATTATCCCACGTAGGATAATGAAATTTGGCACGAATGATCTACAGGTGATGCTCTATCAAATATATTCTGGTTTTTGTGATATATGGTATACTTTAGCCGCAGCGCCCCCTACAATTAGGGTATGCGTGAAAATTGGGAAAATTGAAGGCCCCAGCGACCAGGTGAGTGCATCGATACGAATGAAACTTTGCAGGTTCATGGTACTCAATGAGTACTACAACTTTTCCTCAGGACATATTGACCGATTTCGCTTCGATCAGGGGTCAAAGGTCAATTAGTGAAAAATCGATAATATGCGAGAGCTGGAGGTGCCTTCGCACAAATGCTACTCCTCCTAGGGTTATGGTCGGATGGTCATGAAAATTCACACTAATCGTCTGGAATACATTGTGCACAAACGTTCAGCCGGATTTTCGATTTAGATCTTTGTTCACCCACAGCACCCCCTCAAACTTTGGGGATTTCCGATATCAAACCGCATTTTCGGTACTTTTCATTCAGATGGATACCGAGTAGTCATCAGTAGATCTCCTCTTTCTTGCAAATGAGCCTCGAGGACGGTGTACAGAAGCGTTTAAAAAAAAAAACCCAATAAATATAGGGCACATGGAGGTGAAATTCATTGCACGTGATGTGCAACACGCGCAGGGTAAAACAATTTCATTTATGTCCATTGGCTGTCTAATAAATAAAGAAGATATAAGCACACCTGACGCTAGGTTTAGGCTTCAGACTTCAGCAGGCTCATGAAGTTTTGAAACAAAACGTCCCAGAAGATTTTTTTATGGTCACATTTGCATATGCCATGTTTTAAAATTATGCTTCTTTGCTCCGAAACATCATATGTTCCAGGCTCCTTCAATATTTTGCTGCCATTTCTCCAACCCGTCGTTTTTGATGGGCTTTTATACTCGTGAATAATACTCACTTTTAGTAAGATGAGAAGCGGCAATTGCATTTTCTCAATGTGTTATTACGGCATCCCATTAACCACACAGTAACATTTTCATTCATAAACAGTAAACAGATCAACATGCCACTGTCTGTTCATTTTTTTTTTAAGGTAAAAGCCAATATTTATGACCAGCAGATTTTTTTTATGGTAGAGGGTTGGTCTTGGTGCTTCACCAAGCTTGGAGAGAATTTAGTGAGAATTCTCAATTTGATTCTCGTTCAAGTTCCAAGGCTTAATTTTGTGACATGTCATATATTTGAGCAGCACCCTTGCATTGAAACTAGAATATTGGTTGAATGAATGAAAATGAATAAATGGGAATGGAAAACAGTTATACTGCAAACCCATACAAGCAAATAAATCACACCTGTCGATTCCTTTTTGTGACCTCGAAAGATTTGGACTTCCTCCTTGAGGTTCCGGATGTCAAAGAGCTTGCACAGGTGGTCGCGGGATGCCGTCAGAAGCCAGTTTCCATTGAGGTTCCACTTGACCTCCATGACAGTGTTCTTATGTGCATGACTAGCCACATCAGAGACGGTACATTATAAGCTTTCACAGGAAGGAAATTATTTGGATTCAAACTTGCACAAAATTAAACTTAAGACTTTTGAGTATTTTATGCTTTTTGAGGAAACTGCTAAATGATTGACAATTGTGACAAGTGTGATGAGCTGAAACTGTCTGCAAATCCACAACCAAATCCTGAACTCTTGAGGAAATTTACTCAGTTTGGGCAATAAAGGAGTTTGCAAATGACATCTGCACATATCCCACAAAAGGGATATCAGCGTTCTGGACTGTGAGCAATTACTTGCATAAAGTGGAAGGTTTTCTTTTCTGCAGAAGTAAAACAAACCTTCTTAACATATGCTTGGTTTAACCTAGAACCATTTACGAGCTGGTGAGCCCCAAAGGCCAAAACAATTGATCCTGAGATGGTGTTAATTTGATCTAGGTCCTCAATTCACCACCTCTCGTTGAATTCTGGTGGTTTGTTGGTGGGAGTTTTGGGAAACATTAGCAAGATAAGTATTTTCCTGTTGCAAATAAAACTTAAATTAAATATCTTGCACAACTTTTGAGCCTGTTGCGTTTCAATTAATTTCCGCAATTGGTTTGTAACCAACTTCACTTTCGATGCATAAAATAATTGAAAAACTGTCTTGCAACATCAATTTCTTGAAAGGAAGAATACTTAGAACGGAATGCAAATGTGAACTAGAAAGCATCTCAAAATGCAAAGCATGTTCATCCGTCGGCTTTGTACCCAAACGAAACTTGACAAAAACAGCTAAACATTTTTTTTATACATTTTATTCATTTGTGTTCTCCATATTCTCATAATAAAGGTTTGCTGAAAATTTGATGACAAAAGCTCAATTGGTAAAAATGTTATGGCCTGGACAGAAACACTGAAGCGCAATGGTAAATAAAGGAACACGGAAGCAATAAAAAGGCACCTCTTGTGCTTGATGGGCTGATCAGGCCTATTTGTACTCACTATGACTTTGCCCTTTTGACCCAATTATCAATTAGTGTTCTCCATATTCTCATAAGGGTTTATTGAAAATTCGATGACAAAAGCTCAGATTTGTAAAAACGTTATGGTCTTGACAGACAGATATTATCATTATGTACCATGATCATTATCACCGTGTTTAATCGTACTCCCTGCCGAGAAATAAACAGTTTATGGGGAAAGTCCTCCATGTTATAGCACTTTTCCCCTTGCAACCACATTCTCAGAATTCATCTCCAAGGTGAAGAAAAACCCATGGCTCGTGCAGCTGTTCTGCGGTGGGACTAAGAAGGGCAATTAATCATTACTAGGACTTTGCCCTTTTGGGGTAGGGTTGGGGGGGGGGGGGGGGGGATGGAAGCAATAATTTGAACTTTGGATCAATGGTTACCCTTAAAAAAAAAAAACAGGAACATTTGCCTGAAAACAAATCTATGTGACACCTACAGTGTGGCTAGACTTTGGCCAGACTTGGGATCCCAAAACTTGATGGGTTGTTGGCTGTCCTTGCTGCCCGACACGAGCAATCCCTTAGAAGGGTGCCAATCCAAGCACTTGACATCTGCACCATGCCCTGTCAACAGAACATGCAGCTACTAAGGCTGTTTTTCATCATGGAGAACTAGTCTCATCATGAGGGTTAATTCCAACTATAAATCAAAGTCGATGAAATACGAAGTACTCAAGACATTCAGGCTTATGAAGGGGAGCACATTTTAAGAAGAAAAAAACAAATCAATTTCTTATTGCAACACTAAATTTTAGGTTATTATAATACTATACAATGAAATGTGATGCACAGTCTTATTGTAACAGTTGTTAACGGCTAAGGAAGCAAACTACAAAACCAAAGTAAACAATTTTAAATGAGGAACATTTTTTTAATTTATTTCGCTGAAACATGAATAATAATCTTTGGAAAATACAAGTTGCCGAGTTTAATGCCATGCAAATAAAATGATGGAGACTTGAAGCACCTAACAATCTTGAATTGTTCAGCTCAGCAATTCGGACATTTTTGTCCAAACTTCAATATTTATTACTCATCTTTGAATAGTCTAAATTTGTACAAATAGACACTTCAACAGTCATTAACCATACACTCTGATCTCAATATGCTTTAAAAAAAAAAACCTCAATAACATCTCTCCTACCTCGCAAGATTCGCTCCTCATGGCAGCGGAGAAAGTCCCAGATGCGCACAGTGCCATCATCAGAACATGTAGCAAATTTATTGTCTGTTGGTGCAAAGCTATGTGTGGGATTGTGGGAAGGACAAAAAAAAAAGATGACAATGCAAGGATATGAGGATGTGGTTGTCCTGTTTAAAAATATTTTCAGATCTAAGGTTGATAACTGAACCTGGCTGAACATCTTACACTGTGCAAAAAGTGCAATAATATAGATTTATGCCTCATTCACACCAAAAAAGTCATCCATTTCAAGGGGAGTAAACACATTGAGGTGTTCCGAGCCATGAGTAGAGATGACCACTTCTGCCTCCTGTTTGTGGGACCGTGGGACTACGTATGTATGTATGTATGATGAGCCCTTGCAGGCCTGTGCCTCTTCCCAGAAATGGCGTCGACGTTCTTGCAGTACTTACTTGTTTTTGGCATCAGCCTGTTTTTAGCCTCGCCCAGATGGGAAAGACTATCGTGTGTGTGTGTGTGTGTCTACTTTAATATAATTCATCAAATCATTCAACTTCAGATCTACTGTAATCTATATATCCCAGCCAGGTTCTGCATTGTTAAATAAATCACTCTCCTTGTAATTGTGGTTGCTTGAATGCAGATTTCAGCTTCCACGTTTTATCCTGGTGTTGCTTCATAGAACATGCATGCCTTTTGATAACAGCAGTGCCAAAATAATGAGCAACTTTCAAAAGTTGGACTTCATGCCAGCAGTTCAGCTTGCATATCTCTTCTACACAAAGAACGAGTAACCCCTCAACCTCAATCTTGAAAGAGCACCAAGATAAGGGCTTCACTGCATCCGCTATTTCTGTATTACACGAAGCGAGGAGCGTGACGACGTGACGACCAGGCCAACGACCTGCAATTCTTACAGAAACAAAATGGAAGAGTTCTGCAGGAACACTTCATGGGCCTGGATGAAGGTGTGGTTTTGCTTTTGAAAGATGGGATTTAAGGTAGCAGATGGGGCTCAAGCTATTTCAGCATAGAAACAATTGAGAGTGCAAATGAGACATTAGTTCCACCAAAACAGCATAATAATAGCAGAGCAGCAAAAGCATTAAAATGAACTTGGACAAGGGACAACCTCATTATCTGCAACACATACATGAGCTTCATGGATAACAGCAAATATGAAGGGGTGTATTTTTTCGACTGTGCGTAGAGTCCAAGTAAAGGAAAACATGTGATTAGGTAGTACAGACTATCTTCAGCAGAATACAAGGTCACACAATTGGATTGGGAAGGGATTTTTCATACTTGGCAGCCAAATGTGCTCCATAGGTTTGGAGGCAACCAATGATTACTGCTGAAATACAAATGTTGTGGGAAAAGGAGGAACTACAGCAAAGTCGATGGTGCGTCATCGCAAATCCCCACACTTCCCACCTAAAGAAAAGTTGATATATGGCAAAAGGTTCCACCAGCAATGACCTAATGTCAAATCTGTGAAGTTGGAGCATGTACAATGAAATTGGTGAACCAGGGTGTTAGAGAGGGGAAAGCGCACACACAGGAGAACACTGGCAGAGGGGAGCAGGGACTTGGTGAGCAGAGACCGGGTGTTTTCAGATATCTGGTGTTATCACATTTCTGCAAATCCAGTTCAACAATGTAGAGTTCTCCACACATTCTTCAGGTAATCCACCTCAACAGTGTGAGCGAAACTTGGTTGAGTGTATAAAGTTGGCGAAGACTCTTCCTATGGTAGCCAAGGCAATCTCCACTCATGGCTCACAGACTTCCTCTCCTGTCGCAGTCAACGTGTGGCCCTAAATTAAGTTCTCTCATCCCCTCTTCCTGTCCAGGCTGGAGTTTCTCAAGGCAGTGTTCTGTGCCCAGTGCTTTTTCTTGTTTTCATCAATGATCTCTCCGACTCTCTGGAAAATCCTCTTTATCTCTTTGCTGATGACTCCACCCTCTGCCGTTCCATCTGTCATCCCTCAGACCGGCAAGCAGCAGCTTCTTCACTCTGCAGATATGGGTAAAATCACAAACTGGTCCAACACGTGGAACATGTCTTTCAATCCTGACAAATCTCACACTCACTATGTCTTTCTGATAGAACTGTCTAGACCCCCCCCCCCTTCCAATCTACTTTCTCAACAATCCTCTTGAAGAAGTCCTTTCATTCAAGCTTTTGGATCTCACTATCTGCCATGATCTTTCCTGGGAAAGCCACATTTCCAAGCTGGTCTCCAAAGCTAGTTGCCGATGAGGCATCCTCCGTCGTGCAAAGTCCTTTCTTGGCACACCTGAGCAAATGACCACATGCAAAGCTTTCATCTGCAGTCTGATGGAGTCCTGCTCTCCCCTGGGCTGGTGCTCCTGTCTCACACCTTTCATGGTTTCACGCTGTGGAAACCAAGGCATTGAGGATCATTGGCATCTCCCGCAATGAGGCTGAGCCTTTGGGTCACTCACTCTCTCATCGCAGGCAGGTCGGTTGTTTTCCTGTGTTCTGTAGTTTCCTCTCTGGCCTTGCCCCCCTGCTCTATCTGTGATCTGTCCCTTCCATATTTCCACAGGGTGTTCAAGGTCCACCAGCAACCCCCTTCTGGTGAAACTACCAAAATCAACAATCACTGCTCACCTTCACTTTTTCATTCCTCTTTTTTCCCCACCTCTGGAACAAACTCCTACACTCTTTTCAATCCCACTCTTCCCTCCAGGCCTTCAAAACAGCTGTTCAACACAATGTCTTATATTCCCCCATCCAAAACCAAGATCTTTTCTACCCCCGATAATCCACCCCAAACCCACCTCCTTCAAATTCCCTGCTTTCCTTCCTGAAAGTCCCTATAGCACCATCTTGTTTACCCCATGTACCCCACCCCATCCCTCTCCCTTCCACACATCTCCTAATGTCTCCGATCCCCACTGTTTTGTGCTTCCCTCTCCTGCCCCTCTTGTCTGTTGCTCCCTTTATTATACATTCTGTGTGTTAGGTCTTATACAAGCCTCGACACTGTATACAAAAAGACTAAAATGCAAGTCAAGAGGTGTGAAGGTGGATCTGCTCTTGAGTTGGGAAAAGAGTGAATGAGGTGTTGACGGAGGTGAAAGGAAAAGACGACACTATGGTGTTTTGGTGCAAGGGAGATCACAGGAAGGATTGATGTGGGAAGGAATGAAGAAGGTAAATGGTGGGGCTGATATGCTGTGGTGGTGTGGAGTTTGATTAAAGCCTGCCGAAAAGGAACAACGATTCCCTGGTGTGGAAGAACATTAAAGACGTGACAAAGAATTCAATAGATGGGGCAGAAGTTTTAGAGGAGGAGAAATGTGAGGGAACATGGGTAATAGGAAGAAGAAGAGAATGGTTGTTGTTGTTGTTGGCTTCATCCTTTCCCCCATACTTGTTAAATGGAGCTGCACTGAAAATGGAGCTGCTGAGCACCAGCAAGAGCATCCAGAGAGACGAGCATTAATAAGTAAAAGAAAAGAATAGAACAGAGAAAGGAAAGAGTTAAGCAAAAGAAAGGAGTTAGAGCAGAGCATGCGGTACGAGTAGAGCATAGTTTGTACAGAGGAGACCAAAGGAACATACACAGCGACATGTATAAATGTTGACAAAACACCAAAAAAACCCCGACACGTACAAACAAAAACAAAACAAAAAGATAAGCTAATTCCCGATGGTATCCTTTATGTCATGACATAGCTTGAATGGAGGTGGGCGATTTCCCCAAATGCATCAATTCATCCCATTATTATCATGATTGTGGAATGGTCTCCCTGTGTCCGTTGTCTCGTCTTACTTCAGTTTTTCAAACGTGTTGTCCATCACTACCTCATGAACATGCACAATCTATTCTACACACTGATTCTTTTCCATTTTGTTTTAAAAAATATTTTTGCTCTTTACAAGATTGAGCCTCATTACAAGAGAAAGTATGAACTGACAGGATGGCAGTGGGGAAACTCGTAGACACAATAAGCAAGGGGAATAAACAAACAGCAAAATCGGAGTGAAAGGATGGAGGGGGGAAAAAAAATACAAAAAAAAACACTGCAACATGCAAATAAGAGGGTTAGGTAAGGAATAGTTAATGGAGGCAACAAATATTGGGGGTAAGGATGGGGGGGATGGCACGAGATGGGCAATTCCTCAGCTGCTTGAAGCACTGGAGAGAAGCGTGGGATGGCACAGCCATTGTAAGGCAGTTACACAATTGGAGCACTGAGCAACAAATGTAAATGTGAAGTCAGGCTGGATTTTGGAATTTTTAATCAAAAGGGGATTACAAGAATAAAAGTGCGCGTTTATTATACAGTGCCTATACAAAGTCTACACCCACTTTCAAATTTTTCACCCTTTGTTGCCTTATAGCCTGGAATTAAATTGCATTAAATCAGACTTTTTCCACCTGTATTTATGCATCGTAACCCACAACTTCCAAGTGAAAACAAATTCCACAAATTTCAGAAAAATTAAAAATTAGAATATCTTCGTTGGATAAGTGTCCACCCCCTGAGTTAATACTTGGTGGTAGCACCTTCGCCATTACAGCTACGAGTCTGTTGGAATAGGTCTCGACCAACTTTGCACACCTTGAATGGGAAATATTTACCCATTCTTCTGTACAAAACTGCTCGAGCTCAGTCAAGTTGCATGGGGAGAGTTGATTGACAGCAATCTTCAAGTTGTGCCACAGAAGATTTCGGTCAGGCTCTGAGTGGGCCACTCAAAGACATTTATCTTTTTCTTCCTTAGCCACTCCAGTGTAGCTTTGGCTGTGTGCTTCAGGTCGTTGTCATGCTGAAAGGTGAACTTCCATCGCAATTTCTGCTTTCTGGGCAGAGGGCAGCAGGTTTTCCTCTGGAATTTTTCTGTATTTTACTCCTTCCATTTTCCTTTCTTTCCTGACAAGTGCCCCAGTCCCTGCTGATAAACATCCCCCGAACATGATGCTGCCACCACCATGCTTCAGTAGGGATGGTGTTCTTTGGGTGATGTGCTGTGTTTGGTTTTCACCAAATGTAATGTTTTGCATTTAGGCCAAAAAGTTCCATCTTGGTTTCATCAGACCACAAAATTTTTTGCCACATAGCTTCAGAATCTCGGGAGTATTTTTTGCATACCTCAAACAGGACTCAAGGTGGTCTTTTTTGAGTAATGGCTTCCTCCTTGCCACGCTACTGTACAGGCCAGAATTGTGGAGTGCTTGCGATATTTTTGTCACATGCACACAGTCACCCGTCTCTGCAATAAGGGCATGAAGCTCTTTCAAAGTTTCCATTGGCCTATCTGATCAGTCTCCTCCTTGCTTGGTCATCCAGTTTGGAGGGATGGCCTAACCTAGGGAAGGTCTTGATGGTACCATATGCCTTCCACTTCTTAATGATTGTTTTGACTGTGCTCCAAGAGATATTCAAGGCCTTTGAAATATTTTTATACCCATCCCCTAATCTGTGCCTTTCCACAACATTATCCCAGAGGTCTTTTGAAAGCTCCTTGGTGCTCATGGTTGAGTCTTTGCTCTGAAATGCACAACCCAGTAGAGGAAACCGACAGGAACAGCTGATTTTATTGTGAAACTAGAAGGGCGCTCGGTAGAGTGCATACCTCTGCCACAAAATTACTGATCCACGAGAACATATCGGGTCCAATACATTTTTGAAATATGCTATATTTCATTTTTGGCCCCATTTCTAAATGGTGAATTATCACTTGAAAAATTAAATAATTTTCGTATCCAGATCCGGATTCAGATATTCCCCAAAATTGAATAAGTTCGTCCTTGCCACACACCCATGTCCACCAAGTTTCGTCCGAATCCGTCCACAACTTTTTGAGATATCCTGCTATATATCGGTTTAGCCACATCTCTCAACGGTGAAGAATCACGTTAAAATTATAGTCAGATCTGGATCCGGATCTTCACCAAAATCTAATCACTTTGTCCTCGTGACATACCCAACCTGTCTACAAAATCTCATCTGGATCCGTCCACAACTTTTTGAAATATCCTGCACACAAACAAACAAACAAACACGCAGACAGAAAGGTGGCTTCACCTTCGGTGGCAGAGATAATAAAAGGTGGAAAAAAAATCTGATTTAATTCCAGGCTATAAGGCATCAAAAGGTGAAAGTTTTGAAAGGGGGTGTAGACTTTCTATCGGCACTGTATAATAGATATATAAAAATATATTTACATATATAAATAAATAAAAATATAAATAAATAAATATATATATACATATACATATACTGTATATAAATATAATACATAATATATAATAATATCTATCTATAATTCCAGCAATCTCTGTGTGTGTGTGTTGTCTGTCTGTCTGTATGTGTGTCTGTCTGCGACCGCCGTTTCTCGACGACCGCCGGTCCGATATGATTGAAACTTGCCGAGGAATATTGCTGGGGCCCGCGGATGTGCCTTTTCAAGGTTTGATATGAATCGGACGAGCGGTTCCCAAGTTACGGCCATTTATCTGTCGACCAATGACAGGACACGGTGCTATGACATCACGAATGATGTCACAATTAATGTTTTTTTGTTTTGTTTTTTGCACGATTGACGTCACAATTCTTCTTCTTCTTCGTTTGGTATGACGTCACAATCTTGTTTGGTATGACGTCACAATCGACGCTGGGGACCTGAGTATGTGCCTTTTCAAGGTTTGATATCGTTCTTCATTCCCGTTTCAGCTGTTTCCCCAAGGTTTGAAAGCTGTTTTTTCCCAAGGTTCGAATTAATTGTTCAAATTATTAGTTAATCCAAAGGTTTGAATTTTCCCACGGGAAACAGCTGTTCCCAATGTTTTAAAAGCTGTTTTTTCCCAATGTTTGAATTAATTGTTGTGCTTGGTAGACATTTGTGAATACATTTACAGAGAGAGGGGCGAGAGAGGAGGGGGAGAGAGGAGGGGAGAGAGAGGGGGAGAGAGGGGAGAGAGGGCGGCAAGAGAAGGGGCGAGAGAGGGGGCGAGAGAGGGGCGAGAGAGGGGCGAGGAGGGGCGAGAGAGGGGGGCGAGAGAGGGGCGAGAGAGGGGGAGAGAGGGGGAGGAGGGAGGGAGAGAGGGGAGGAGAGGGAGGGAGAGGGGAGGGAGAGAGGGGGTGAGAGAGAGAGAGGGGCATCACATTCAAGAGAGGGGGGAGAGGAGGGGGCGAGAGAGGGGACGGGAGAGGGGGGGTGAGAGTGGGGGCGGAGAGGAGGGGGGCGAGGAGGGGGCGAGAGAGAGGGGCGTCACAATTCTTCTTCTCGTTTGATATGTCACAATTGACGCTGGGGACCTGAGTATGTTTCCCAGGTGTTTCCAAGTTATGGCCATTTATGATACGGTTGGTCCGATCTAATTAACAATGCCCAATCCAGTCGTGTTTACGAGAGCGAAGGAACGAAGCTGCACATTTGGCACGCACCTACGGGCCTGCACACGCACCTACCTATGGGCCTGCGTCACGACGCCTGCAGGCCTTCACGGCTGATTTGCATAATCGGATCAAAACGGCCTTTGCCTTGAAGGGAACTGGCCAATCAGAGTGAAAGGGGCAGAGCCAGCCTGGGTGAAGTCAAGGGTGAAAGGGGGGCAGTGCGGCTTCGGGTGAAGAAACCTAAAGCGGCTTCACCCCCCCCCCCCCCCCGGGCTATAAAAAGGCGCGTTGGGACGCCGAGGGCGCAGTCCGTTGGGGATTCGTTGGAGAAGTGAGTCGTTGGAGTTGGGCGCCGGGAGCCAGTTGGCGAGTGTTTTTGGAGTCGCGTCCCAAGAGCCAGTTGGAGTTTTGTCGCGGTTGGTGGAGAGCCAGTTGGAGTTGAGCGAAGTCAAGAGTGGAGAGTCGGGCGCGTCGCCAGGCCCGACCAACCAAGCGCCATTCAAGCCGCTCGCCCAGCTGCTCAGGCCGCCGAACTGCTCAAGCGACTAACGCGTTGGCAACGAGCCAACGAACCAGAGACACCGGGTCGCCAACCCGAAGACCGTCGAGTGGCCGCTGAGGGGCGGCAGGTAACCAGCCCGGTCTCTTGGAGTCCTTCGGTCATCCCGGCTCTGAGTACCCTTAAAGGCTCACGAGCCCTATTTATTTTCCTTGGGTTTTGTATGGAAGTCTGTGGCCGCTTGTCTCATTAAGTAGGAATCGTGATCAAGTGCATGATTGCGTGTACATTATCGCATAGACCTCGGCTAGGCTTGCTCGCGTTCCCATCCCTCATTGATTACGTGCTTACTATAAATAAATGCCCCATTGTTTAAATGTCAACCTGCAAGTTGCGTCATTTTCTGCCATTGACTGCCACGGCGCGCTCGGGATGTTAACTGGCTATTAAGGCCGACAAAAGTGATAATCTGGTCCGACGGAGCTTGGCGATTTAAAACGCTCGACAAAACGCACACGGGACGAGCACGCCTAACGGCTCGTTCCGTACAAGTTCCCGTCGAGGTAAACTCTCGTATTTCTGTCCGCGCGAATAGTTAGGAATATCGACAATTCGGCGATTAACCCTGTAGCACGTGGACAGAATAATTGACAAGTTTATGGTGCGTTAAAAGGCACCCGTGGCTGGTTTCCGGGGTTGGCCGAAAGCTACGACTGGATTCCGCCTTCGTGGGCGCGCGACTGCGATTGGACTGAAGCGGTTGTGCGAACGCCGACAGAAATCTATAACAATATATAACAATATATATATATATACAATATATATATTATATATATACATACATACATACATACAGTAGACTACTCGTAAGTCGTCACCATCGGACCGAGAAAAAAGTGACGACTTAGACGTGTGACGACTTGCACGTATGCGAACATTCATGATGACTGTGGGGTGAAGGATGAAGTCGCGCATGGCTGGACACTACGTGTGAAGGGCGCAACAATCTCTAAGCCAGCTATTGTACCAAAAGGGAAACACAATCCTCGGGGCATAGGTGGGGGTTCATTGGTGAGTTGGAAAGTGATCAAGCAAAGTGGAATTCATGAATCAGTTTATCAAAAGTAAAGATAATGAACAACTGTAGATAATATATATATATATATATATATATATATATATATATATATATATATATATATATATATATATATTGTTACGGCTGTGGAAATTCGCATTACACCATAAAGGGTCCTCAGGTGAGATATATCGGTAAGTTCATGTGTAGTTAGCCCAAACCCGTTGTATAGAGGGAATATATGTGATCCATTCGGGCTGCGATTCTTCGTTAGTCGTTTTTCTTTTGCTGTCGTTAATTTGGTGCAAGAACAACAACTAACATCGCGCACAACCAACATCTCAACGATCACGCCATTCACTACACGACGCCAAAAATCACGCCATTAAAAACGAGCCACCTTCCACAACTACGCTACCACATCTTCGCCACTCGCCATTCAACGAGCACCGTGCGGTCACGATCTCCGCGGAGGATGAAACGGAGTGGAGTGGCAGCTTAAATATCTCCCGCCCAAAACGCCCGGCTTTGGCATGGGGGTGCGATTTGAGCCAGGGGTCAAAGGTGAAAAAAGTGGGGGCCTGATTTTGGGGGAATAATTCCCTGGCCCCGAGCCAAAATGACTTTCCTCGTCCCCCGCACGCGCGGGAGGGGGGAACGAGAGGGCACGCCCTTTTTGGGAAGCTTCCAGAAGGGAGGTGGAGCCAAAAATGGGGCGGGGCGAAGGGCGGAGCCCCGCCCTACAAAAGGGCGGACGAGGAGGGTTCGTGTCGTCTTCTGGTTCGGGTCGTCTGCTAGTTGTTCCTGCAAGGTCTTCTTCTTCTTGTTCCTGTTCCTTGCGCGAGCCTTTTTGATCCTGGCGAGCTTGTTGTTCCTGCCGAGCCTCGACCTCATGCGAGCCCTGAAATCCCATGAGCGAGCGCGGAGATAGCGCCGGAAAACCCGTCCGTTCCCCCAAAACCCGTCCGTGCTGTCGAGCGACCACACGTGCGGCGCGAGGCACGAGCTCCGGACCACGCCGGAGGAGCTCGGAGTTGCGGTCAGAGAGAAGGACTCACACACAAAGGGAAGTCGGGACTTCCATTTCTTTTGGGTTCTGTGTAAACGTGTGTGTGTGGCGCCAGTCCATCAAGTAGAATTGTTTAAGTGTCCCTGTGTAATAATTATATTCGGTTGTAGCTCTGCATTGTGTCCTTGCTTTTATTGTGATTCCTTGCTTGACTGTAATATACGTGCCTTCCGTGTTTCAAAATAAAAGTGTCTTGTCCAATCGTTCCCCGTTTCGCTGCGTCCTTTCCTTTGTTTGAATCTCCATCTTGCATCATGTAAGGGATTAATAGTGGGTTTAAACACCCGGTAACTAATCTGAACGTCAAGGTCGACGATAACTCCGCTCGGTTATCCCTGTAGTACGAACGAGCCGTTTAAGCGGTTCGTGTCCGGAGTCGACCTGTGGCGTGGTACAACTCCTCGGTACGCTATCCGCGCGGGTACTTAGGTAAATTGACCATTCGGCGATCGGACCCTATTTCGCGTGGGTCGAATGCGGACTGAGTTGTGGTGAGTTTAAACCCCCACCCCTGACTGGCTCCTGGCGTAGTTCCGGAGGGTCACGACTGAATTGCACGTTCGGTGGGCGAAGCGGGCGCCATTCGAGTCAAGCGGCCGATCGCACGCCGGACGGGCCAAATTCGCAACAATATATATATATATATATATATATATATATATATATAATATATATATATATATATATATACAGTAGGGTGGTCCAAAAACAGCAAAAAAAAAATTCAGAGGTCTCACAAGCCTTAAATTATTCACTATGATTCAATAACGCGCATAAAAAAATTTAGTTGATCGGAGGTGATTTAGAGGTCGCTCCATATGACGACTTTTAGTTTCATGAGTTGGTTAAATTAGGGTATGGTCAGGTACGATTACGGTACTTCTGGATGTCCGAGGTGGAAATGGAGTGCATTTTCGAACTCTATGGGGTCGATTTACTCTACGAAATGACTGCACCGACATTAATTCACTACCATTTCGAAAATATGACCTAAACAAGATTTATCATTACTGGAGTTGAGTAACTAATCCTACTCATTTCGATATTTTCTAATCTATAATTAATTTGTTGTCCGTCTAAACATTTCTTCGAGTAAATCGACCCCAGAGTTCGAAAATGCAGTCCATTTTCACCTAGGAAGTTCAGAAGTGTACGGATTCGCATCTCACCATACCCTAATTTTTCAATCAATGGAATTGCAAACTATTAGAATATTTCGTCTCATTTACCAAATACCACCTATCATCTCCGCCTCTATTGCTGTCTCCACTCACGCCTGAACTTATTTCTAGCCGGCCCAACATCCAGTGTTTTAGATTCAATGATTCACGAAAAATATGTGTTATTTATTTAGTTATTATTATATTAAATTAGGGTATGGTGAGATGCGAATCCGTACACTTCTGAATCTGTACACTTCAATGTCGGTGCAGTCATTTCTTAGAGTAAATGGACCCCATAGAGTTCGAAAATGTACTCCATTTCAACCTCGGACATCCAGAAGTACCCGTAATCGTACCTGACCATACCCTAATTTATTCAAGTCATGAGACGAAAAGTCGTCATATGGAGCGACCTCTAAATCACCTCCGATCAAGCTAAAAAAATTTATGCGCGTTATTGGATCATATTAGAATAATTTTAAGCTTGTGGAGCAACATTCTATTTTTTTCGTTTTTTTGGACCACCCTAATATACAGTATATATATAATACCATCGTGATGGTATGTCGCCAAATTAAATGACACACAGTCATCGTGGTGATGACTACCACTCAATGCCTATGTGTAAGTGAGTGCGGTGATGTACAAAACAAGCAAATATAAAACCATGATCGGACTTCAACACTAAGCTCGATCGATCCTTTACTCCTTTGCGAAGTAATCCGTTATGTTTGACTGCCTCAAACGCTGGGCATCTGGTGCATGAGAAAGGACTCAAACCGGTCATTGTATTCCATGATGTTGTCTGGGCAATCCTCCACCGAAAGACAGTATCGGCGCATCACATCCAGGGCGCTGAATGCCTCCCGAATAGTTGGAGTGCGTTTGGAATGTATGTCTCCCCTGAGTCCTCGAGATCAACAATGTCCACATCGTCCACGTCACCCGTACCGTCGGAGACGTTCTTCACAGAATCCACAATTTGTGCATCAGTCATTTGTTGGGTACTGCGTAACTCAGCGGCCACGTTGATGTATTTTTCCAATGAGGGCATCGCGTCTGAACCAAATATTTCAGCGAGTCTTTCCCAGACGTTGCGGAACTGGTTTCCATGGTCGTCATCACTCTCCTCATCAACTTCATGGGCCGCTGCGATCCGCATCTTCCGCATTGACGAACCGCGACCGAATGGAAGCGTTGCGATGGTAGCATTCGAGACCTTTCCCCATGCGGTTTTGGCAGCTATCAGGGCATCCAGCAAATTCCCATTTGAATGGGATCCCTCATCTGCTGCATTCAGGCGACGCATGGCAAGGATTGGCAGTGGTGAAGTTTCAGGTTTCTGATGACGCCACCATCCATTGGTTGAGAGTATTGGGTGGGAGGAATACAAGTTCTATGTTCTCCAGTTGACATGCAGGGTGAGCGGGCAGTTGTCAACTACGAACGCAATTTTGCGTTTTTCAAGTGACATACGACAGTTCAGTTCACCAACCATTGTTCGAACAGGGCAGAAGTCATCCACGCCTTTTTATTCGCTGAGTAGGCCACAGGCAGGTGCTTCACACTTTTGAAGGCTGGGGGATTCTTACTTTTCCCGATGGCGTACAGAGGCAACTTGTCGGTGCCATCCATGTTCGCTCCAACCAGAAGCGTTAACACGGATCTTCGCCTGCTTATCACCATGATAGGATTGACCAAAAAACCCAGAGACTTTTCTGGCAGAATCTGCCAGAAAAGCCCAGTCTCATCGGCATTGTACACGTCCCGAGGCTGATAACTTTCCAAGATGTTTTTCAATTTGCCATCGTTCCAGTCGTGCACCACTGCCGAATCCACGCCACTGATTTGCCACACTTCTTGACCTTGCCGATTCCCACCTCACTTTGAATCTGTCTATCCAGTGCATCGTCAAGGTCTCGCATCATCATGCCTGAGGTCCGCACCGAATTTACGTGCCTTCAGCAGCAACATTTCACCGTCCACCGAATATTTGGCTGAGCCGACATTTGCCGAAACCAGATGATGAGCGCGTCATCAACATCTTCAAAGGACACACATTTCACGCGTTTCACACCTACCACCCGGCCTCGCGATTCTCCACTTGTCCAAATAGCTTGCCCTTATTCTTCAAGATATCGTTCATGTCTGCCGTTTGATGTCGAACTTCTCAGCTATGGCTGTTTCTTCATCAGTGGGTTGCCTCGCAAAACTTGATAATGTCGTATTTTTTTGGTAGGTTTTAGCTGTAAGCTTGCGCCGAGTCGCCATTGTCCTGCCTGCAGTGCGATCAACGTGTGTACATATCCAAAGTAGAATGACAACTGTCGTCACGACGACCACGGCTTATGACCCGTCTTGCGTAATACCCAAAATACAGTACAATTCCCAGCTTCACGGCCTAGCCTGGCCACAACACAGAGCCAGCGACCACCGTGGTCGCTGACTGAGCTGAACGCAGCACAGTTATAAATAGCCTATCACTGGCGGTGTACACAATGAGCACGAATCACGATTCCATGAAATCGGGCTTCTCACGAGGCAGCAGTTCCATGTGACGAGTTAGGCGTGGTAATTTACTTAAGTTTCCATTACGCGGGAACGGCCAACATCTGAACGACTTAGACGAAGTGACGACTTAGAGATGATGACTTAACAGACTTTATTCAAATGGATTTAACATTAGATAAATTCGGGACTTTTTTGAACGCTGCGACTTAGGCGAAGTGACGAGTTACAACGCTGCCGACTTACGCGGTCTGCTGTGTGTGTATATATATATTATATATATATATATATATATATATTATATATATATATATATTATTATATATTATATATAAGTCGTAGGTTGGCGATGGGTCCGCCGAGCATGGAAACTATAAGATATAGAGCAAAATGGATGTCATATAGCGGATAGGGAATCACCTTAAGATTATGCATATCAAATCCCATCCAGTTCCATCTAATGATAACTACTTTGTATCCAATTTGAATGAAAAGTACCGAAAATGCGGTTTGAATTCGGAAATTCCCCAAAGTTCAGGGGGTGCTGTGGGTGAACAAAGATCTAAATCGAAAATCCGGCTCGATCGTTTGTGCACAATGTATTCCACACGATTAATGTGAATTTTTATGAACCATCCGACCATAACCCTAGGAGGAGTAGCATTTGGCGCGAAGGCACCTCCAGCTCTCGCATATTATCGATTTTTGCACTAATTGACCTTTGACCCCTGACCTAAGCGAAATCGGTCAATATGTCCTGAGGCAAAGTTGTAGTACTCATTGAGTACCATGAACCTGCAAAGTTTCATCGTATCGATGCACTCACCTGGTCGCTAGGGGGCCTTCATTTTTCGCCAATTTTCGCGCATACCCTAATTGTAGGGGGCGCTGCGGGTAAAGTATTCCATATATCACAAAAACCAGAATATATTTGATAGAGGCATCACCTGTAGATCATTCGTGCTAAATTTCATAACCCTACGTGGGATATTGGCTTTCGGAATTTATTTCGCGTGAACGGTACCGATTTGAAGGTTTTTCGGTTGTTGCTGGAACCAAAGCGTCCCTAGCACCATCAAAATTCCAAAGCACTAGGTCATAAGATGTACCTACCACCCGAGTTGGTCAAAATCTGCCACGTTTACTACCATTATGCTGATGACAAACGAACAAACTCCAACAAACAGACAGAATTACTGACAATAAGGGTCACCTATTCGGCGACCAACATACATGTTATATTATACTAGGTGAATGCACCCGGCGCTGCCGGTTCTTCTTGAATGAATTTAATCTTCTATACATATGTCTGACGCGAGCACAGTATCAGTTCCCTATTGGCCATGGCAGTCATAGGCTAAGGGGATTGGTGAGGGGAAACACACCCCCTCCCCCCCCCCCGGCCGAGGGCCTTGCCACATAGCCTATAACCTTCCTGGGGCCAATCCCGACATTTTTTGTTTCAGTGGTTAGCTCCTATATTTCACCTTCAGGAGATTAGCGCGTGCAGACAAACAAAAAAACAGACAAACAAGCAGTCATAGACCGGTAATTACGAAATCGTCAACTGACCTTGACCTGTCTAATAAAGTGTCCGAGAGAAGGTAGCGACGCAAC
>CM068954.1:147051741-147078833 GCA_035128595.1 Eptatretus atami
CAACATTACTCGGAACACTGAGGGCCAACTCAAAAAGTTGCTTCAGAAGGTAATCCGCAAGCTTGCCAAATGTTGAAGGAATACTTCTTGGGGATAGTTGTTGCACCATAGCCATGCCATCGATAATCCAGATGCTTCCAGGCAGAATGCTGACTTGGCTGTACTTGCGATTCAATGACGTGAAGCAAGGAAAACTTTGCTGTTTTGTTTACTGACCCATCTGGTGTGCAAGGGAGAGCGGAAGTGGACCTAAGTTGTATGTTAGCATGTGACGAATATCCAGCTTCCGGACATTACCAATAATCACAAGTCGCTGGAACAGATTTCTATCAGCCATTAATGTCACTTGCTTGCCTTTCACTTGAGAATGAATTGACTTGTTCATTGACTGGAAGGTCTTGGTCTTCTCTTTCTTCAGTGGTTTGAACATATCTTCACTGCCCTGAAGACGTTCCTTGCAGTAGGAGATGAATACCGCATCTCCCTTCTCCCATGCATTAATGTAATCTAAAGATACCTCCTTGGATGCCACATACAGCACCAGAAGCTATGTGAACCAACTTCTGCATCTGGCTATTGCTCGATTGATTGTGGTAATGTTACAAAAGTGGCAACAGCACTCTGCATGATACCCTGGAGTACAATGCTGCCTCCGGATAAGAGAGAAGAAAGAATGTGTAAAGGAGTAGTTACTTCTTTCCATATATTGAAAATCACAACATTCAAGCAATGATATACACTCATCACTATATTTCATGAAGTAGTTAGGATGGGAAATGAGCAAGAGTTTAGATTACTAGGAAGAGGATAAATATAAGTGATAGCAGCATTTAGAGCAGAACATCCAGTCGGATTCATGACAGTTAGATTCTGTAGTATAGTAATCACTGGGTATTGATTTTGACCATTCTGTCAAAAATTAGTTAACGGTAGAAAGGAGATCCTACCTTCCAGATCCGTCACATTCATCATCACCATCATCATGATAATGATCATCACCGGGCACGGAATCGGCGGCTACAGCAGCTGCAATCCCCACACCGAGCCTGTGCTGGCTGTGGTGTACTAGTAGCACCTTAACAGCGACCTTACTTTCGGGGCTTCCTTCCATATCAATCCACTTAGTAGCACATTCCTGAAATTTCTTAATGCTTTTCTCACTAAATGGAATTACTTCGCTGTGGGTGTTGATGACATGCATAAAACAGAACCCCAAATAACTGCTTTCAGAATCTTCGGCAGCACTAGCATCAGACGACATGTACGCCGCCATGACAGCTCGTGAGTTTACAGCTTGCCCGATTGGTTGATGGGCGTGGTGCTGTATGTCAAAAGCACTGTGATTGGACGATGTTTATAAGAAAATTGTCACAATTTCGGGTGTTTTTTCCATATTTTGAAAAAATGTGCAAGTTTTGTGCTTGACGAGTTTCAGAAATGATTTCTACAATATTTTCACACAACATATTATAAATACAGGTAGATACACGAGGTGGGTCTTGAAACTAAACAAAACAAGAGCTCAGCCCACGTTCTTTAAGAGCTACATGCTGAATACGGGAGTGGAAGAAGTCAGCAAGTCTTGAGAGGAAGTAGCGCTGGATGCCACAAGCAGAGTTTGGAGATCAAGGCGGGGTGCCAGACTATGAAATGCTCGAGATATCGACCGTGAAACCTTGTCACACCAGCATTTGCTGCAAGTGTTTTGACCATTATGGGGCGTCTGCCATGCATCCTCCACACAGTTCAGGTGGATTTGTGCAACTGGGAAATATGATGTTACAGTTGAAATAGTTCCTGTCATGCCATATGTTTTCCATTTCAGTGAAGAGGTACGACTTGGAAATTGAGATGATGCAAGAACAACATCTCAACTCTAAGGGGGTTTCCACCATGCACATGAAGGCTAGCAAGTCAGAAACATGTCCATGGATTGATTCCCCACCCAAGGGTTCGGCTGGAATTGCTAAAAATCATTAAATAATAAAGCCTTCAAAAGTGTTGTTGCAGGCCATTATGACATCCACCAAGATACTTTCAGGAAAGGTGCTGCATTTCAGAAGTGCTAAGTTGGAGCCTTCAACTCTGAGAGCAGCAGTGTCGCTCTTTGCCGTTCTGAAATTGATTAGAAGCTGATCTGACAAATGCAACAGACATTCAATCCTGGAAAATTTGTCTGATCCTGTCACTTCAGAAGACTCCCCAAGCCTGCCGATCTATTTTCACAGCCAGCCAGCTACTCGAAATTCTCTTGAACTTCTCGGCTTCATCCTCTGTCACGACCTCTCCTTGGAGGCCCATATAGTAAAGCCTAACTACCAAGCCAGCCACAGACTATGCATCCTCTGGCATTCGAAAATCATTTCTTGAAAAGTCAGAACTTGTCTCCAACTTGATAAGAGTACTGCTCTCCCCTCAGGGCTGGTGACTTCACTTCACATGTCTCTCCTGGTACCCGTAGAATGCAAAGCTCTGAACAATATTGGCATCTCTGGCCTTGAATCATCTTTGAAGCCTTGAATTATCTTATCAATTATCTCTGACCTTGAAGTAGAAGCACAAGGGCTACTTCTCTCATCACAGACAAGCTGGTAGCCCACTTGTTTTCTATGAACCACCACTCAGGACATGCATCCTGGGGGGAAGGTGGTGTTTTTTCAGTCTTGTTTGCTCTCCTCTCAACCTTCTGATCCTGCTGAGCCCATCCAGGACACATGTTCTTTCAGAAAAACCCCTCCTGGTTAAACTCCCAAAATCCAGGCTTAATGTCCATCACCACTCGTTCCTTTTTTTTATTTTTATTTTTTAAATCCAGTTTGTGGAACTGCTTCCCTGATGTTCATTCAAACTCTTCCTCCCATGGCTTCAAGTTAGCAGTATTCCACATTTTCATACCACCCTCCCTCACCACCATCAGGTCAAGTATGGGAGCATGCGCCAGAGCAGCACTACCATCCATACTCATATTTTCCACCCCCATAAACACAACCTAACCCAATCCTTTTACTTACAAGTTGCCTCTCCTCACCTCATTATATCTACCTGCTGCCCCACTGTCAATACGAAACCTTTTTGCCCTCAGTTTCCTCGCATACATATCTAAAAATAAATAAATTAAGTTATGGGTCATACGATTTTGACACTTCCGAAGACTGTGTGGGGCCAGTAAATATCTTGCAAGCCTTATTGCACCCAAACCACAGCCTGAATGCATTTGCTTACATATTACCAGTTTGTGTTAGGTTGGAGATTGGATTCATTACCATTACTTACTTAATCTCTTAGTTCTATCTCAATTATTTTACCTTAACTGTGAGAAGTCAGGGATGGTGTTGCCCATAGTTTGACTGACATTCCACAAAGTCAACTTGTGGATGGATGAGACCAATCAAATGGTCCTGATTGAGGAATTCCCATTCTAGCAGCAGATGATCATTTATTTGTAACCCCACCAACTCTTTTCTCTGCAACATCATGCTCTGAAACCGAGCTGTGAGAATGCTCCTTACCTGTTGTATCTGTCACACTATTCACAGTTCCTACTACATTAAAAGAGTGACTCCTTGAATGACATGACATGCTTGTAGTCTCACGTCTGCTACCTCGAGCCAAACACTTCAAAAACATCAAGGACAAAGTTGAAGTCGAACATCGAAGCAAGGAAGGTGCCAAGTATATCATTAAATAACTGTGGTAGCAGAATAACATTTCAAACATTCAACATTAGTGCCAAAGCTTTCAAATACTTGGTTGGAGGGTGCCTCTATATACATTTTCCTTATATTATATCGTGATATATTGATCACTCTCCCCAGCCCTCACTTTTGGCGAGAAAGCGAGAGTTTCAGCTCACGATATAGAGTAGACAAAAACCCACAGAATAGTGCCAAAAGACAGACTTGGATGATACGGCCAAAAAAACAAAACAAAAGGATATTTGGAGTATTGAAGAGATGCTTTAAAATTGCAAGCATTAGGTACGGAGCATCAAAAGCATGACAAAACTTGATAAGACATGCGGGGACAAGATGTTCTCAGAGAAATTAGAGAAATGCGTTTGTAGTCTTCTCAAAGATATTACAATGCAGCCTGGCTCTTTTATTCACCTGACTTACAATCATAGTTCAGCTTGGAGAAGAGTACCATGTACCCTTTCCAAACAGCAAAAGGTGAGAAAGATGCCTTTTTGCCGACATGTGTTCGTACCTTATCAAAACGAAGTGAACAACTCCATGGAAAGAGTGTACAAACTAAATCAGCCGATTTGATGGGGGTTTTTCTTTTGTTTTTTCCATCTGAGCAAATAGCTCTTCATGAAAGGAATCCAGGTTCAAATCTCAGACTGTGTTCGTATCTATCATCTACAAGCGTCCTTGTAAAAACTACAATGAGGTACGTACAAACTGTACCAAGAGCCTCAAATCACGACATACAAAATAGACGACTACAGTGGTCAGCAGTCTTCATACATGGCCAAAGAATCAACACTTTGAGGTCCCAAGAGAACCAATATCACATACTTCCATGTTCACGATCAATCTGCATGCACTGGAACAGTCATTATATGCTATCACAACAAATAATGACTGACAATTCCAACAAACCAAATGAAGTTTAGAGATCATAAGAACCAAAGATAAGTGTGACCGTTTTGCCAAGTCTCCACCAGTGAATGCCAAATTAGTATGGGGCACATTTTTGTTGTGTCAAGCCGTCGGAATCCCGTACAAGCCTGTTCCAAAGCAGCAAAAACTATCTGCTCCAAACATTTTGGATCATACAAGTTCTGTTTTTTACAGTTTCGTTCAAGCCTGAAAAAGTTCAGAATTGGCTTGTGGAGGATGAGATGTTTGTGACTTTGAACAATGAGCTACTTCGAAAAGGTGTTTATTGGGTTACAGATCACACATTCACATATTATGTGCTCCTATTTGCTTATTTTTGTTTGCTCCAGGATTTTTAACGTTTGTTAAATCCTCAGAGAATCTGACTGGCTTTACTCTGGGTACAAATCAGAAACATCAGGCAACTTGTAGGAATGGATTTGTTATGTATTATTTATTTAAATGTACCTATTTGTTGGAAGTACATTGTTTCTGGGTGGTCCACTACTCCCTTCCTCCTCCACCCATTTCTGATGGCTCCATATATGAGGCTCTCTCTGCAAACATTGACACTCTTCTCTCTGCTCAGCCTTGTTCACGCTTCCTAACTTGTGGAGATTTGAATTGTCACCATGCTGACCGAGTTCATGCTAGTTCACATACCCACACATGGCCAAATAGCTGTCATTCTACAATATGACTTGACTGACTCAGTCCATTACATTTCTAATAGCAAGCATTTATTGCTGGACCTTGTCCGATCAAACTTGTGCTGTTCCTCTTCAGCTACTCCACACTCTTCTGACCAAGTGTTGGTAAACTGGGGTCTCCTTGATTGTTAAGAGAACCTGCAAGGCACAGACCTGTATGGCAATTTGCGACAGCCGATTGGTCTGGCCTAATATTCGCTCTTCAGTTAAGCCTGGTCCATCATCACATTGGCTCAAAACATTTACTGCTCCTGGCATCTCTTCCACAACAGACCAATTTATATTCTTCACGAGTTAAGTCCATCCTGCATTCAATTTTTTTGTCCATTGTCTCGACTAGCAAACAGATGTGTGTGGCTACACCATCACAAAAAAGCAACAACTCACATTCTCCTCCTGGAGGGCAAACCCTACTGATGGCAACCTGCATTTTCTTCACATAGCTCAGAACCATTATGCATGTCTTCTGAAGAGCCAGAGCCCAACATCAGGCTCACCTGCGATCAAAATTCTCTAGCCTCTCACCTTCCTCCAAAGCTTTGTGGGAGCTGATCAAACCTGTGTCTGGAACACATTCTTCTTCCATTCCTTTCAGATGGATTCAGACTGACCATTTCAAGGAAAAGCAGCGTTCTTGAACAATATCCTCATGCAAAAAGCCAGAGTCCTTAATCTGTCCCTCAGTATACCCACATTTTCCACCATTATAGAAGCTTCCTGGCAGCATGTGAATTTCTCCCCTGCCACAGGGGAGGTTGCTTTTTTAAACTCAGCTCAACAACTCTTCCACAACTAGTCGTGGCAGGATAAATGCTCCATTATGCAAGAAGAGTGCTTTAATCCAATTATACTCTCCCTCTTTTACAGGTCCTTCATGGATGGGGAATTTCTTCCTTTTTGGAAAGTTGCAAACATCACTCCAGTATAGAAGAAAGATTCTAAAATTGATCCGCTGAACCAAAGATTTATCAGCCTTCTCCCCATTATAAGCAAAGTAAGGGAGTCTATCATTGCAGCAGACCTTAAACATGATCTTCTCAAACTCAATGACCTCTGATAACCAACCAGTATGGCTTCTGATCTGGCTATTCCATCATGGATATGTTATTCCTTCTGATACAACAGAGGTTGGATGCCCTCAACAATAAGCAAGACATTAGGGCTATCTCTCTAGATATCTCTCAAACCTTTGATACTGCCTGGCAACCAGCCTCCATTTCCAAGTGGTCTTAATTTGGTATTCAGGGACCCCTGCTCAAATTGTCCTATTTCTTCTTTATGAGCAGAAACAGTGGGTGGCCCTTGATGGTGTCCTTTTCATGATCCTTGATTTCAGCCTGGGGTTCCACAAGGCAGCGTCTTTGGTCAACTTTACCATTTTTGCCGAGGACTCCACCCTGTGTGGAATACATCATAATTATGAAAGGCTGGCCGCTGCCGAATCCCTTTTGTTTGACCTGGACAAGATAAGCCGGTCAGCTACTTGGAACATGATAAATGCTGGAAAGTCGCACACTCACACACTCTCTCCACAAGGATCAACAACAATCAAACTATCCAGTTTGCTTCTCTGGACTACGACTGGAAGACGTGCAGTCGCTGGAACTCCTTGTCCTCACGATCTGCTATCACCTTTCACAGGAGGATCATATCACCATCAAAGGCCAATTGCCATCTGGTGTTCTCTGTAGAGCCAAGGCATTCCTGAGCTACGCCAAGCTCATCAAAGTATCAAGGTTTTCATGGAGTATGGCTCCCCACTCTGGACTAGTGCTTCTGCTTCGCACCTTGCTCTTCATGAGGCTGGCAAAAACAAGGTCTTCCTCCTGCTCTCATCTATCCCTGACCCCCTCAAGCCACATGCATTCCTCTAGAAACCCTAATCTGCTCACCCTCGCAATGTCCAGACTGGTTGCCAACCTGCAATCATTCATCCCCTCATTCTCCCAATTGTAGAATAGTCTCCCTGTGTCCAATGTCTCACTGTCCTCACTTCAGTCCTTCAAATGTGCTGGCCCCGCACACCCATGATTTCTACACATGCTGATTCTTTCCCATTCTGTTCCTGTCCAGGCCATTGTTCCTCATTTTTGTGTTTTTCCTCATTTTATGTATGTCTACCTCCCCCCCCCCACCCCCTCCCCATACCCTCTGCAGTTTGTGAACTTGCTGACGACACGTGTTTAAAACAGATAACGTATATGTATATATATATATATATAATATATATATTATATATATAATATATATATTATATATATATATAAATATATATATAATATATATATATATATATATATATATATATATATATATATATATATATATATATGGTCAATTACACTTCCCCACAAAGTTACGGAATTTCACAAGTTGGAAAAAAAGACAAAACGACAATAGTTAAACTGTACAAAATATTAAAACAGAAATACTGCACCAAAATAACCTGACATGTCAATATTTGAAAAACATTAAGGGGACTGTCTTTCCCATAACATGTTATATGATTGGAGTTACAGGAGGCCTTGTACAGGGTGGCCACCGTCTTGTCACGCCTTGTAAAAGTTGTGACTGCCTTTGTGTGGTGTGTTAATTAGTTTCCTTTTTTTCAGATCGAGTGAATACCACTGATCTTAAACAAGCAGTGAGACTTCCTTTTAATTGCATCATCCCACAAATGCTCCAGAAAATGTCCCACATAACATGACACCAAATTGTTCCCTGTAATAACAATGATGGAGCACAAATGGATCCACTGGACACTTAATGCTGTAAAACGTCACAGGCTTTATGTTATATGCTGTAAAATGTGTAATATAGTAAAAGAATACTGCAAATGTACGTGGTATAACTTATAGAACCCTTCAATGCTGTGAGCCAGCATTGAAGGGTTTTATATGTCGGTCAATATGACAACAGGCAATGCACAATTTTAACAAGGGGTGACGAGACATTGTGGCCACCGTGTACAGTATTAACAGCAGTTGCAACTGATTCTTGGTTATTTAAAGACAAACTAGCCTGAAAAGCAATGTTTTCTGAGAATACCTTGGAAACCAGGCCCTTCCTTGACAAATCTTATAATTATCAGAGCAGAGAAGTTATTTACGTACAGTTCAATGGAGTATTCCTTCCCTCTGTGTGCCAAAACGGTTGCATCCTACCTCAAATTCTTGGATGACATGGAGGTTAAGGCTTTGGATTTACTATCATAAAGCTGAGTCGTCTTTATTATAAATTAATTTTTTGTTGGGCTAAATGAAAGCTTTTTGATCACCTCCACATTTCCCTGCTTTTCACGATGGTCTTTCAAAGTCTGTATCTTAACCATGTGTTGTTTAGCTCTTCCACGAGACTCAAAAAGGGACAACATCCATGAAATCTCCTTAAAAGGAGAGAGAAACTTTAGAGGTTCATTTCTCAAGCCCATAGATTCATTTGGATAATTTTGAATTTTGGTTCACACAACTCCCATAGTGAATTGACATATGCCAAATTTACAGGATAGAAATAGACTTGTTTTGCTGAAACTAAGGGGTGAGAAAGGCAAAGTTTAAAATACTATGGCCAATACGTTTCCAGATTGTAAAAATTCCCTCATAGGCATTGAAGGTACATGCCACTTTATACTAGGGTCAATGCAGAAACAAATGGCATCTTAAGTGAACATCTTTTGGTTTAGCCGTTTTATGTCCCTTCTGAATAAACAGTTTGATACTGCCGAGACGCAAGGTTAAAATATCAAATGCTATGTTAATTTATCAACTAGCAGAAGCCCGTGGTATAAATAGCACGATATGAAAAAAGAAAGCCTTTTATTCTTCGCTGGTGGAAAGTGCTTAAAAATGGAAGGTTATAACATCTAAAGACACATTTAACAGCAAATAAATAAATATATATATATATATAAATAAATATATGAAGAAAAAAGATATATAGGAGCAGTTGAGGCAGCGGTCTGTGGCTTAAACACTGCCCAGGTTCAATTGTTGTTTTTTTGTACGATTGTTAAAAATTAAAAATTAAAAATATATATTATAATTGTCCCGTAAGTTTTGATTTAATTGGAAGCAGCGTTCACTTAATATTTTTTTTCTCTCTGAAGAGAGTTTCCATTTCAGGGTGGGAAAGAGACAGACAGCATTCGCCCATCTATACTATAGACATAGAGAGACGTTTGTCTGTCGCCATTGTGCTGAGATGGCTGAACGGATCTTTGTCAAATTTTCAGAGGTTCATCAGTGAATGTGTGTTGTTTAGCTCTTCCATGTTTTTGTGTTTTTGTTTATAAATTGGAAAAATGTCAGCAGTGTTTTAGGGGAAAAAAAAAATTTTGAAATTTTTATTTTTTTAATAATCACTCAATCGTGCCTTAGCCTTTGTAGCTGTGTGAAAGGTAACATCAAATGATTCTTGGCCCCATTCCTTACTTGGTGAAAGGGAGTGTTTTAGGCCCCCACAAAAAAATTAGAACACTAAAAGAGCACTCTCCGACATCGTGAAGTCGCCAGATATGCCTCCGCCCACATTATTATATTATGAAACATACTTGTACCAAGTTAGATTTAAATCCCTGAACCCAGATTCAAAATATTAAATAATTCTGGCTGCCAGACCATGTGTCCAATCAGGTTGAAATTTAAAACATATTCCCCATGACTACGAGATCATAACTGATGTTTCATGTCGATTGATGAAGCGGTTCAAGAGAAATAATTTTTTTAAAGATTTTTGTTCAATCCAATATGGCTGCCAGACCATGTGAACTATTGATTCATGAACACCCTGGTATCCCCAATGCTTGGGGAACGTGTGTGAAGTTTCCCCTCGATCTGTCGAGCCTATCTGGAAAAGAAGATAGTTAAAAGGTTTATTCTTCAAAAAAAAATCATAGCTGCCAAACCATGTGACCTATGATGTCGTAGTAGAGAACCTTTGTTCCTCATGGATAGGCAATCATAGCTATAAAATTTGCCTCGATCTGTTCAGCCATTTCGGGAAGAATTTTTGAAGGTTTTTATGTTAAAAACAATATGGCTGCTGCACCACAAGACCGATGATGTCAATTTCCCCCACCCCCCCCCCCCCATGCAATTTAGTCCGAGATGACCCTCAAAATTCATACTGATCAGATAAAGTGTTCAACGTATACAATGATTCACAACGAAGCCACCTGCGACATAAAAACACTCGTTTCACATGGGGAGTACTTCACATGTAACAAGTTAGAAAAAAAAATTATTGGAGTGGTTTTGGAGAAAGAGGTCCAAACTTTTTCCTTTTTTTACAACGTGGCTGCCACACCACATGACCGATGTCATAATCATCATTAAAACATTCTGCATGAGTACTTACACCCATTGTGAAAATTTAGTGCAATCAGATAAGAGGTTGGAGGGAAAAACAGAAAAAATTAGCATGGACAGACGGACAACCTGAAAACATAATGCCACTGACGACCGTCAGCGGAGACACAAAAACAAAATTTGATTTCATCAAAACGCCAACAGGATTCAAACAGCATGGGGGAACGCCGGGTACCCTTGATATATATACATATACATATATATATATATATATATATATTACCAATATACATAAATACAGTTATGCGCCGCATAAACAACGTTTCGGGCAACGACGCGACAGAATATACGACGGTGTCCCATAATAGCGCATTATACGATGAAGGTGATCGCATATACGACGGATTCTGCCAGCTCCATTATAATGGAAATCGGCTTTCAAACTGAAGCAATGTTTCCACGTTTACCTTCTAGCAAGTAAATTACCTTGAATTGAAGAATTCCGCAAATAAATCGTTGTTACAGTCTGAAACTATAAAACCAAATTAAAATTTATTTTTGGTGAAGCTTTTTATGTTGTTAAAACAATTGCACTGTTCCGAAAATATTTATCACAATTGACAGGTGCTCGTTTCTTCATTTATAAATTATAACATCGATGCAATGATGACGTATTTATAAAATCCAAACGCTATTGTTATGCTAAATGTCTCCAGATTTCTTCTGCTTTTAGCTTCCATCTTTCCTGCACTTCAATCCACCTTTCTCTGGTGCATGACAACACTTGGCTGCGCATGTGCTTTTTACTAACGCACCTGTTTCTCTGAATCTGCTTCACCAGTTTTTCCATATCCTTGATTTTGAAGGTTTCATTATGATCCACCAAAAGGAGAGCTTTGAAATGCATATTTGACATTCCCTAAAGATGCTTCTTGATGTAATGGTCGACAAGAAAACTATGCAGTTCTTAACCACATTTGGAGCGCCATGGTGTTGACTGAGTTGAAAACATTACATGTCACTGCCAGGTCGATGTGATAATGAATAACTCAGGAGTTCGTGTTACATCTTTCTGCAACATTAGGCTACATTTACGCAAAATATTATGTCCTAGATGATATGTTTTTAGTGTATGGGAAATTAGTTTATGGGGTTACTAGAATAAATCACTGTATTGAAGTACAAGATTTTGGCAGTAGTTTATCTCTCTGGAGACGCTGTGCATTAATGGTCCTGTTCCTGGATTTTTGCAATCAACAGTTTTCATCATCAATGGATCTCTCCACGATGAGGCAGAAGTACAAGACTGTTTGTTCTTTTATGTCAGCAACACAGATGTTAAGTGGCCCTTTTTTATTTATCTGCTCTCTTCTTCGTTTTTGAGGCCCTCTGCCTTTCTCAAACTATCAAAAATATTTGAAAAAAACACCTCCCCCCGCTTGTCTGATGCACATGTTTTTCCAGGAACCAAGCCGAAATGAACTGAAAATCCAGGGCTTGCTGTCCCGACATCACTCTTATGTTCCACTCTTTCTTTCGCTTTTGTAGAACCACTTCTGTGGCTCTAATCCTTCTTTAATCCCCTGTAGGTAGAGATTGAACAGATAGTACATAATCTCATGGAGCCCCCACTTCAACCAAATATTTTTGTTCACACAACCAAACCGCATGACTTGGCGAGGAGACGCGATTTCGTTCCGCTCAACTCCTCTCCTCTTTCCATGTTCCGTTAATTCCTGCGAGTGTGTCCACATGATTCCTCAACAGAGTACATTTTTTTTTGCCATCTTGTTACGCTCTTTTACTCTGAACAAATAAATATTTCATTTTCCAAAATAAAAATAGTCATAACTTTTCTAATTGATCTGTGCATGCATATATACATATACATATACAAATAACATATACATGTGGATAGCTACTCTACTTCTGGAGGGTGACAAGCTGGCACACACACAAGATAGAAGGAAAGCGGGGATGAAACAGAAAGGAACAAGCAACAACAACTACCCAATATGAAAAGAAGTGAGGGAGAGGGTGTTGGGGATGATACCTGATAGAAAAGGAGTGTTGGTAATGGGTAGGTCATTTTGGGTTAGAAGAGATGATGAGCCATGGATTGCAGATAACCCAGGTAGTGGTGGGTAACAGTTATCTTTTAAGGCCCTGGAGGGAAGGATAGGAACTGAACAGATAGGAGGTAAGTTTTGATACCACAGGCGAGAGAAAAGAGGAACAATTGAGTGGTGTAGAAGCGAGCCTGGACTTTTGTGAAAACAGAAGAGGATTACCGCATTCTAACCTGCAAGAATTATGATGTGCAACCTGTGGAACGGGAGGTACAGAGCGCAAGAGAAGGCAGAAGGGTGCAACGCAAAATGAGGTGGTAGAATACAGAGTGGGCCGCACCAACTTGTGCTGCAATTTGTGAGAGGTAATTGGGCACAACACAACTGCAACACCAAAAGCTTCACTCGTAGGGCAGATCCATATGATTTGGATGAGCCTTGGCTTTCACGGAATCAAGTAGGGCAAGGTGTGGGCAGGCAGGGCATGTCCCAGCCCAAAGGCAGAGAGTCGTACTACCCATCAGCTGCGAATGAAGGTTTGAACAAAGGCAAACCTTGCATGATGAGGACTGCCCAGAGATTTGGTTTTTAGAGGATTCGTTTGGAAATATGGCCTCCTCAAGAAATAGATATGGGCTGATGGTTGAAATGCAATAGTACAAGTGGCTTGTAACTCTTCAAGGTGGTTTTGTTTAGGAAAGTAATGGGGGTGTTTGCCAGAATGGTACCTTTACAGAAGAACAGTTGAGTGTTGTGGGATTTGTCAGGGGTTGAGATAGACATTCAGTGTTGATAGGCTCCCTGAATTCTATTCAGGATCGACAGAGAGGGAAGAGGCTGCTGCCTGCCTGCTTAGGATGAGAGAAATGATATGGTGGAGGGTGAATCCAAGCAAAGAGAGTGGGCAGGATTTGTGCAGGGAAGCAGAAAAGATCCATTGTGAAGATGAACACATGGCCCAACACTTCTTGGGCACTCAATCCTTGACAGGGAGGGGAGATTAGAGGATCCGCGTTAATAGACTGTGGGCCGAGCATACGAAAATGTGTCTAGTTTTTGACTTTTGTTGACCACCCTCGTGTATCTACTGAAATTGGACTATAGATAGAGTTTTTTAAAATCACTTTGAAAGAAATTCAACAACTCTTTCCAGTGCAAAGTTGCACATTAATTAGTTATAGGTAATTAGCAAACCTATAGCACCATGCGATCTGTGTGTAATACTGCTAACGCATCATCTGACATAGCTGTGGTATTAACTCTTATGGGAATTCTGAATGTCGATGTATTTCATATAATAGGGAGACTACTCGCATTTGGTGTTTTCATCATTTTATTTTAAAGTACAAGCAAAGAGTAGTAGCCTTAGTCTTTAAAAATGAATTCTTTCATGTTTACACACGTCGTATAGTGCATCAATGTAAACCTGTGGTATGCCAACACATGATGAGCACGGTCCTGTGTCATGGAGCCATCTACTCCTCATACGATTCTTCGTCATCAGAATCTACTCTTGTCGTGGTAATTAGAGGGTTCTGCAGTCGACACACTGCAAGCTCTCGTACAGGAACCCAGCGTCGACAGAACATGTTCCTTTGCCTGTAACAGACGGCGTTCTCACAGCTAGTTTTTCCTGCGATTGAACAATACGTTAGTTTCAGAGCAAGCTGCTCGGAGTTGGAGGATTCACCTCAGTTGATGTCAATTCATCATCTACAAGTTCCATCCATGGTCCATTTGGGACTGGGAGATTGGTGGAACTGTTCGCAGACATCTAGTGTGTACAGCAGCCTGGTAATTTGCTCTCATGACGTGCTTCTTGAGAAAGTCTGGCATTTGGGTGGAAGACGGTACGCCTCTGAATTTGGTCAAATTAAGGAACAGATTGTATCTGGCTCATTGACTTCTTACAGTCCTGCCCATACTATTTTGCAAACAAATTTCTCCGAAGCTTTCACCAATTCATCACTGACTGTAAATGAACTGCGGCAGTGAAGGAAAAGATGAGTATGCTTCTTCGTGGTTACACTCAAGTTCTGGCACAGAGCGAACAATCATTTGCTCATTCTCGTCTGTAAACTCATGGCACTCCCCATCATAAGCCAACAACAACCTTGACTTCTTCAGACATTCAGCTGGTTTCTTCCTCAAAGACTGGAAAAAACCTGATCAGGCTCTGCTTTGTTCTCGCCAACATGCCAGAAACTTTTCTTCCATTGGTGAGGTACCCTGCTGATTTGCACTGTAGATTTTTTGAGCAAGCTGCCACCCACTGAACGTCTTCCCTCTCAGGTTTCTTGATGCTGTCTTTCCTGTAAGTTCAACTACAAAGTGGACAACATTACTCGGAACACTGAGGGCCAAACTCAAAAAGTTGCTTCAGAAGGTAATCCGCAAAGCTTGCCAAATGTTGAAGGAATACTTCTTGGGGATAGTTGTTGCAACCATAGCCATGCCATCGTAATCCAGATGCTTCCAGGCAGAATGCTGACTTGGCTGTACTTGCGATTCAATGACGTGAAGCAGGAAAACTTTGCTGTTTGGTTTACTGACCATCTGGTTGCAAGGGAGAGCGGCAGTGACCTAAGTTGTATGTTAGCATGTGACGAATATCCAGCTCCGGACATTACAATAATCACAAGTCGCTGGAACAGATTTCTATCAGCCATAATGTCACTTGCTTGCCTTTCACTTGAGATGAATTGACTTGTTCATTGACTGGAAGGTCTTGGTCTTCTCTTTCCTTCAGTGGTTTGAACATATCTTCACTGCCCTGAGACGTTCCTTGCAGTGAGAGATGAATACCGCATCATCCCTTCTCCCATGCATTAATGTAATCTAAAGATACCTCCTTGGATGCCACATACAGCACCAGAAGCTATGTGAACCAACTTCTGCATCTGGCTATTGCTCGATTGAATTGTGGTAATGTTACAAAGTGGCAAAGCACTCTGCATGATACCCTGGAGTACATGCTGCTCTCGGTATAAGAGAGAAGAAAGAATGTGTAAAGGAGTAGTTACTTCTTTCCATATATTGAATACAACATTCAAGCAATGATATACACATCATCACTTATTTCATGAAGTAGTTTAGGATGGGAAATGAGCAAGAGTTTAGATTACTAGGAAGAGGATAAATATATAAGTGATAGCAGCATTTAGAGCAGAAATCCAGTCGGATTCATGACAGTTAGATTCTGTAGTATAGTAATCACTGGGTATTGATTTTGGACCATTCTGTCAAAAATTAGTTAACGGTAGAAAGGAGATCCTACTTCCCAGATCCGTCACATTCATCATCACCTCATCATGATGAATGATCATCACCGGGCACGGAATCGGCGGCTACAGCAGCTGCAATCCCCACATCCGAGCCTGTGCTGGCTGTGGTGTACTAGTAGCACCTTAACAGCTACCTTACTTTCGGGGCTTCCTTCCATATCAAATCCACTTAGTAGCACATTCCTGAAATTCTTAATGCTTTTCTCACTAAATGAATTACTTCGCTGTGGGTGTTGATGACATGCATAAAACAGAACCCCAAATACTGCTTTCAGAATCTTCGGCAGCAACTAGCATCAGACGACATGTACGCCGCCATGACACTCGTGAGTTTACAGCTTGCCCGATTGGTTGATGGGCGTGGTGCTGTATGTCAAAAGCACTGTGATTGGATCGATGTTTATAAGAAAATTGTCACAATTTCGGGTGTTTTTTCCACATATTTTGAAAAAATGTGGCAGAGTTTTGTGCTTGACGAGTTTCAGAAATGATTTCTCTACAATATTTTCACACAACATATTATAAATACAGGTAGATACACGAGGTGGGTCTTGAAACTAAACAAAACAAGAGCTCAGCCCACGTTCTTTAAGAGCTACATGCTGAATACGGGAGTGGAAGAAGTCAGCAATTCTTGAGAGGAAGTAGCGCTGGATGCCACAAAGCAGAGTTGTGGAGATCAAGGCGGGGTGCCAGAGCTATGAAATGCTCGAGATATCGCCGTGAAACCTTGTCACACCAGCATTTGCTGCAAGTGTTTTTGAACCATTTGGGGCGTCTGCATGCATCCTCCACACAGTTCAGGTGGATTTGTGCAACCTGGGAAATATGATGTTACGTTGAAATAGTTCTGCTGCATGCCATATTGTTTTCCATTTCAGTGAAGAGGTATCGACTTGGAAATTGAGATGATGCAGAACAACATCTCAACTCTAAGGGGGTTTCCACCATGCACATGAAGGCTAGCAAGTTCAGAAACATGTCCATGGATTGATTCCCACCCAAGGGTTCGGCGTGGAATTGCTAAAAATCATGAAATAATAAAGCCTTCAAAAGTGTGTGTTGCAGGCCATTATGACATCCACCAAGATACTTTCAGGAAAGGTGCTGCATTTCAGAAGTGCTAAGTTGGAGCTTCAACTCTGAGAGGCAGCAGTGTCGCTCTTTGCCGTTCTGAAATTGATATAGAAGCTGATCTGACAAATGCAACAGACATTCAATCTGGAAAATTTGTCTCATCCTGTCACTTCAGAAGACTCCCCAGCCTGCCATCTATTTTCACAGCCAGCCAGCTACTCGAAATTCTCTGAACTTCTCGGCTTCATCCTCTGTCACGAACCTCTCCTTGAGGCCATATAGTGAAAGCCTAACTACCAAGCCAGCACAGACTATGCATCCTCTGGGCATTCGAAAATCATTTCTTGAAAAGTCAGAACTTGTCTCCAACTTGATAAGAGTACTGCTCTCTCCCTCAGGGCTGGTGATTCACTTCACATGTCTCTCCTGGTACCCGTAGAAATGCAAAGGCTCTGAACAATATTGGCATCTCTGGCTTGAATCATCTTTGGAAGCCTTGAATTATCTTATCAATTATCTCTGACACTTGAAGTAGAAGCACAAGGGCTACTTCTCTCATCGCAGACAAGCTGGTAGCCCACTTGGTTTCTATGAACCACCACTCAGGACATGCATCCTGGGGGGAAAGGTGTGTTTTTTTTCAGTCTTGTTTGCTCTCCTCTCAACCTTCTGATCCTGCTGACCCTCCAGGACACATGTTCTTTCAGAAAAACCCCTCCTGGTTAAACTCCAAATCCAGGCTTAATGTCCATCACCACTCGTCCTTTTTTTTATTTTTATTTTTTAAATCCAGTTTGTGGACTGCTTCCCTGATGTTCATTCAAACTCTTCCTCCCATGGCTTCAAGTTAGCAGTATTCCACATTTTCATACCACCCTCCTCACCACCATCAGGTCAAGTATGGGAGCATGCGCCAGAGCAGCACTACCATCCATACTCATCATTTTCCACCCCCATAAACACAACCTAACCCAATCCTTTTTACTTACAAGTTGCCTCTCCTCACCTCATTATATCTACCTGCTGCCCCACTGTCAATAACGAACCTTTTTGCCCTCAGTTTCCTCGCATACATATCTAAAAATAAATAAAGTAAGTTATGGGTCATACGATTTTGACACTTCCGAAGAACTGTGTGGGGCCAGTAAAATATTTGCAAGCTTATTGCACCAAACCACAGCCTGAATGCATTTGCTTACATATTACCTAGTTTGTGTTAGGTTGGAGATTGGATTCATTACATTACTTACTTAATCTCTTAGTTCTATTCAATTATTTTACCTTAACTGTGAGAAGTCAAGGGATGGTGTTTGCCCATAGTTTGACTGACATTCCACAAAGTCCAACTTGTTGGATGGATGAGACCAATCAAATAGTCCTGATTGAGGAATTCCCATTCTAGCAGCAGATGATCATTTATTTGTAACCCCACCAACTCTTTTCTCTGGCAACATCATGCTCTGAACCGAGCTGTGAGAATGCTCCTTACCTGTTGTATCTGTCACACTATTCACAGTTCCTACTACATTAAAAGAGTGATCTCCTTGAATGACATGACATGCTTGTAGTCTCACGTCTGCTACCTCGAGCCAAACACTTCAAAAACATAAGGACAAAGTTGAAGTCGAACATCGAAGCAAGGAAGGTGCCAAGTATATCATTAATATACTGTGGTAGCAGAATAAACATTTCAAACATTCAACATTAGTGCAAAGCTTTCAAATACTTGGTTGGAGGGTGCCTCTATATACATTTTCCTTATATTATTATCGTGATATTTGATCACTCTCCCCAGCCCTCACTTTTGGCGAGAAAGCGAGAGTTTCAGCTCACGATATAGAGTAGACAAAAACCCACAGAATAGTGCCAAAAGACAGACTTGGATGATACGGCCAAAAAAACAAAACAAAAGGATATTTGGAGTATTGAAGAGATGCTTTAAATTGCAAGCATTGAGGTACGGAGCATCAAAAGCATGACAAAACTTGATAAGACATGCGGGGACAAGAGTGTTCTCAGAGAAATTAGAGAAATGCGTTTGTAGTCTTCTCAAAGATATTACAGATGCAGCCTGGCTCTTTTATTCACCTGACTTACAATCATAGTTCAGCTTGGAGAAGAGTACCAATGTACCCTTTCAAACAGCAAAAGGTGAGAAAGATCCTTTTTGCCGACATGTGTTCGTACCTTATCAAAACGAAGTGAACAACTCCATGGAAAGAGTGTACAAACTAAATCAGCCGATTTGATGGGGGTTTTTCTTTTGTTTTTTCCATCTGAGCAAATAGCTCTTCATGAAAGGAATCCAGGTTCAAATCTCAGACTGTGTTCGTATCTATCATCTACAAGCGTCCTTGTAAAAACTACAATGAGGTACGTACAAATGTACCAAGAGCTCAATCACGACATACAAAATAGACGACTACAGTGGTCAGCAGTCTTCATACATGGCCAAAGAATCAACACTTTGAGGTCCCAAGAGAACCAATTCACATACTTCCATGTTCACGATAATCTGCATGCACTGGAACAGTCATTATATGCTATCACAACAAATAATGACTGACAATTCCAACAAAACCAAATGAAGTTTAGAGATCATAAGAACAAAGATAAGTGTGACCGTTTTGCCAAGTCTCCACCAGTGAATGCCAAATTAGTATGGGGCACATTTTTGTTGTGTCAAGCCGTCGGAATCCCGTACAAGCCTGTTCCAAAGCAGCAAAAACTATCTGCTCCAAACTATTTTGGATCATACAAGTTCTGTTTTTTTCACAGTTTCGTTCAAGCCTGAAAAAGTTCAGAATTGGCTTGTGGAGGATGAGATGTTTGTGACTTTGAACAATGAGCTACTTCGAAAAGGTGTTTATTGGGTTACAGATCACACATTCACATATTATGTGCTCCTATTTGCTTATTTTTGTTTGCTCCAGGATTTTTAACGTTTGTTAAATCCTCAGAGAATCTGACTGGCTTTACTCTGGGTAAAAATCAGAAACATCAGGCAACTTGTAGGAATGGATTTGTTATGTATTATTTATTTAAATGTACCTATTTGTTGGAAGTACATTGTTTCTGGTGGTCCACTACTCCCTTCCTCCTCCACCATTTCTGATGGCTCCATATATGAGGCTCTCTCTGCAACATTGACACTCTTCTCTCTGCTCAGCCTTGTTCACGCTTCCTAACTTGTGGAGATTTGAATTGTCACCCATGCTGACCGAGTTCATGCTAGTTCACATACCCACACATGGCCAAATAGCTGTCATTCTACAATATGACTTGACTGACTCAGTCCATTACATTTCTAATAGCAAGCATTTATTGCTGGACCTTGTCCGATCAAACTTGTGCTGTTCCTCTTCAGCTACTCACACTCTTCTGACCAAGTGTTGGTAAACTGGGGTCTCCTTGATTGTTAAGAGACCTGCAAGGCACAGACCTGTATGGCAATTTGCGACAGCCGATTGGTCTGGCCTAATATTCGCTCTTCAGTAAGCCTGGTCCATCATCACATTGGCTCAAAACATTTACTGCTCCTGGCATCTCTTCACACAGACAAAATTTATATTCTTCACGGAGTTAAGTCCATCCTGCATTCAATTTTTTTGTCCATTGTCTCGACTAGCAAACAGATGTGTGTGGCTACACCATCACAAAAAAAGCAACAACTCACATTCCCTCCTGGAGGGCAAACCCTACTGATGGCAACCTGCATTTTCTTCACATAGCTCAGAACCATTATGCATGTCTTCTGAGAGCCAGAGCCCAACATCAGGCTCACCTGCGATCAAATTCTCTAGCCTCTCACCTTCCTCCAAAGCTTTGTGGGAGCTGATCAAACCTGTGTCTGGAACACATTCTTCTTCTTCCTTTCAGATGGATTCAGACTGACCATTTCAAGGAAAGCAGCGTTCTTGAACAATATCCTCATGCAAAACCAGAGTCTTAATCTGTCCTCAGTATACCCACATTTTCCACCATTATAGAAGCTTCCTGGCAGCATGTGAATTTCTCCCCTGCCACAGGGGAGGTTGCTTTTTAAACTCAGCTCAACAACTCTTCCACAACTAGTCGTGGCAGGATAAATGCTCCATTATGCAAGAAGAGTGCTTTAATCCAATTATACTCTCCCTCTTTTACAGGTCTTCATGGATGGGGAATTTCTTCCTTTTTGGAAAGTTGCAAACATCACTCCAGTATAGAAGAAAGATTCTAAAATTGATCCGCTGAACCAAAGATTTATCAGCTTCTCCCCATTATAAGCAAAGTAAGGGAGTCTATCATTGCAGCAGACCTTAAACATGATCTTCTCAAACTCAATGACCTCTGATAACAACCAGTATGGCTTCTGATCTGGCTATTCCATCAGGTATGTTATTCCTTCTGATACAACAGAGTTGGATGCCTCAACAATAAGCAAGACATTTAGGGCTATCTCTCTAGATATCTCTCAAACCTTTGATACTGCCTGGCAACCAGCCTCCATTTCCAAGTGGTCTTAATTTGGTATTCAGGGACCTGCTGCAAATTGTCCTATTTCTTCTTTAAGCAGAAACAGTGGGTGGCCCTTGATGGTGTCCTTTTCATGATCCTTGATTTCAGCCTGGGGTCTCACAAGGCAGCGTCTTTGGTCAACTTTACCATTTTTGCCGAGGACTCCACCTGTGTGGAATACATCATAATTATGAAAGGCTGGCCGCTGCGAATCCCTTTTGTTTGACCTGGACAAGATAGCCGGTCAGCTACTTGGAACATGATAAATGCTGGAAAGTCGCACACTCACACACTCTCTCCACAAGGATCAACAAAATCAAACTATCCAGTTTGCTTCTGGACTACGACTGGAAGACGTGCAGTCGCTGGAACTCCTTGTCCTCACGATCTGCTATCACTTTCACAGGAGAATCATATCACCATCAAAGGCCAATTGCCATCTGGTGTTCTCTGTAGAGCCAAGGCATTCCTGAGTACGCAAGCTCATCAAAGTATCAAGGTTTCATGAGTATGGCTCCCCACTCTGGACTAGTGCTTCTGCTTCGCACCTTGCTCTTCATGAGCTGGCAAAAACAAGGTCTTCCTCCTGCTCTCATCTATCCCTGACCCCCTCAAGCCACATGCATTCCTCTAGAACCCTAATCTGCTCACCCTCGCAATGTCCAGCTGGTTGCCACACCTGCAATCATTCATCCCTCATTCTCCCAATTGTAGAATAGTCTCCCTGTGTCAATGTCTCACTGTCCTCACTTCAGTCCTTCAATGTGCTGGCCCCGCACACCCATGATTTCTACACATTGCTGATTCTTTCCCATTCTGTTCCTGTCCAGGCCATTGTTCCTCATTTTTGTGTTTTCCTCATTTTGTATGTCTACCTCCCCCCCCCCCCACCCCTCCCATACCCTCTGCAGTTTGTGAACTTGCTGACGACACGTGTTTAAAACAGATAACGTATATGTATATATATATATATATAGTATATATATATATATATAATATATTATATATATATATATATAATATATATATATATATATATATATATATATATATATATATTATATATATTATACTATAATGGTCAATTACACTTCCCCAAAGTTACGGAATTTCACAAGTTGGAAAAAAAGACAAAACGACAATAGTTAAACTGTACAAAAATATTAAAAACAGAAATACTGCACCAAAATAACCTGACATGTCAATATTTGAAAACATTAAGGGGACTGTCTTTCCCATAACATGTTATTGATTGGAGTTACAGGAGGCCTTGTACAGGGTGGCCACCGTCTTGTCACGCCTTGTAAAAGTTGTGACTGCCTTTGTGTGGGTGTTAATTAGTTTCCTTTTTTTCAGATCGAGTGAATACCACTGATCTTAAACAAGCAGTGAGACTTCCTTTAATTGCATCATCCCACAAATGCTCCAGAAAATGTCCCACATAACATGACACCAAATTGTTCCCTGTAATAACAATGATGGAGCACAAATGGATCCACTGGACACTTAATGCTGTAAAACGTCACAGGCTTTGTTATATGCTGTAAAATGTGTAATATAGTAAAGAATACTGCAAATGTACGTGGTATAACTTATAGAACCCTTCAATGCTGTGAGCCAGCATTGAAGGGTTTATATGTCGGTCAATATGACAACAGGCAATGCACAATTTAACAAGGGTGACGAGCATTGTGGCCACCGTGTACAGTATTAACAGCAGTTGCAACTGATTCTTGGTTATTTAAAGACAAACTAGCCTGAAAAGCAATGTTTTCTGAGAATACCTTGGAAACCAGGCCCTTCCTTGACAAATCTTATAATTATCAGAGCAGAGAAGTTATATTACGTGCAGTTCAATGGAGTATTCCTTCCCTCTGTGTGCCAAAACGGTTGCATCCTACCATGAAATTCTTGATGACATGGAGTTAAGGCTTTGGATTTACTATCATAAAGCTGAGTCGTCTTTATTATAAATTAATTTTTGTTGGGCTAAAATGAAAGCTTTTTGATCACCTCCACATTTCCCTGCTTTTCACGATGGTCTTTCAAAGTCTGTATCTTAAGCAGTGTTGTTTAGCTCTTCCATGAGACTCAAAAAGGGACAACATCCATGAAATCTCCTTAAAAGGAGAGAGAAACTTTAGAGGTTCATTTCTCAAGCCATAGATTCATTTGGATAATTTGAATTTTGGTTCATGGGGAGTTGATTTTGGTTCACAACAACTCCCATAGTGAATTGACATATGCCAATTTACAGGATAGAAATAGACTTGTTTTGCTGAAACTAAGGGGTGAGAAAGGCAAAGTTTAAAATACTATGGCCAATACGTTTCCAGATTGTAAAAATTCCCTCATAGGCATTGAAGGTACATGCCACTTTATACTAGGGTCAATGCAGAAACAAATGGCATCTTAAGTGACATCTTTTGGTTTAGCCGTTTTATGTCCCTTCTGAATAAACAGTTTGATACTGCGAGACGCAAGGTTAAAATATCAAATGCTATGTTTAATTTATCAACTAGCAGAAGCCCGTGGTATAAATAGCACGATATGAAAAAGAAAGCCTTTTATTCTTCGCTGGTGGAAAGTGCTTAAAAATGGAAGGTTATAACATCTAAAGACACATTTAACAGCAAATAAATAAATAATATATATATAAATAATATATGAAGAAAAAGATATATAGGAGCGGTTGAAGGCAGCGGTCTGTGCTTAAACACTGCCCGGGTTCAATTGTTGTTTTTTTGTACGATTGTTAAAAATAAAAATTAAAAATATATATTATAATGTCCCGTAAGTTTTGATTAATTGGAAGCAGCGTTCACTTAATATTTTTTTTCTCTCTGAAGAGAGTTTCCATTTCAGGGTGGGAAAGAGACAGACAGCATTCGCCCATCTATACTATAGACATAGAGAGACGTTTGTCTGTCGCCATTGTGCTGAGATGGCTGAACGGATCTTTGTCAAATTTTCAGAGGTTCATCAGTGAATGTGTGTTGTTTAGCTCTTCCATGTTTTTGTGTTTTTGTTTATAAATTGGAAAAATGTCAGCAGTGTTTTAGGGGAAAAAAAATTTTGAAATTTTTATTTTTTTAATAATCACTCAATCGTGCCTTAGCCTTTGTAGCTGTGTGAAAGGTAACATCAAATGATTCTTGGCCCCATTCCTTACTTGGTGAAAGGGAGTGTTTTAGGCCCCACAAAAAATTAGAACACTAAAAGAGCACTCTCCGACATCGTGAAGTCGCCAGATATGCTCCGCCCACATTATTATTATGAAACATACTTGTACCAGAGTTAGATTTAAATCCCTGAACCCAGATTCAAAATATTAAATAATTCTGGCTGCCAGACCATGTGTCCAATCAGGTTGAAATTTAAAACATATTCCCCATGACTACGAGATCATAACTGATGTTTCATGTCGATTGATGAAGCGGTTCAAGAGAAATAATTTTTTTAAGATTTTTGTTCAATCCAATATGGCTGCCAGACCATGTGAACTATTGATTCATGAACACCCTGGTATCCCCAATGCTTGGGGAACGTGTGTGAAGTTTCCCCTCGATCTGTCGAGCCTATCTGGAAAAGAAGATAGTTAAAAGGTTTATTTCTTCAAAAAAATCATAGCTGCCAAACCATGTGACCTATGATGTCGTAGGTAGAGAACCTTTTGTTCCTCATGGATAGGCAATCATAGCTATAAAATTTTGCCTCGATCTGTTCAGCCATTTCGGAGAAGATTTTTGAAGGTTTTTATGTTAAAACATATATGGCTGCTGCACCCACAAGACGATGATCAATTTCCCCCACCCCCCCCCCCCCATGCAATTTAGTCCGAGATGACCCTCAAAAATTCATACTGATCAGATAAAGTGTTCAACGTATACAATGATGTCACAACGAAGCCACCTGCGACATAAAAAACACTCGTTTCCATGGGAGTACTTCACATGTAACAAGTTAGAAAAAAAAATTATTGGAGTGGTTTTGGAGAAAGAGGTCCAAACTTTTTCCTTTTTTTACAACGTGGCTGCCACACCACATGACCGATGTCTAATCATCATTAAAACATTCTGCATGAGTACTTACACCCATTGTGAAAATTTAGTGCAATCAGATAAGAGGTTGGAGGGAAAACAGAAAAATTAGCATGGACAGACGGACAACCTGAAAACATAATGCCACTGACGACCGTCAGCGGAGAACACAAAAAAAAATTTGATTTCATCAAAACGCCAACAGATTCAAACAGCATGGGGGAACGCCGGGTACCCTTGATATATATACATATACATATATATATATATATATATATACAATATACATATATCAGTTATGCGCCGCATAACAACGTTTCGGGCAACGACGAATCGATATACGACGGTGGTCCATAATCGCATTACGATGGTGATCGCATATACGACGGATCTGCCAGCTCCATTATAATGGAAATCGGCTTTCAAACTGAAGCAATGTTTCACGTTTACCTTCTAGCAAGTAAATTACCTTTGAATTGAAGATTCCGCAAATAATCGTTGTTACAGTCGAAATTAAAACACAAAATTTATTTTGGTGAAGCTTTTTATGTTGTTAAACAATTGCACTGTTCCGAAAATATTTATCACAATTGACAGGTGCTCGTTTCTTCATTTATAAATTATAACATCGATGCAAGATGACGTATTTAATAAATCCAAACGCTATTTATTCACCTTTCTATAATAATCGATGCGAGAGGAGATTGTAAGCTGCTGCTAACACACCGATAGCCGTCATGAACAGCACAAAGGTAAAACTAACGTGTCTTCCGTCTCTCTTGGATGTGTGTTACAATTGCGACAGTATTCAGTACAGTAAAGGTTTGTATCCGAGGAGCAATAGGCTACACTATATAGCCTAGGTGTCTAGGTTTGTGTAAGTACGATGTTCGAAAACGAAAACAGAAAAAAAAATATATATATATGATGTTCGCACAACGACGACGTCGGTTAACGACGCATTTCTCAGAACGTAACCCCGTCGGTTAAGTGGCGCATGACTGTATGTATATATATATATATTATAATATATATATATATATATATATATATATATATATATATGTTGTTCGTCTTTCGGCTGCTCCCGTTAGGGGTCGCCACAGCGGATCATCCGTTATGATCCGCATACTGATTTGGCACAGGTTTTACGCCGGTGCCCTTCCTGACGCAACCCTGGTCGCTCTTCGACACAGGATATGGATTGGGTTTTGCCATGATTCCAGGCTGCCCTACGCCCTCTCATAGCACGCCCAGTGCAGATCTCCCGTCCTCAAGCGATCCTCCAACCCAAGCCTCCGAGTAGCCGGATTACAGGCGCACGCCACTACCCGGTGTGTATGTATGTATATATATATATATATATATATATATATATATATATATATATATAATATATATATATATATATGTATGGTTTCTTGGAATGTCAAAATTCATGAGCCTGAGAACACTGTAAAAAAAATAAATAAATAAAGAACGACATTGGTAGAACGCGTAAGTCC
>CM068954.1:147089624-147127265 GCA_035128595.1 Eptatretus atami
TTTCTAAAGGACCTTTCCTTTTTTCGATCAACTCAGAAGTCAATCTCCATTTTTATGTTCATCCCTCCAATATTTTCAAAAAAGGGAATTGAAAAATTTTCAATTTGATAATTCCCCTTTCTCTCCTTGTATACATTAAAATGCAAATTGACTGAAAACAGTATGCTGTTAGACAGTCCAGACCATCATTTATAACTGACAAATGAGATCAGCTAAAAAAATAACCATCACCGACAGGTGCCATGGAGTAATCATCATCAGATTCAGCACCACTGTGATGGCTCGTGCCTAAAAAACTGGAAAAATGGGCATTTGCTAATGACAGCATGTTAGATAAAGAATCTCCATGAAAGAAAATCTTCGGATGAAAAAATGGCTAAAAAATAGACAGAAAGACAGTTTTGCCAAATAATTCAGGAACTGCACAGACGACGACTCAAAACTTCACAAACGACATGTAAATGTATCCTGAAATGTGTGATTACCTTTTTGAAAAAGTGAAACCATGCATCGAGAAGAGCGACACATTTGATAGATTAGAATCCACCCGCAGCACAGCTAGAAGCAACACTTGGGATTTTGGCAGATGCTCTGCTCGGCTCCACTCCTATTTGGACATGACTGACGGAAAATTAAGCTCGATCAAACTATCTCAGCGACAACTGTTATTCAAAAAATAAAAATAAATTTATACCTACACAATCCTTCATGCCTGTCAATGCTAAATGACATTCTCGATCTGCAGTTATGCATGATGGTCTGGACAAGGCTTTAAACAGCAAAATAACATTACTTTTTTTTTTCTTTCTTCAAAAATAGATAGGATGAATACAACGAAGAGTGTTATAAACAAGGGTATAATGAAGACTCTTTGCTGGATAAATCAACCATCTTCACTTTGTTATACATTGACTTGCCCAATATTATCAGTGTTGTGTGGACGACTTCCATAAGGAAATAGAAATAATTATTGTTTTTAACAAATGGCCATAATGACGGTGTATTAACCTGCCTTGTTGATAATTTCAGGTCAAAACTGAGTACATGACATTCCCATGTGAGCACTTGCCTGATGGTAATGCCAGGTTCAAATGCCATATTCCTGTGTTGAGTTTTTAGTTTCCCATTGTCTGGGTTATTCAGAAATATCCGAACGTCATTATGTTATACATATTACATTACTGCGTACAATCGTCTAAACATTCTCGCTTTACGTATAAAAATAGTACTTTGGTATTGTGCAACACAACTACCCAACAACCTGTTCTATCTCTGCCCATCACATAAGATCAGAAAGGAAAACTTATCATTTTGTAAACCATCCACCATCGTTAATGGCAAATTGGGAAAACATCCCTGTGCGTAAATGCGCAGCTCAGCTGACGAGCTCTGATGAAACTAAATTAGAGGGACATCGATTTCTTCAAATCCAACTTGGTGTGCAACAGGTGAGATAAAACACCTTTCAATAAATGTCCTTCATCCATCTGTATATAATACTGTTATGGTTGTGGGGGTAGATGGAGGAATTTAGGATTGAACAGAGTTGTTTGGTCTGTGGACGTGGAGGAGACATCTCAATGTAATTAAGTAGGGAAACTGTGAGCTGAAGTGTTACGTGTCACCACACGGGGGAGGTGCGGTGTTAATTAACTAGGGTTTGAGAATGGGTTCCACAGTGTGTGGTTGCCCCCGTGGCTTTTCCCTATGTATTTATAACCAAAACCACGATAAACAAGCAAACGTGCCGAGCAGGCAGCCCTGCCTCCAAGGGTGACGGTGGGCGAAGTCACGCCCCTGGGGCTGACGATTGATGGGCGTGACATCAGAAGCTAGCCAGACAAGCCGAGCGGGTGGAGGCCCCGCCTTCCCGGATTTCGTGCGAGCAGGCCACGCCCCGGAGGCGGAGGATTGATGGGCATGACGGGAGACGCATGAAGAAGACGAGGGCATGGGAGACATCAGACAAAATAGGAGAGAGCACATGCACGATGCCAGTGTGATGAGGTGAGATCGGGAGAGCGCATGCACAAGGTCAGTGTGAGGAAGGCAGGAGCGCAGAGTGAAGGACGCATACGGTCGAGAAAGAACGTAGTTAGGAGATGGCCTGTAAGAACAGGGCTTTACAGCTGGCTTTCCTTCGATGCATAAAGAAGACGGCACAATTCTTGTGTTCGTGCTGAAGCAAGACGCTGGCCTTTGGCTCTTGGTTGGATCGTGAGAAACGGACCTCGAGCCTCGTGTATGACAAATAGCGGGTCGGTGAGGACAATCGATGCACGAAGCAACTGCACGATCTCTCCAAGCTTCGGTGTTGAAAACCGCTCACAAATTGCCTGACGTACGTTTGTCCCACTACGAGAGAAGCGACTTGGCGCACGTCTGCACGTGCTGGTGGAAGCGCCTCAATTCCAAATTCCACAAAGACCATCTCTGATCCAAGCAAAGTACAAGACTAAAAGGCAGGATTTTTTTTTTTTTTAATGTTTCCCCTTGTCTGTATTCAAGTCTGAATGCAGATGTACCTCAACTTAAGAGTTCAATTTACCTCATGTATTTATCATTATTACATTTATTATTATCATTTGTAAATATGTGTCTGTTTTCATTAAATGTGTTCATTTTAAGAAACTGTATCCATGTATTTGTCATGGGGTGTGAGTATAAACCCCCCTGTGCTGTGCATCCATTGCACCGCCATTGCGCCCCAGCCCTCCCGCACGCATTGAAATCTCCGAGGATCGCTGTGTCTGCCTCCTAATAAGGAACTGCTCGGCCATCCCGGGCTGGGGTGTTAACCGCCCATCACCACAAATTGGGTCGGGGGGATTAACCTGGGCCGCCAGCGTAGCAACAATACATTCACTTGACTAACCATTGACATATAGGGCTCTGCATGCATTGACAAAAATATTTCAGCAGCATTCATCCTGATGTTACAAATATTAGATGAAAAGCTTCAGCATCACAATTGTTCTGAACTTTGCAATCCTTTCCAATGAAGATCTCAATTCATGCGAGGTATGGCCTATATCAGAACAAGACGTGTATCGGGAGTAGTTGCATACATGGGTTGAAAGTGCCCATGGTGTGCAAAGGTTATACCCTGAAAATCTCAGAAATACGAAGATAAACATTCCAAAGTGAAAAATATTTCACCTTCTGGAAGGAAAAAGGTGAAAATGATTTCAGCTCACCAGCTTTTCTGATGATGCAAAACAGGTTTCTTCTTACGAGGGCCTCCAGCAAGCTGAACAATTAACGTTTTCTATCCCACATATAGGCCAGATCTTCATCTGAACCTTAACCAAAATCTAATCAGCATGTTCTCATCACACAGTCAACCTGTCCACCAAGTTTTGTCCAAATCTGTCCACAACTTTTGGAGATATTGTGCTCAATTAATTTTTTGGCTCCAGCTCTTAATGATGAAGAATCACTTAAAAAATTATAGTATCCTGATCTTCACTAAAATCGAAACAATTCGTCCTTGTCACACACCCAACATGTCCACCAAATTTCATTGGAATCCACCCATAACATTTTGAGATTGTCGTGCTGTATTTTATATCGTTTTTGGTCAGATCTCTCAATGGCCAACAATCACTTGAACAACTCCAGGATCTGGATCCAGATCCAGATCTGGATCCTCACCAACATCGAATCAATTTGTACTTAACACACACAAAACCTGTCCATCAAGTTTCTTCAGAATGCGTCCATAACTTTTTGAGATATCCTGCTCACAGACAAACAAAAAGACAGGAATGAAAACATAACCTCCTTCACCTTCAGTGGCAGAGGTAACTATTTCTCCGATTGTGCCTGATGGTTTCAAAAACTTTGACATTTTCCTTTGTTGTCGAAAACAAAAAAAGAAATATCTTCAAAATTGCACCACCTTTTATTCTCTAATCCTTTAAGATTGTGTGGAGCTGTATTTTCGCTTTGTGTACACTAGCCTTGAATCTCCTTCAAAATGTCAATCTTTTGCTTGGCACAGACACCACTGAAAGAACCAATTCTGAAGTATTGGAAATCCTTGCTCGTTTGCTGTGTATTGAACCAAAGATACGAGAACATATGCAGCACGAAGTGCTGGATAATTTCAAAATAATAAAATATTAACCTTTCGTACAAGACTGTTTTCACTAGTCCTCTACGCTTTAGGGTTGGCTTAATCCAGTGCTAGCTAAAAGCGACTAATAAGGTTGCAAATACGAGCGTAAAGGCTAGGCAATCTTTTATTGCATTTTGCCTCATATTTACGGAAAAATGAAACAAATACTTCCCCTTTTTGGCAGGACACATTTAACCAACACACAAAAGGTGAAAGTTCATTTGTGCATGGTAACGAAGGCAACGATAACTCAAAACGAACACGTGATAATGCTAAAGACAAAGCACTTGGATACACAGCCTCTCGACCAAGAGCCATCGCGACGATGCCAGCGCGCGTTTCCATCCACCTGGCCTCTCTAATGGGCTCCTTGTGCGCCTGGAACATCTTCACGTTGTTCATGTTTGTCTGCCAATATTTGACAAAGCCTCCATGATCTGCGGTCAGCATCCAAAGGTCATTGTGAGACCAAGTCATAGCTCGTACAGAGGTATCATGAGCCTGGCAATAAAAATGCAGAGACAAAGCTAATGTTAAACACCATACATGCTACTTTTGTTTTCTACAGTCTTAAGTTCATTGTGAGAGCTTGTACATACATCCAAGGTCACCCCTCTCCCCACCCCCAAAAGCACTGCAACATATCGAGCTAGATAAGCTTAAAAGTTAAGCAGGGATACTTATGTTAGCCCAAAATGCTTGTGAAATGCTTATAATCACTGTAGCCTCAACAGGCAGCAACTCATTTGATATACAGTAAAAGCTGTGTTATCTGGCACTTTATAAAGCGGCATGGGAGAGATATCAATCAAGTTGACATGACCACACAGCCTTCTCATTGATTGTTACCCCATCAAAAAGAGACACCAAAAAATAACAACCAAAAAACTCCATACAGAGGCGACCCAGCCTGAGCTGTGAAAATGATGCTTTTTCTCTCGACAAACATCTGATGCAGCCTCATGGTTCAAGAGCCACGTCCATCTGTCATAAATTCACACCACAAGAAGTGCCATGAAAATCTCTTAGCTTCTCAAAACATCAAGCATTCACTTCCTTGCTTTGAAAACCCTTCGATAATGCTTCCTGAGTCAAGGTTCAACATTTCATAAAAACGGGAACAAATCCATGTCCTAATCGTTGCTACCACGAGTCCGGCTCTCTCCGCCCAAAGACCAATCACATGATCCCAAATCTTGGGTAGAACATGTACAGTGCCGATAGAAAGTCTACACCCCCTTTTAAAAATTTCACCTTTTGTTGCCTTGTAGCCTGGAATTAAACTGCATTATATCAGACTTTTCCCACATCATAACCCACAACTTACAAGTGAAAAACAAATTCTACAAATTTCAGAAAATTAAATAAAAATACAAAACAAGAATATCTTGGTTGGATAAGTGTCCACCACTCCATCTCATGTGACAACAATATCTCAAGCACTCCACATGTCTGGCTTGCACTGCAGGGTGCTGTTGTAGAATTAAATAATTCTACAACAGTGCCAAGGACGAAGCCATTACTCAAAAAAGCCCACCTCAAGTCCAGTTTGAGGTATGCAAAAAAACTCCAGATTCTGAAGCCATGTGGCAAAAGGTTTTATGGTCTGACGAAACCAAGATGGAAATCTTTGTCTGCAATGCAAAACGTTATGTTTGGTGAAAACCCAACACAGCACATCACCCAAAGAACACAATCCCTACTGTGAAGCATGGTGGTGGCAGCATCATGTTAAAGGAATATTCTCATCAGCAGGGACTGGAGCACTTGTCACGATAGAAGGGAAAATGGCTGGAGCAAAATCCAGAAAAATCCAGAGGAAAACCTGCTGCCCTCTACAAGTGGGGCGGTTCACCTTTGAGTATGACAACGACCTGAACCACACAGCCAAAGCTACACTGGAGTGGCTATAAAAAGATATATGTCCTTGAGTGGCCAGTCAGAGCACCGACCTAAATCCAATTGAAAATCTGTGGCATGACTTGAAGATTGTTGTCCATCAATGCTCCCCATGCAACTTGACTGAGCTTGAACAGTTTTGTACAATAGAATAGGCAAATATTGCCCAATCAAGGTGAGCAAAGGTGATGGAGACCTATCGAAACAGACTCACAGCTGTAATTGCTGGCAAAGGTGCTTCCACCAAGTATTAACTCAGGGGCTAGGGACACTTATCCAACCAAGATATTCTAGTTTGGTATTTTTAATTAAATTTCTGAAACTTGTAGAATTTGTTTTTCACTTGGAAGTTGTGGGTTACGATGTGTAAATAAAGGTGGAAAAAGTCTGATTTAATACAGTTTAATTCCAGGCTATAAGGCAACAAAAGGTGACGTTTTTGAAAGGGGTGTAGACTTTGTATAGGTACTGCAAGTGAAAACTCAGGGCAAGAAATAGCAGTTCGCCTTCCAAAGCATCATGGATTCTGTTCCCCCGTCGAGCAGGATTGATTGGAAGAGGAAGAGGATAGTTCTCACAATCAACCAGAAGATCGACATATGAGGGAGACTGGAGAAGGAGACAATATAAATGAGTTGATGTGCAAGTACAACGTCGAATTGTCAACCATCTCTGACATCAAGGCCTAGGAGGAGAAGTTGCTGCTATTTTACACCAAGTCAGAGACCGACAACACTGTTGACAAGCGCCACACTGCACAAGCCAAAGATGGAGCAGCTAGAAAAGGCTCTGTATGAATGATTTGCTCTCAAACGTTCAGAGAGCGCCAATCTCAGGACCGATGTCAATTGAGAAGGCAAAGTATTTTAATAATCATATGGGATTGACTGATCAATGCACCTTTTCTGATGACTGGCTGACTTGCTTCAAGCTGTGACATGGGATGCAGCAGCTTGACATCTCAGGGGAACAAAAGTCTGCAGATCACGATCCAATAAATTTCCAGTATGGTGATGAAAGCAATCAACAACAATCCACTTCAAAGTTTGACCAAAGCCAAAATTGAAGAGTGGTGTGAAGTGACTCATGTTATGACTCACTTCAAAATAATCGACAATGTTGTTAATCCACAGAAGGAAGTTGAACAAGCCGACTCAGACGAAGAAGACTTTTCAACTGAACATATCACTCGGGTTGATGCAGGGGTGTGTTCCATTACCAAACAGCTTGGAGAGTGCTTGTGAAATGGTCCTCAAGCAAGCACTCCAACGAAATGGTTGATAAGGAATGATTGGCTTGGCAAGCGATAGCAAGCTGATCGGTAATGGAACATGCCCTTGATAAAGATGTTGACACGTTTGTGAAGTTTGCTAAAAGGCAGAAAGCTTACAGCACTCAGGAAGTGATGAGGCTGAACCTCATACAAGAACATTTCATGAGGGAGAGGCAAGAAACAATGCAGCAGTCTGACAAAATGAAATGGTTCAAAAAAGCCTCTTGAGTTTGACAAGATGATGAACCTGATGAGCCTGAGAAAGAAGCCCGACGAGTTGACACTTTAGATCGTCCATCAACTTCAAAAGACGAGTTTATGTTTCATAATGCAGGTTATGTTGTTGTTTTGCACAATTCATTGGTAATTCCCTTTATACTGCACTGTAATAATGTTATTTACTTTATTTTTCACAGGCAAAGTTTAACAAGTTGCTCTTGTACTATTCTATGTAACATTTAGATAACTGGTATATTTGATGAACTGGCAGGGGCAAAGTCCTTTGGGTGACGGATAAAACAGCTTTTACTGTATTACTTTTCCGAACAACCAAGAGGAAGGGGTGATATAATGCAGTGTTTGCTTGAATAAGGATTCCTCAATCAGTGTAAGGTTTCCTGCTTTACCAATACTGTCAGAGCCCGCTATTCATGGATTTGCTATTCGCGGACCCCACGCATTCATAGAGTGTAAAATGCAACCTCCTTCGACCTTCGTGGCCCTGTGCTTCACATATTCGTGGTTTTATTTTTGCGTTTTCATAGGATTTTTTATTTTCCCTCATGAATCACTAACCACCGGTAACCTATCCCCCCTTTTTCTATTCGTGGTTCGTGGATTTGTCATTTGCGGTACTTTCCAGGAACGTATTCCCCACGAACAGCGGGGTCCAACAGTATGTACGATTTGACAATCAATGATGCGATTCATGATTTAGAGCCAGTAATTTTCTGATATTAAAATGTGCATTTTCTGTTTCTAAAAAATATAATTTCAAAAAAACAAAAACAAAAAAACCCCCTTAGATGCTGCTTAATAAAATAAATTTTATCATGTAATCAATGCAAAAAAAGCACTCAAAATCGATGTGGAAAAAAAAATACTATTCTCAAGTCTCTGCACATCAAATACTCTTCAGCACCCCCCTGGGTGGTACATTTTGCCACCAGGGTGATGTGGAAACACTGAGAATAATGAATTGAAAAATAATACAAACAGCGAATGGGGAAAATTCAGAAACCGGATCTATGGTACATGGAAGTCCAAGCCAAATAAATCTTTGGATGAAAAGAAAAAAAAACACAAAAGAAGACAGACATGTCCATGTATGCCCAATGCCCATCTACAAAGGACGTCCACATACGTGGTAGTATGTACATCACACGAAAACCCGCAACTTGGTGTCTGTCTGTGATACATTCGGTCGTTACTTCTCTAATCTCAACCAAACTTGTAAGGACTAAGGGGCCACACGATGGAGGTTGTCGGGACTCAATTTGCCCCCCTCACCAAGTGTATTTTTCCTCCTTCGACAAACGCTACGTTAATGTGCATAAATGGCTTATCGTATCAATGCGGCGTTTTGTGGGGCACCCCTTCCAGAAGTATAAACAAAATTGCACCCATGTCCAAAGGAAGCGGTTCAGTTTGGCATTCTTAATATGGTATGGGTAAAGCCGAGAAACGAAAGAAGCCCATTAGAATTACCCTTTCAAACCCCTCAGAACACATTAGAATTACCCTTTGGGACCTTTCAGAACCAAACACTGTGGGTTAGAAAGGTTCTTCTTCAAGGAAGGAGAGACATTCCCAAATATTGAAGCGGCTTCACTGCTTAAAAATATTGTAAACCACAAACATATATGATTACCTTTTTAAACAGTGGCTACTGCTGTTTAACACTAAACTGAAAGGGAGGAAACCCAACGTTCTTGAGGCATTATATGCTTATTGTGCTCTCCACAGAGTAACGGACCCAAGCCTTGATGTACTGCAATCTATATACCCCAGAGGAAAATAACATGACCGTTCCTGCTGCTCCTGTAGGGAGTCGGTGTACTAGTCAACATAAATGCACTAAAACTGGCAGCCAAAATACATCTGTGAAAAAAAGAAAGAAAGATAACTGTGGTATAACTTTGCAACCCGCTTTACCTGCAGAATCGTTTCAAAGTTGAATGCAAGGCCGTTCCAAAGGGTGAACTCTCCACTTGAGGCTCCGGTCACAAGCCTTCGGCCTTCAGGAGTCCACTGCACAACGAGCATGCAGCGACAGCTTAGCCCAATAACAGATGCCTTCTGAATGTAACTAATACAATCCTGGCTTTGTGTGTAGCTTTGCAGAAACTTGTTGATAAAGATTTCAAGTGGGTAAACATCAAAAATAAATAAATAATTCTCAGGTATCATACAAAAACCAAGAGTAAAGGTATATTTCTGTGTAAGAAGTCATTCACTTTAATAAAGTTTAATTACCTCCACCACCAAAGGTGAAGGTGGTTATGTTTTCACCCATTTCTATCTGTTTGTGTGCAGGATATCTCAAAAAGTGGTGGACGGATTTGGATGAAATTTTGTGGACATGTTTGGTGTGTGACAAGGAAGAATTGATTTAATTTTGGTGAAGATCCAAATCCAGATTCAGATCTGATAATTTTTTCAGTGATTCTTCACCATTGAGAGACAGTGCTAAACTGATATATAGCACGATATCTCAAAAAAGCTGTGGACGGATTCGGACGAAACTTGGTGGACACGGGTGTGTCGCAAGGACTAATTGATTAGATTTTGGTGAAGATCCAAATCCAGATCTGGAAACGAGAATTATTTAATTTTTAAAGTGATTCTTCACCATCGAGAGATAGGGCCAAAAACGATACAGTACTGTATCACATGACATTTCAAAATGTATTGGGCCTGATATGTTCTTGTGGATCAGGCATTACGTGGCAGAGGTATGTGCTCTACAGAGTGCCCTTCTAGTTTGAAATGTGATACTGTACTTTGTTTCATTTGAGATTCACATCTATTTCGTCTCTAGCTTTATCATTCGCTCCTTCAGAAGTTATCCACTGTATGATTCACAGCACAAACAGGACATGCAGACAGGATAATGTCATGTCATGAAAACATAGTTAAATGGTGTGCGCACACTTAAAATCAATGCCAAACCAACTGTTTTTCTCTGAAACTCACCCTTACAACAAAGACGGGACACCTGACTTTGTTTGTGGAGGTTCGGACAAATTTCGTAGTGACTGCATTGATGGGGTTGTTCATCATTCCTATGGGTGGAACAAGCTGTGGCGAAAGAAAGGAAAAAATTACAAAAATGAAAATGAGCTGGATGAAAACCTTTTGCCAAAAAAATAGCTTTTCCCCACAATCTGCACTTGGATGGCCTTTTCATTATTCTCTTGAGGGGATCAGGATTTTATAATCAAAACCTGGTGTTGGCTTAGCGTTTAGGGTGGTGGCTTGGGATCCTCGGGTCCTGAGTTCAAGCCCCGTTTTCCGCTGAATTAACATCAGGGGGTCGACTCAGCCTGTCATGCTTCCGTGGTTGGCGAAATGAGTACCAGTGTAGCAGCCAAAAGGCTACACACAAAGGGAAGGGGTATTGACGGATTTATTAAATGTGGTATTGGTGCGGTGCAGGCATGATGGGCCGAATGGCTTCCTCCTGCGCATAAAAATTTTTCATTTCAAATTTTGTCCACCGGTTATATCATTACTGAGGCGTGGCTTTGCCACCGAGAGTGCACTTGAACACGACACAAATTTTGACGGGGTAAGGCTGTACACAATGAATTTTGAAGGCACAGTCGGATTAAACGTTGACCAGAAATCTCGAGTGGATGAGTGCCCGATTAACGTCCCAATAAAGGACAGAGTACTCAACGAAGCAACACCCTGCCTGCAAAGCACCAGGATGACAGTTTATAGTCAGATCAGGAATTTAACCCATAAAAGACAGTGCAAAGGTAGCAAGTATGCTACATTTGAGTTATCCTGTCAATTTGCCTTTTCATTTTCTGGATTTAACTGAAGGCAAAACAAATTTTAAGATCAGCACAAACCTGTTGTTGAGTCAGAGGGTCCGTTATCACAGAATGCTCTGAGCCAGAGGTCAAAGACCATCCAAGGATCCAAAACAGCGTTTACTATACTATATTCACTTAATACTGATATTCCCCAAGGATCACACAAATGAGGCCGAACTTGGCGGCGCAACACGTGGGAAAATGCTTCTTATAGTCAAAATGGGGTTTATTTACAATGAAATACGGGAATATGGGGAGTCAAGACAATCAATAAATACGGCACAGATCTGGCGGTTGAGAGACAAAGATAGGGGTGAGGGACACGCAAACTTATAAACAATGAAAACATAACAAACACTAAAACCTAATCCAACTGTGGCACCACTAACAAGTAACGGAATCTCACAAAAACAACGGGTAGACAAGGACTTGCAGCTGGTACAAAGCTGGTGGATGTGCAGGCTTGGGATGAGCAGGATGGTTGTGGCTGCAGTGCAGCTTGGGGCACGAGGTGAAGAGGTGCAAAGGCGATGCAAGGTGATGTCCTCCCAACTCTCCTCACAGCTCTAAACTAAACCAGAACTCAACTGCACTGGACAGAACTGCCACTGAACTGGACCAGCACTGTACTGCAAATCAACTGAGACCAACTGCCATGCTCAGACGCAGTTATGGCCCTGGTAAACTTTCACACCACGTTTTTGGGTGATGCATCCTACTCATTAGCCATCTACCACTACAGGCATGCCATTTTCTGGGCAATCCCAATAAATAAAGAAGTTATGCCCCTCTCTGGAGCTCTACAGCCGATCTCACTACCACGGCCTGTGGTTCACTGGCCAAACAATTCATGCTGTCTTTTTAAAATGCCATTCACTGTATGCCTTTGTGGCTAAGTACTCACCCAAAAACAGGTGGTTTTTACACAAGTCTTACCCCTATCTATAAGTCTATAAATTACATATGCTGCCTCCTCAGCATCATGTTTAACAAGACAACTTACTTTGCCATTTTCCCTGTTTTCAAGAGTGAATCTTCCCTTTGTGAATCATACGGAACATGCTATTCTTACAAAAATCTAGCTATGACCCTCCCCGCCCAACTTTCCATGCAAAACTATTTTATAACAACCATGAAAGTGTTCTCAAAAGTAACCACGATGGTTCTTACATCTCCATAATATGATGGGTCAGGTTGGATTGCTCGCATGTCTCTGGAATCCCTTTGCCATATCCGGTTCTACAAAATGGAGAAGGGAGTGGGGGTGGAAACAAACAAAAACACAGCAACCAAAATGTTCTCCCAAGATTAAATATTTTAAGTATACAGAAAACAAGAAAGAAAGTTTTGCAAGGTGTCACATCAGAACATTTACACAGTTTAATACAAGACTGGAATAAACTTAGGCCACTACAAGACGACTCCATGCCTTGTAATGCATTTTCTAACAGTATAATCATGAGAGAGTTCATAGAACACGCAGTGTTCAAGTATATAATTAAATTGAAATAAAATGACTTTAAAGGTGGCCTAAAAAAAAAATTCCATAAGTTTAGTGCTGTCGCTGCAACATCTTTTACACGTTACATTATTCATGTCTATTGTTTGTGTCCTTTATGATGTCCGGTAAAAACAGTAAATTTTGTTTGGAATGATTTTCAATTTTGTTCAATTACCAGAGAGGCCGACAGAGTAATAAAATTATGTCACTTCTCTGTGCACGTGCGATCAGGATGAATACAGAGCCAAAGCATTGTTCAACTACAGGTTCGTTTTACCTGCAGTTACAGGTTCATGTTCAAAATATAACATTCAAATGAAATCAAGTTGTTCCTCGATCATAAACTGACGTTTGTGGATGGACAGACAGAAGTTAACCAATTGCTCAACCACACTTTTTGCTTCGAGTGGTAATGAATACATTAAAAAAATGTATTTTTTTTTTTTAAGTCCACTTCACATCCAGTGATGAAAACGGGTGGAGGAGGGAATAATTAAACAATGAAAGAACGAGAGTTCATATTGCACCTTACCACATGGTCTTGAGAAAGAAAAAAAAGTGGGGCATTGGGGAGAAGGGGCAGTAAATTTGATTGGTTGTGATGACTAAAATGCCATAAGATTTTGTCCAAGTACTGCAAAACGGAAGGTTTTTGAAAGTGCCAAAAATATGATTTGTGTTCTAATGTTAAAGTAAATAATTCAATTGAAATTAAAAAAAAAATTTTTTAAAGGTCATAGAAAAAATAATATTCAGAAGTTTACCGCTGTAGCTGCAACATCTTTTACTCCTTCATATTTAATTATATTACAAAAGTTCTCCATGCCTGTTGTTTATGTCCTTTATGATGTAAAAAGAAACCAAGTTTCCTGTTTGGAATGATTTTAAATTTTGACTGCCAGACAAAAAAACAAAAACTATTTCACCGTTCTGTGCATGTGTGATTGGGACAAATTCAGAGCCAAATTACTGGTAAACTGCAGGTTCATTTTCCGATTTCTGTTCCTATATAACATTCAATTGAAATGAAATTGTTCCTCGATGATAAACTGCTGTTTGTGGACAAACAGACAGACAAAGTAAACCAATTGCTGAACCCTGCTTTTTGCATCGTGCTCGCGGTGTCAAAACTTATTTTCAATTACAATTACAAGCGTGTGCTACATCAATAAGACCAACATACACAAGACCAGATTAAAAAAAAAATTAAATGTATACATCATGGGCTTTGGTATTGCTTTTAGGCCGTCTTGAAACTTGCTCCAAATAGCCTCAACAGATCAAAAGTTTGCAACAAAATATAGCGCTGGTTTATCTTTCTCATCAGGTCACTTTGGACAGTGACATGATGTCCATATCTTTCAGACAGCCACATTTTGTTGGAGGAAAATACCAAAAGGAGAGAATTGCTCCAAAAAAAAAAAACGAAATAAAAAAAATCAAAAGCAAATTCACTACCATTACTAGACCGGGAGCCGGGGCCCTGAGCTCAAACGAACGAGGTACTAATATCTGAGCACAGGGGCATGAATGGAGTATCAAAAGACATATAGAAAGTTATTTCTGCCGGGTACCACCCTCTGCGTAGGACCCTGGTGACCCTCCAAAGGGGTCCTTAAAATTGGCTAGATCAAACATTGGAAGTACCAGTTGGTATCACTTCCTATGATGCATATGACCAACCTTACAAAAACCACATGTGACAGACATGCTACTACTGCAAAAGGCCTCCCAGAAGCCCCAACAAGGCCCCCAAAAAAGGGGCTTGCTCAAACATTGGAGGTACAAGATAAAACCAGTTTTAAAATCATATATACATCCCACAGATGTAAAATGTCCATTACCAGACAAATTGTCTGCTGCATGGCCCTACCAGAACCCAAAAAGTGAGCTCTAAAAAGGGCAAAATATTACAGTAACCAAAAATACACAATGACATAATTTTGCACATTATGCGGCACACCATTACCATAGGAAACATTTATGTTTAACAATTTAACAAAAGAACTACAAAATACTAATAAGCCTATTGGTATCACACTATGAACCAGTAAACTCGGAAAAACTACAGGTCATATTGTACTGAAACACTCGGAAATATACGGACTAAAATAGTTCTGTTTCCTAACGTCTCCGAACTCGGAATCTTGGAAGTAATAACAGTTCAAATGTTCCCTGACCTCTCCTAATATAACATCTCCTGTTCGGAGAAGATAGGAAACATTAGAACTATTTATGTCTTCGTATATTTCCGAGTGTTTCAGTACAATATGAGCCTGTAGTTTTTCCGAGTTTACTGGTTCGTAGTGTGATACCAGTGGGCTTATTAGTATTTTGTAGTTCTTTTGTTAAATTGTTAAACATAAATGTTTCCTATGGTATGGTGTGCCGGCATAATGTGCAAAATTATGCAATTGTGTATTTTTGGTCTACTGTAATGTTTTGCCCTTTTTAGAGCTCACTTTTGGGGTTCTGGTAGGGCCAATGCAGCAGACAATTTGTCTGGTAATGGACATTTTACACTCTGTGGGATGTATATATATGAATTTAAACTGGGTTTTATCTCGTACCTCCAATGTTTGAGCTAGACCAGTTGTATCAAGGGTCTCAAGGGCTTACTTTTGGGGGTTCTGGTAGGGCCAATGCAGCAGACAATTTGTCTGGTAATGGCATTTTACACTCTGTGGGATGTATATATGAATTTAAAACTGGTTTTATCTAGTACCTCCAATGTTTGAGCTAGCCCCTTTTTGGGGGCCCTTGTTGGGGCTTCTGGGGGGCCTTTTGCAGTAGTAGGCATGTCTGTCACATGTGGTTTTGTTGTAAGGTTGGTCATATGAATCATATGGAAGTGATACCAACTGGTACTCCAATGTTTGATCTAGCCAATTTTAAGGACCCTTTGGAGGGTCACCAGGGTCCTTACGCAGAGGGTGGTACCCGGCGGAAATAACTTTCTATATGTCTTTTGATACTCCATTCATGCCCTGTGCTCAGATATTAGTACCTCGTTCGTTTGAGCTCAGGGCCCGGGCTCCCGTCTATACGTATCAGGTACAGTAATACTCTAAGTTTCTCAAGCATAAGAGTACAGAAACAACAAAATTATTCATCCACAAACAAGAAGCTCGTTCAGTTAAAGAATTGGATGAAGCCAGTTAAGCGATCATTGACAAGTAAGCCTTTTATTTTTTTTTAAGATTCACAAGTATAATGGAGCATAAAAGGCGCAACTTATAAAAAAACTTTTTAAAGGGCTGTTTTTTGTATTTTTTTAAACCCTAAGATTACTGAACATAATGACAAAGTTGTGAAATCTACATGTGAAGTCAATGAGGAGACTCGGGTATCATTTTGCAATATGTGCGACATGCAATTTAACGTTCTTCCCTTTTTTTTTTAATCTGGAATTAGAAATGGTTCTTATTTAGTGGTCAGAGTACACAGTCACTGCAGTGCTCAAAATTTGAAACCCTTTGGTGTGGTAAATTTTTTCACACTGTTCCTTGCCAATCCAGGCATTAATCCTTGTTTAACAACTCACTCGACTAGAATACTACTACATAGCTTTAGCATTTCACATTTTAACAGTAATTATTAGACATTTCGAATAAAGATAAACACTTTCAAGAAAACATTCGATCTTTACGGGTTTTTTTTTAAACAAGCTGAGAGTTTATATACCAGTTTGTTCCCAATATCACGGAATTCTGCAGAGTTGGGAAGAGGTGAGACTTGGCCTATTTCGACTGTTGTTGTTTAATGTACATTGTGTCCAGTAAATATATACAACATTTTATTGCAACTCATAAAAACCAATTCCACAGGTGAAAATAATTCCAGAATGTTCATCATAACCCAAATGGTACAAAGAAAGACAGTGGAAACAAATGACTCTTGCACAGTATAAAAGAATAGCCTTCACATAATACACAAGCTAAAATACTCAATGTGAGCAGACATTTCACCAATACTACATTGCATGCAAAAGGCAGAATGTATTTTTATTGAGATGTACAGAAATCTTAGTAACGTTTCGCCACCGATCACAGTCCAAGGTAACGGAGGGCAACCATCACTGCTATGACTGACCTCCAGATATTTGACTATTGACGAATTGTAGTCGATAGTCTTACGGTTGACGGCACGCCGCATACGTTTGCCATCAAATGTGACCTGCTGGCCAACGTCATGATGGCCAAAGTCAGACCGCTTGTAGACAACATGCTTAGGGCCTTGGTGTTGGAACTTGGGCATGTGGAAGAAGCGTGGTGGCGACGTCATTTCCATAGCCATTAGGAAAGACCCCTGCACTAAGGTCCACTAATGGTCCTAGAAGGATTAAAAAATCAGCTGAGTACAAAAATAAAATGGAAACAATGAAGAGATATCAAAACTTTTGAATGCAATAGACAACTTGGCACAAAATAGGGGGTGGGACCAGAGAATAAAATAAAAATCCAATCCCAGATTTTAACGTAGCATCTCAAGGCAATGCACAAAATTACTTTTGGTTCCACATGAGACTTCTTTTTTTCACTGCCCCACCTCTACTCCCCCCATTCCACATGTACCGAAAGTTTCCTTTTGCTCATAATGTCAAGTTTGATTGAAACCACACAATGCAACAACTAAAGAACTTGAGAACACTAGGTACCAAGCAAAATTTTCTCCCAATGCACCCCATTATATAAATTGCCATGAATCTGGACAAAAGATTCAAAATAATTTTGCTGATGCCAAGGAACACACAACTTACTGTCAAGTCTCACAGACCACCACCAGGTTTTTTTTTTTAAATAAACTGTTCCTTGACAATTAATTGAACAGCAACAGCTAAATAGTTGTATGCCTAAAATAAGTACTTATTAACTTGTAAACGAGTGACTGATCTTTTTGACTGCCTGGATCATCAGCTGGGCTCCATTTTTCATCTACGTTTTGATCCTTTCAGTTCAGGACCTCTCCAACAGTGGGTCCATAACCTCAGCTGTTTCAATAGTCCGGTAATAGAGACAATGCAATCTCACTTTTAAAACCGAGCATATACCTTTACCTATATGTTTGCACGCGCACGCACACCTTGTCCATGGAACTTCGTCAAAGTGCAGGAATTTATTTGCTCAAGATGCTGGTAATTACTCGCTTCCTCATTATCAAAGATACAAGATCTGCTAGCAACCAATGCTCAATGGGACACCCGATTTAACGTCCATCCGACGGACAGACAGAGCACACAATGATGCGTCGCCCTGCCTATGAAACACCAGGGCAGTATACACCCAATCTGATATTTGCAGCCAGGACTGACAGCACAAAGGACGCACACATACCTTTAGGATAACATATAATTAATATTTTTGAAAATGAATGTTCAACGAGAAGAAATGAAAACAGTTAAGTTGGATCTTCAAATATACACAAATAAATTAGCTAATAAAACTGTGTTAAAAGGAAAAACAAAATATTTAAAGTAGATTCAGAGAAGTGTTGCTTCTCAGACAGACAGACAGACAGACAGACAGACAGACAGAGACAGGAGGGTGAAATCGTAACCTTCGGCCACCTTCGGTGGCAGAGGTAAAATTAAGATGTCCCGATGAAGCCAAATTTCCCATAATTACAATCAGAAATAATGAATTACACCAACGTATAATTACCCCAATTACCCATTTTATATTTCAAAAAATATATAGATTTTTTATTTTCCAGCCACCATCATGCCATCTAACTTGACAATGGTATCAGTACAACTCATCATGGGTATTTCTCTACGTAATATAATACTCTCTTGTGCAAATCAACGGGGCTCAGGAAGTAAATGTCTAATTTCTTTCACCGTTGTTGGTCTCCGCTCTGATCGTGGTTCAGAGCAGGATGATCAGTTGTTTTGACGATGCAATACTAATGATCCTATGATTAAAAAATTTTTATTAAAAAAGGTCTTTAGACAAGGAGCATGGATAAATATTAAAAGTATATCAACTCACTGTTGACCATCAGCTCACTAACAACTCACCCATCTGACAATATGCATCTTTACGGTCTTTCTAAACAAAAGGTAGGATGACAAAACAACCAAAATGGTTGCCTAATAGCATGAGGAGAGCTAGACGATGTCAAAAAACAAAAATGTCATGATGACACTGTATTTGAAAGCGCATGTTCATGGGTCATTTGCTTGTCCAAAATTGCTAATGTTTTCATGTTCTCTCAACTTGCCGGTGATGGTAGTGCAATAAAACTATTTTGTCACAAAACCTTTTCTTCACGCAGTTTTTCCGATGGAAATCTCTCTTATGGCAGTTCTGAAACATTTAGGATCAATCTTGCTTGGTAAAGAGGTTAACATAAAAAACAAAAAAAAAAGAATCTCTGACTTGATAAGATTCCGTTTTAAAAAAAAAAATTGGATTTGAACATCTGAGGGTAGGTAGGATAGGATAATTATTGGCCGAAAACAAAATCGATAACCCAACATGCACGTTGGTATACAGAAGTCATGGCTCATGGAAGAGCTTAAGGTATTATAAACTGAAAGTGGAATGGAAGGGTCCAACTATTAAAACAAATTGAGCATGGCATCAAAGAGAACAAATTATAAATCAAGGAAAAGTATACACCTCACATGAACATGCAAGTAAGTGTGAATGGATAGTTAATAGGGAAAAAGATGAACAAAGCTTAAATGTTGAATTGAACCCAATAGACAAAGGAGATGGCATTTCCATTGACTATTGTTCATGGCTGCTGCTGACTACTACTACTACTACTAGTCCAACCTTATTGTGAGGTCAGCCAGGGAAAGTTTTTGGGCAGTCTTTCAGAAACTGGCTAGTCTGGGGTGACCCTTGATGGCAAAGTGACAGGAATTTGTAATTTGTTCAAGATGCAGGAATTCACTTGCCGACTCTTCCCAAGAGACACCGTGAGATATTTCAAGTCTACCAACAACCAGTGCTGGCAAAGGAGTCCTCCGGCTTAACGTCCTACTAATGGAAGACTCACATGGCGAATAATCGCTCTGCATGCGAAACCCCAAGGTGACAGTTTATAGCCAGGTCGAGATTTGAACCCAGGCTAGACAACTCAAAGGAAAGCTTGGAGGCACACAAGCACGCACACACACCAGAACACCTGAGGGCTATAGTTCAATTAAAAAAAAACAAAATTTAAACATTAAAATCCAATGGATGAAATCAACAAGACATTGATCGAGGTATTTTAACCACCGTAGGAAGCAGGAGCTGACATTTTGTGCTTTCACTTCAATCAACTCTGTCCATTTCATCCATTGTCCACTACTTGTTTCATCCAATACTTGTCTGCTGATCGATACTAAATCTTCATTCGGGGTGAAAATCCAGGGTGAAGACTAAGGTTTGGTCTATATTCAGGTCAGTGAGCTATTTCTGACAGCTCAATTCGTTGAGATGAAAATGCAGCTTTTTCCTCAGTTACGTGGCACAATTAAAACAAGAATTGTACAAGTGCTGGGTGAACATCATTAACATATACAAACATCACTTTGAAGAGTACCAACTTCCACAACAATAAGAATTAAAATGTAAAGAAGATTGACAATACTTTATTGCATTAGAAAAGACAAAGGTAAGCCAGTTCAACCAAACAGTAATCCAAGACCCTTGTGATGATTGCAGAGTCTGTTTACAGTGATGTCAGAGTTAACCAAGTATCTTGCATTTGGAGGAGCTCACATTCTCAGAAGGGGGAATAATGGTGAAGGAAGAAAAAAGTGTCTCATTATTCCATCTAGATCTTCAAGCCCAGTTCACCACCATTTCAGTTCAGCCCCCTCTCCCATCTAAAATCATGATCTTTTTCTACCCCCCATTAAACTACATCCTTTATCCCTAAGCCTTCTTTCTTCCAAATTTCCAGTTTTTCCTTCCTGTGAGGTCCCTTCTGTACCATCTTGTCCACCCCATGCATCCTTTCCTACCCCTCATTCCTCCCCATAACCAATGTTTGCCCAAATCTCCCTCTAATCTGTTGTGCACTCCATTGTTGGCATTTCCACCACTCTGCCTGCAAAGGCGATGGCATATCCATTGAATACTTGTTTCGACTCTGGCTGTTGGGGGGGTGGGACTCTGGCTGGTGGTGGGGTGGACTCTGGCTGGTGGTGGGTGGGACTCTGGCTGGTGGTGGGTGGGACTCTGGCTGGTGGTGGGTGGGGACTCTGGCTGGTGGTGGGTGGGACCTGGCTGGTGGTGGGTGGGACTCTGGCTGGTGGTGGGTGGGACTCTGGCTGGTGGTGGGTGGGACTCTGGCTGGTGGGGGTGGGACTCTGGCTGGTGGTGGGTGGGACTCTGGCTGGTGTGGGTGGGTGGGGGGGACTCTGGCTGGTGGTGGGTGGGTGGGTGGGGGGGGACTCTGGCTGGTGGTGGGTGGTGGGTGGGGGGGACTCTGGCTGGTGGTGGGGGGTGGGTGGGGGGGACTCTGGCTGGTGGTGGGTGGGTGGGGGGGGACTCTGGCTGTGGTGGGTGGGTGGGGGGGGACTCTGGCTGGTGGTGGGTGGGTGGGGGGGACTCTGGCTGGTGGTGGGTGGGTGGGGGGGGGGGGGGGGACTCTGGTGGTGGTGGGTGGGTGGGGGGGACTCTGGCTGGTGGTGGGTGGGTGGGGGGGGTCTGGTGGTGGGTGGGTGGGTGGGGGGGGACTCTGGCTGGTGGGTGGGTGGTGGGGGGGACTCTGGCTGGTGGTGGGTGGGTGGGGGGGGACTCTGGCTGGTGGTGGGTGGTGGGGGGGGACTCTGGCTGGTGGTGGGTGGTGGGGGGACTCTGGCTGGTGGTGGGTGGGTGGGGGGGGACTCTGGCTGGTGGTGGGTGGGTGGGGGGGGGACTCTGGCTGGTGGTGGGTGGGTGGGGGGGGACTCTGCTGGTGGGGTGGGTGGGGGGGACTCTGGCTGGTGGTGGGTGGGTGGGGGGGGGGACTCTGGCTGGTGGTGGGTGGGTGGGGGGGGACTCTGGCTGGTGGTGGGTGGTGGGGGGGGACTCTGGCTGGTGGTGGTGGGTGGGGGGGACCTCGGCTGGTGGTGGGTGGTGGGGGGGGGACTCTGGCTGGTGGGGTGGTGGGGGGGGACTCTGGCTGTGGTGGGTGGGTGGGGGGGGGGACTCTGGCTGGTGGTGGGTGGGTGGGGGGGGACTCTGGCTGGGTGGGTGGGTGGGGGGGGGACTCTGGCTGGTGTGGGTGGGTGGGGGGGGACTCTGGCTGGTGGTGGGTGGGTGGGGGGGACTCTGGCTGGTGGTGGTGGGTGGGGGGGGACTCTGGCTGGTGGTGGGTGGGTGGGGGGGGGGACTCTGGCTGGTGGTGGGTGGTGGGGGGGGGGACTCTGGTTGGTGGTGGGTGGTGGGGGGGGGACTCTGGCTGGTGGTGGGTGGGTGGGGGGGGGGGACTCTGGCTGGTGGTGGGTGGGTGGGGGGGGGACTCTGGCTGGTGGTGGGTGGTGGGGGGGGACTCTGGCTGGTGGTGGGTGGGGTGGGGGGACTCTGGCTGGTGGTGGGTGGGTGGGGGGGGGACTCTGGCTGGTGGGTGGGTGGGGGGGGACTCTGGCTGTGGTGGGGGGTGGGGGGGGACTCTGGCTGTGGGGTGGGTGGGGGGGGACTCGGCTGGTGTGGGTGGGTGGGGGGGACTCTGCCTGGTGGTGGGTGGGTGGGGGGGGGACTCTGCTGGTGGTGGGTGGGTGGGGGGGGGGACTCTGGCTGGTGGTGGGGTGGGTGGGGGGGATTCTGGCGGTGGTGGGTGGGTGGGGGGGACTCTGGCTGGTGGTGGGTGGGGTGGGGGGGGACTCTGGCTGGTGGTGGGTGGGTGGGGGGGGACTCTGGCTGGGGTGGTGGGTGGGGGACTCTGGCTGGTGTTGGGTGGGTGGGGGGGGACTCTGGCTGGTGGTGGGTGGGTGGGGGGGGACTCTGGCTGGTGGTGGGTGGGTGGGGGGGACTCTGGCTGGTGGTGGGTGGGTGGGGGGGGACTCTGGCTGGTGGTGGGTGGGTGGGGGACTCTTGGCTGGTGGTGGGTGGGTGGGGGGGGGGACTCTGGCTGGTGGTGGTGGTGGGGGGGACTCTGGCTGGTGGTGGGTGGGTGGGGGGGGGACTCTGGCTGGTGGTGGGTGGGTGGGGGGGGACTCTGGCTGGTGGTGGGTGGGTGGGGGGGGACTCTGCTGGTGGTGGGTGGGTGGGGGGGACTCTGGCTGGTGGTGGGTGGGTGGGGGGACTCTGGCTGGTGGTGGTGGGTGGGGGGGGACTCTGGCTGGTGGTGGGTTGGGTGGGGGGACTCTGGCTGGTGGGGGGTGGTGGGGGGGGGACTCTGGCTGGTGGTGGGTGGGTGGGGGGGGGACTCTGGCTGGTGGTGGGTGGGTGGGGGGGGAACTCTGGCTGGTGGGTGGGTGGGTGGGGGGGGGACTCTGGCTGGTGTGGGTGGGTGGGGGGGGGACTCTGGCTGGTGGTGGTGGTGGGGGGGGACTTGGCTGTGGTGGTGGGTGGGGGGGGGGACTCTGCTGGTGGTGGGTGGGGGGGGGACTCTGGCTGGTGGTGGGTGGGTGGGGGGGGGACTCTGGCTGGTGGTGGGGTGGGTGGGGGGGGTCTGGCTGTGGTGGTGGGTGGGGGGGGGGGGGGACTCCGGTGGTGTGGGTGGGGGGGGGACTCTGGCTGGTGGTGGGTGGGTGGGGGGAGACTCTGGGGCTGGTGGTGGTGGGTGGGGGGGGGACTCTGCTGGTGGTGGGTGGGTGGGGGGACTCTGGCTGGGGTGGGGTGGGTGGGGGGGGACTCTGGCTGGTGGGTGGTGGGTGGGGGGGGACTCTGGCTGGTGGTGGTGGGTGGGGGGGGACTCTGGCTGGTGGTGGGTGGGTGGGGGGGGACTCTGGCTGGTGGTGGGTGGGTGGGTGGGGGGGGGGGGGGGGGGACTCTGGCTGGTGGTGGGTGGGGGGGAGGGGGAACTCCGGCTGGTGGTGGGTGGGGGGAGGGAAACTCCGGCGGTGGTGGTGGGTGGGATTCACAGTCGTAAATTTGCTTCTCTCAATTACCTGAAAACATAAATTAAAATTAAACAAATGGGAACTTGCATAAACCACAACGAGCTTCGATGCTTCAAAATGATTCACAATTTCGAGCCCAGTGTGTGTTTTAATGAAGTAATATCAGTGGCACGAAAAACAAATAATGGCGTTAAAACTGAAAGCACAGTCCTGTAATATGTCGAAGTTATCAAGGGTTCGGGTTTTAACGTTTTAAATTACCGTTTTGCCTTCAGGTTAATGTATCTCCCACAGCCCCAAACAAAACATCCACCGAGTCTTTATTTCAGGGCAAAGACATTTGGACCACGACGACTCACATATCTCGCAGCAAACGGAGAGTTTGAACCGCAGCTTCAACAGAGAACCAAGGCGTCGTCGAAAGCAAGTTAATGTATCAAGTTAAAGGAACAGAATCTTTTTGTCGTTCAAAACCAACTGACGAAGGCCTCTGGCCTACCAACAACAAAAAAAAAAACAGGAGGAACGATTAAAAAAAAAATTTGATGTTGATGAAGAAAAACTATACATTCAAAATTAAAGTCCAGAATACAAGTTGTTTTTTTTATTGGAACTCAACAAAAGGACGAGAATACAACACAAGTCGAAGCCGCTGAGCGAAGAAAAATATAATAAAAAAGAAGAGAAAAAAAAAACATGGCGGCCAATACCTCACGTTGTTGTTTGCACGTCGCGCCCCCATCTCTTTGATTACGCCGCTAAATAAAGACACGAAACACAACGATAGCAGCCACTTACTTTATTGAAATCTTGCAACAACTTCCTTCATACCGATACATTTTAAAAGAAACCGCATAGGCTCGCACGACCACAGCTTTTCGCATTAAATTTGATGGCCGAGTATCAAGATCAGGAAATGACGTCATTGAACGGTTTTGTTGTCCTTGGAAATTTTTGCCCCACCTCTTCTTCCTCTTTTTTGTTTATTCTTCTTCTTCTTCCTCAGTTTACGTTCTCGGCGATGAGTTTTAAACCACTTATCTCTGTACTTACTGGATAAGATGCCGAACATTAATTGGTGGCGCGGTTTTGAAGCCACCGGAAGCGCTCCGTCCGCCATATTGCTACTCCTCACAACGAGAATCCCGTTTGCGTCAATATACGCAGATACGTGATTCGAGGTGAATATTTTCCGACGAAAATTCCACCTTCCCACTTGATTAGCTCACCTGGAACATAGTTCTGGGGACTTTATTGAACGGTCTGTCCGTCATTAAACACTTGCAGCTTCTTCTCTGAAACTACACACACGATTTCGATGAAACTTGACCACAACCTTCATCACTCGTGATGGAGCAAAGTTTGTTCACGTCATCAAAAAAATGGAGGTCGAATTGGTGGTCGACGGGGAGTGGGGGGGAACCTCAGTGAACCCTACTTGCAAGGAGCGTTTGCGCCCGCAGCGAGTGAGCTGCGCCAGATGTGAACAAAACCTCTTGTGACCAAGGACCAGTTTAAGGTCTCCCATTGACAAATGTGTCAAGACTTGTACATTTCCTCGTGAGAAGTATTTAGCATTTGGTCCGTACATAATTAATTTTTGGCGCATAACCACACCGAGGAGCAGCTTACATTTACCTTTCACACGAGGAACCACAATAAGAATATGTACAAACAGAATGCAAAAAAACATCGAATCATTTAAGAAGGCGAGTACATCTATAAAGAACATATTATCATTAAAAAAAATGGGAATTTTTTTTTAAAAATAAATATATACCAGTGGAACGGGATCTATAAAACCAGAAGGCACTCAGTAGAGTGCGTACCTCAGACTGACCAGCTTACGTTTTGTTCCTCCGATCGACTGATTGGATTCAGACCTCCAAAATAAATAAATCGGCTCTTCTGGTGCACCTCCCAACCATCCACGCGAGTTTTTGCAATAATTCGTCATGAATTTTTGAGATATCAAATGCTATATATCGATTTTGACCCCGACTCTGGTAAGAATCACTTTTCAAAATTTCAGTAGTCGATCCAGATCTGAATCTTCACCAAAATCTAATCAGTTGGTCATCTGCCACACACCCAACCGTGAACAAAATTCACGCTCCGTCCAAAAACTTTTTGAAAGATCCTGTACACAGACTAGACAGAAAGGGGTGAAAACTATACCTCCTCACTTCGGCTAAGCGGAGGTAATTAAACCATTCTTGATTCCAGAATCCCGCAAAAAATCAACATCAAATTCTTCATCATGTCCAATGCATCCACAAAGTGTTCATCCACCATCCATAAATTGGAAGATACTCATCTATGGATATTTTGACACCATTCTCTCAATGGTGAAGAAAGCAAACATTAAAAAAAAAAAAAATCTATGCTGAAGCCGATCTTCACAAAGTCTAAAATCAGCTCGTCCTTGCACACACCGCCAAACTGTCACTGAAAATTCTAAATCCAATCCACAACTTTGAGATATCCTGGCACACAACAAGCTAATAGCAGAGACAGACAGAAAAAACATAACCTCCTCCTCCACACGTTCGGTGGTGGATGCAATGCAACAATCATACACCTCCGTATTCCGTGATTCATAGAGAAGCTTTAAACTTCAATAATATATGGCCCAGCACATTAATGTCTATTCGTCACTACTATTCACGCGTCGCCGCAGCCGGAAAACCTCTATTGCTACCCAATATTGTGAAGTCTCCATAATTGCAAACACAACTATTTAGATCTCTATAGAAGTACAAACAGAGCATCGCACATACAAACAGAATATACGGAACGAGTTCGACAAGGCAAGAGGAAGAGTCACGATAACGCGACACAAGTTTTGCATCTCTACGTTATAGGTGTCAAGAATCTCCAAACTGACATGCGAGTAAAGCGCCAGACCTTTTTGAGTGTTGCTAATATAAAATTGTGAACGCGAACAATTAAATTTAAAAGTCAATTGATTGGCAACAGTTGGTATACTCGCTGAGCATGATTCAAAAAGGCCTTAGCGGTCACATCAAGCACATAAGAACGACTTATGCAAGTCTTCTGACACAATTTCGCTATATGCTATCCATCCGACATGCTCATATATAGTAAATCAACGTCTACCGAACGAATGTAATAGATTAGATAGATAAATGAGTATATTGTATAAGTGAATAATATAGTAGTATATCAAGAATTATGATACAATACATACAATGAAACGTCATCTGCATTGAATAGGTCACACCCGCTCAAAACCAGAAACAAATAGTCACAGAAAACGCGATACAAGCAGAAAAACATTGCCAGAAAAGCGTGCGTAGAATGGACAGTCAGACATCAAATGGTTATATATTCTGCACTAATTTATTTGTGAGTATTCCTCTGTATACTATTAGACATTCGGAATGTAAATATGGTTCGTTCGGCCGAGTTCGTTAATGCCTCATTCTCGCACTGTGCACCTGCGCTCCTGGAGGTAGACATTGTTGAGTAGGCGGCAATACTACATCTACATCTCAAAAGTACAAATACAAGAGAGAGGTGCACTGGTATGCAGGCCATTGTCGAAATATTAAACTATATTTTAGAGAGAGAGTCGATAAACCAACACTATAGAAATATATAACAACGATTCTGGAGAATAATTACGCTATGGCAACATTAATATCGCAAATTAGCGTAGATTACGCCACGTCACATGTCATAATTCTAAGAAAAAAATTAACTGAATCAATACTTTCTTTCAACAGTATCACTTCTTCTCAAACCACACACAAGCCCAACATTTTCACGGCACTACGCACAGAGACAATTCCTGGTTGGGAGTATGGTAGTGATTATGTCTCACTACTACCACCCTCCCACCTACCCTACTCACTATTTGTCACCACCCTATATCATACTAATATAGGTATTATATATTATATTATTATTATTTTTTATTTATTAGTGCATTGTTCCCACTTGCTTGCGGGCAGTGGGAGGGGGAGGGCATCGTCGCATCACACACCCACTTGTAGAATTTAACAACCATTTAAATTTAGCTCATTAATAGCAAATTAGCCGCGACAAGTCCGATCCATTCCGTATATGACAAACAACATAATACCAATGTACCTTGGAGCAACCAGTTTACATATGCCTCCAAAGAGTAAGCATCTGCAACCACTCATGCCTGGTGTATGGAGCTGGTCACATCACACCTAGGGTCGCTTTCTTAGAGTACTACAGAGCATGCAGGGAATTGGATTGGAGCAGTTATACGCCCACCGCTATATCACCAATTTAGAGCATTTTAAATTTAGCTCATTAACTCACTACAAATCAAACCCTCATTAACATCTAGACACACCTGCCAGTGCAGAGCTCCCCGAACTGTCGCTCCTCGACACGCGTATCCTACCCAACGCGCAGAGGCTTTCTTGACCGGAGGCCAGATAGCAGTTCTAATCACAGAATCAACAAAACTGTTTTGAATAACTAAAGCGCGTGGCACGCCAGCCACTCCGTTTTATACGCCAAGCTCACCGAGTGTCGATCAAGTATAAAATAGTCTTAGAAACTCAAGAATAACGATCAAACAGACCTATAACTGTTTACTGACAAAGATAATAGTTGAGGCTTGTGCATGTAATTAGAAGATAATATGGAGATAACTGAGTTATTTTAGAGTATAAGAGATAATGATCCTCTGATTGAAGTTGGAAATGATTCCATATATTAAATTTATGCTAAGCAAAGTTTTATTTTATTATTATTTTAAACATATATGTATTAAAAAAGCTTCAACCCGAGGGGGCAAATCCCTTTTTTTTTTTTTTGGGTATACCTGTCGAAGCTCGTGTGAGAAGCGAACAGACAACGCACAGGCAAGGGGGGCATGAAAACAAGAGGGGCGGAAGTGGGAAAGGTACAAAACCAGTCGGGGAACATGAGGCAATAGGAAGAATCTGTGAATGGGAGAGAGATGGGGCCGGGGAACATTGGGTGGACTATAAGAAAACGTAGTAGTGACTATTATGAGATGTGTGATTATTACACAAGCTACAGAAGAGAGAAGATCAGGGACACCTTCGACCAGCGAAGGTAGCAGAACTTGGGTGGATGGATACACCGGGGGTAGAACCACGTTGTCAGCACGGAATCGAACCCCTTCATTCTTGTTCAAAAAACAGCTAAATTCGAATGAAAAAGCGGCCGAAACTTGAAAGCCAACACAAGCTCAATTCTACGGTCGCAATATGCAAAATAACAGAAACCACATGTTTATCTAGCCACACATCAAAACGGCGTAGACGGACACAAGAACGGTCAATCCGAAATTAGAACGGTGGGTAAATGGAAGCAACATCGGTTAAATTTCCGATTCGGGCCGAAACGGCGGGAGAAACGAAGCGAAAGCGATTCATTTCCGGTTACCATTAATACGTGGAACATGTGCGAGCTTTGTAAAAAGTTCTTGAATGTGATTTGGTCAACTAACTTTACGATGTCTGCCTTGAATATAATCATGTCTGTCTAAATGAAGAACTCCGTTGTGGTACGGGACTTTATTATCAAGCACGATAAATGCGCCCTCTAAAAGGAATCGGGAGGAATTGAACTTGGAGAGGAGTTGGGGGACCGATAATGACAGATGTTTGTGAGAGCAAGAATCTTCTGTTTTGAGAGCCTCGGCAGGCGAAATGAAATGAATAAGAGTGAGGGATTTATGCCTCCAAAGGCCGAGACATTGAAAAAAATGAGGAATGAAAGCGATGAAGGTGAGCAGTGATTCGGTATTTGAGGAGTAGTCTACCACGCGAGGGGTTTTATGGCACTTATGGAGCTAGTAAAGGAGTAATTGAACACTCAGCGCGAACAATGAGGTGAGAGAAAATTCTACAGAGGAGCATGGGGGGGAGGGGGCGAGACTGGAGAAGGAAGACGGTCGAAGAACAGAAAGACCACTAGACGAGCCTTAGCGGTGATTGAGTTGAGAGCGCCCACAAGACCGTCAGCTCACGCGGGAGATGCCAATCGATTCCGAAATGCATTTGTTTCCACAAGCGTGAAGCCGACGCACAAGGGGGAGCAGGGAGCAGCCAGCCAAAGATCGGGGACGCAGCACTCCCAGTCACAAGCAATAGACAAAAAAAAAAATTTGAAAAGCAAAAACATCGAACATCTGCAAAAACGATCGTTATTTCATTCACAATATTTTTTACCAAATTGCATCATTCACCCTGGTCCCCATATCCACCAACGAATACCCGTTCTAGCTTACGACCTCTATATAAAACGCTGCACATCCAACCGCACGGTAAGATTACCTAAGACGGACATCGTCAACATATGAGGTTATTTACATTTCAGAAGATTTGGTATTAAAATTGTGCAAATAAAGATCAGACGGTAAACCACGGCAACAACAAACAAACTCAACAGCGAAGAACTGCCGCGAAACAAACAACTCTTCATCCCTTTCCATAAACGGCATCAAATTAAAAAAAAAAAACAACCATTATCAAAATAATGACCCGCGAGTCCCCGAGACCTCCGACTGGCATCAAGAGCTAAGTCCTCAAAACTCCCCGTACGTTTTTGTTGCACGATGAATAAAGGAAAATCCTTTAATTCACATCGAAAGTCAGCAATTATTAAGGCGAGACGGAGAAACCTGCAATGGCGCCGAAGGAGAAAAGGCGTTCCGCTAAGGCCACAGAGCAAGGCGTTGTTGATAATAATGGGGGAAAAAATATAGGTGCGCCAATTCCAGGGGTCCAATCACTCTCAGAAATTTTGTTAAATACAAAACAATCTTCTTCTTTCTCTTTCGGATACCACAACAGAACAGGCATAAGTGAAATATACCAATCGTCGAGTATTTTCCTCAACAACGATCATGACGCAGCAAAAAAAAAAAATATATACTATATAATAAATAAATCGAATTGGGCAGGCTCGTTAGCGACCTAATCTATTCAATCAGAGGGGAAAAAAAAAATATAATAATACAAACCACAGACAATTCCAAGCGTTTTACAACTTTAACGACACAAAAAGAAACGAAAAATATGGAGAAACCAAAATAAATAAATTAAATAAATCAAACGGGCTGGTCGCTTGCAACTGTTTTTTACCTGCAAAAACACCTATGCGTTTCATGCTCCGGTCTGGGTGCTAAGAACACACGCACAGCGACCCTTAACGCCGATCGAGGCATTATAAATACACAGGCCAGACGACGACACACGTACGGATCTCCGTTCTTCCTTTTCACAAACAACAAGACAGCAACGTCTCGCCTCGCTACCTTCTTCATCGACAAAACGGCCCGCAGTCGTGACGTCCACACCGATGCGTAATTAAATTAATTTTTTTGTGTCGTCTATTACTTCTTCAAACATTCACAACTGAAAGTAAACAACCGAGGTACATACAGGTATTATCGTTCGTAATAATTTATTTCGTAAGGCAGTGCACGCTTGAAAGTTAAAAAACGAAAATCGTTTTTATTTGTCGCAGGAAAAAAAAGCAATTGTTTTCTTTTCTCCCTGGGGGGGAAGCGTACTCATTCGCTTTCCATTCATCTCATGAGCACGTTATATCCAGGATTTGTGAGTCACCGACTGTTGGTCCTATCGTGAAAGTTTGAATGTGCTTCACATGTCCCCCCCTTCGTTTGTTTGGGTCTATTCTTTGCACGAACTTGTTCCAGATCGATTTGAAAAAATTAATGAAAAAGTAAAAAATAATATTATATTGGATCTTCTCGGTGCGTGAAAAACGCGCTTGATTCTGCTGATACATACTAGGATGGAAAGGGGAAGCCTCATTTTTGGAAGCCATTTCTCCGCCATCCCTTGTCTCCTCCGCATGATTCCACCGAAGACCGAAAATTGTGGAATCCATCTTCTTCTTCCTTCTTCTTTGAGCCACGACTGTGGTGCCTCTTTTACAACCGGAATGAAAGCACACGTGTTTGGCCGTCCGTCTATAATTCCAGCAATTCTCTGTGTGATCCTGTGACCAGCTGTTCTCGAACCAACCACTGGTCTCCGAATCTAATCATGACACTCCTATAAAGAAGACTGGAACTTCACGATGCTCGGGGCTTTTGTAATTGAAGTCCCGGGCTTAAAATGAACTTCCACTTACTAGAAAGCGCTTAAGAGACACGATCTCGGAAATTCCATATAGGGGTTTTTTTGAGGACGCCGAGTTCGAAATAGTGTCATTCAAACACCACACCTGAGGTCAATCCTTCAAAAGCTCGAAAATGTCTAAATTTCAAGCGTCAAATACTGGAATTTTGGTAAAATTTTTTGCCAGTTTTTTGTCTAAACTCAAAGAGGAAATCTTTGTAAAAGTCGGATGAAGCCAAAAACATGAACCATTGTGCAACTCTACTGCACCTCCTTGCTGATGTTCATATCACGTTTGAACTAATGTATGGTTTGTTTGTTTTTCTCTTTCCAAAACTAGTCCCCCAGCCTGTGTTATTCTTCACAGGCTCTTCGTGTTTGTTTCCTGCCTTTTGGTGACAAATTATGCCGACGTCGTTTGCAGGCTGCATTTGTTGTAGAGGTAAACTATGAGGGACGCCTATAAAGGCCATATTCCTTCCAAAGATTTCCTAAGAAGGGAAGAGATGGATATTGCAATTCCAAACGAAAGAAAAAAGCTTGAGGTGCTTCAAAGGAAGAGATATAATATTGTGAGACAACATTTAATGTGATGGGTGATCAGTTAGGGGTGGCCAACCAGATCCCAAGAACCCCCATAATATATTCCTTGGAGTACCGAAATCAAGCTTTGAAGCAGGTAGTGAAGCTTCAACCCCCATGCCCACATCTAATTCTTCTTAGCCAACTCAGATCAAAAGCTAAGAAGATGCAGCAAGCTGATGAGGCTGCAAAGACAAATATCCAGAGAATTTCGACCACTTCTGTGCTAAAATTGCAGCTAACCTATTTTCCTGGCTTTTAAACGTCAATAAAAGACCAGAACGCTTACCCTAATCAAGACATGAATGCAAACTGGACCAACTGCCTGTAGCAGTTCTTTCATTTCCAAACAAGTTCAACAAGGTCGCCTTTGGAAATTTCTAATTCTTGAAATAGAGTTTGAGGAAAGTGGATTGGAGGTGCCCAAAAGACTTTTTTTCCTTTGCAGAGAACAGCCTGCTCATCAAATGGTCCCCACGATTAGATCCATAATGACCAGTAAACCTTGATGCACAAGCATAGGAAAGAATTCTCAAAGCTTGTAATAAGCCACTCCTGTTGGATGACGAGCACGAGCTTCCTCATTTTCACCTTCCTTCTGTCCCGTCAGCTGCATCTTCTGTCAGACGAAGACTTTGACTAGTCTTCCTGCTGATATTTGGCAGATGAAAGCCTGGAAAAGTTTTTCGGCCAAGCCAGAAAAGAAAGCGGTGGAAAATCACATGACGGTAGTTGACATTATAGGCTGCAAGCTAAAATTGTAAATTTGCAAACACTCTAAGCATGACATCATGCCGAATCTCGTTCTCGTTGTGATTGATGGCACAAGAAACTGTACGAACTTTCCCAAATCAGATGAGCGGAAGTCGAACTCAATTGACGAGATTTACCTTCCTCAAGACAACTCAAGATCTCTTGGGTCTGACATGCCTCAGAAGCATAAAGTAGTTTATAATTTGGTCCGGGACACTCATGTATCAATAAAATATGGCCGATAGCACTAGTATGGAAGGAGATCATTGATGACTGAGAGGTAACGAGTGTCATCTGAGTTTCTTAGATAATTTGAATTAGAGGTGAATTGATGTGCCGACTATGTCCAACCGTCTTTTTTGTACATAATGCCTAAAGTAGTATGAAACAAGACTAAAATGCATTGCGAGATTTCAGATTTGCTGAGCTGTTATAGCTTCTGTAAGAAATGCACCTTTAGCTAGTAGTATACTGCTGCCATGTAACTACTTTAGCTAACATTCTATTGAAAGCTCATCGTCTTCAATTGTAAAGTGGACAAGAAAAGAGCTTTGGGATGCCCTCAGGAGGCCAAGAAAACCTCCCAACTAGTGAAAGACATAGAACATAGTTGTAAATAGGCAAGTGTTGTGACATGCAATAATGTTTATGTAATACAATATAAATTGAACCCCAAAATTTAAATATCAAAAAGTTTGAGCTAGCTCTACACAGCACTGTCTTGCAACTATGACAAACAAGCCCATCCTTCACCGTTTATAGAGTTAGACACAAAAACGGGCATAAAAATACCAAAAATTCAGTAATATCGACCTTGAGGTTATGACTTTTTGACTTGAAGATGAACATCATTAGGTGGGTGTTTGAATTGAATGAATCTAGCTAATTTGAACTCGCCGTCCTCAAAACCCCTATATTGAAGTTCCGAGGATCTTCCAAGTGTCTTCTATTTAGCCTTCTAGAACAAGTCATATTTTAGCCGACGGACTTCAACTCAAGGTTTAATCCATCTAGACCTCAAGTTATCAAACACCCCTGAGATTGACGGAAGGGGTTCCGAGGTCCTTCGCTATATCCCGGATCTATACTGGATCCATATGGACCACTCTTGCCCAGGGTATATCTTTGCTGGGGCCCTAGTGATGTGCCTTTTAAGGTTTGATCATTGAATCGGACACAAGTGGTTCCCAAGTTATGGCCATTTTATACCAACCAACTAGACCAGGACACGAGTGCTGACGTCATCCACACTACTTGAACGTCACAATTCTTCTACTTCTTCGTTTGATTATCGACTCACAATTGAGCTGAGGCCCTATGAGTATGCTGCCTTTTCCGAAGGTTTGATAACATCGTTCGTTCTTTCAAAACCCGTTTTCAGCTTTTTTTCTCCAAGTTTGGAATTTTATTTACCAAAACCCAATGATAAGAGACGTTACGGTGCTATGAACGTCGCAATTGAGTGACAACGACTATTACTTCTACTGTTTTCCGTTTGATATGAGACGGTCACAATTGGACGGTGGGTGACCTGGTATGATGCCTTTTCAAGGGTTTGAATATCCAGTTCTTCTTCAATCCGTTCTACAGCTATTTTTCCAAGTTTATGGCAATTCTTTATTTACCAAACAATACAGGCAGAAACGGTCTCCTAGACTAACGACAAATCCTCGCTGATTGCACATGGAGGGACTGATATCTATGGTTTGACCTACCTCTTCTTACCACGTTTAGGCTTTTCAAGTGCCATTATTACCAAGCTACAGCCCGGTACATCAAAACAATATTAATCATCTAATAATTTAGAGTCGACAAGTCATCGAATCAGTACAACACAATTAATTATCAGTGCGGCACGTAACTGGGCACGGTGAGGAGCGACAGGAAGCTGTGTGGTTGTTGTATTTCTGGCACCTGGTTTATCTAAAATTTTTTGCACAGTACGGCCACGCATGTACGGCACGCACTACGGGCACGCGAGAGGCGAAGAACGGCCTGTAGTTGGGCTTGTTTTCGGCACGGGGTTTCAAAGTTTTTTTTGTTTTTCTGAGCACACGTACGACGCACTCAGGAGCACGTACAGGGCACGCACTAGTATCATAAAAACTATAACAATGCTTCTTTCAAACGCGGCGGAGGAATAAAAATCAAAGGGGGGGGGAGAAAAATAGGGCAACACTCTGGACCCCTCACCTCGGTAGAATGATGATACTGAAGTGGAATCAGCAAAAATGTACCAATTGAACCAATGAACCAATGTTATAACAAATACCGTATTTTGGAGGAAACCCCGCTCGCTCCCCCGTAAATTCTTTCGACCCCCGATTTTTAGCTCATCCTGCAATTTAGTCAGTGAGCTTCCTGCGATCGAGCGAGTGTCCGTCAGTCATCAGTCAGTAGTCAGTTAGTCCAGTGAGTCCGTAAACAGTTTCAGATGCCGTTATCGCTTGAACTAAACACACGATTTTGATGAACTTGGCCACAAGCTTAATATCTATGCCTAACAAAGGTTTATTGAGACGCATCAAAATCTGTGCTCATTAAGGGGCTCTACAGCGCGGCCCCCCCAAAAATAGCTCTATTTTCTCTTCTCCAAACTAAACCACACGATTTTGATGAATCTTGACCACAACCTTTGTAATGTGTCAGGCAGGGAAAGCAGTTGAATGCATACCACAATCTTTTATGTGCTCCACACACAGAAAACCTCAGGAACATCCCATGAGGCCGGCCTCCTCATGCCGCCATGTTTCCCGCCTCTTGATGAGCCGCACTGTCCGGTTCATCTCATACATGAACACATGACAACTTCATCACCTGTGGATGTACCAACGGTGTACTGAACCGCATCAAAATCTGCGCTCATTAAAGGGGTCTACGGGTTGGGGGTGTGAGTTTGAACTACCCAAAAATAATATAAATAAATAGGTATTTGCCTTTCTTCTCCGAAACTACAAACAACAATTCGATGAAAACTTAACCATAAAACTTCATCACCCATTTTGTACAAAGTCTGTTCATGCCATTAAAAAAATCAAGTTCTGAGGGGGTGTGCTGGGGGGAGTTCCATCCATTGGGACCATAACTCTGTGCAGAGCGTTGGTATGCCTCAGCAGTCTCCTTGGTTATTGGGCACAATCCTGGACGGGTCTCACTCCGACACAGGAATGGAGGGGGAGTTGAGTCTCAAAAATTGAGTTTGAGTGAGTGTTGCTCCCTATCCAGGTGAAACTTCAGACAGGCGGTCTCATTTTAGATCCTGTGGAGGATCTCTGTCTTTATTCATGTTGTTGTTCTTGTGGACTTTTTTGTTTCACAGCCTACAGTTTCATCGAAACTTCCTGAAACTTGGCGTATATATGTAAAAATACCCTGCGCAGCCAGTAAACCACTCCGATTTGAAAAATTCCTCCGAAAGAAAAAAGTTATGACGTCAAATATCTCCGCTAATGGAAATCGCCTAAAAATTATCTCCGAAACTAGAGGCAAGCTTGTCTTGAATTCTGTTTGCGGGAATCGAACAAGCATTAGCAGAGATAATTACCGCACAAATGATACATCACTATGACGTCATACAAATTTTTATGACGTCATTCCTATTTTTTGGATTTGTTTGTTGTTTCAACAGCCTACAGTTTTCATCGAAACTTCCTGAAACTTGGCGTATATAGTAAAAATAGCCCTGCGCAGACAGTAACCATCTCGATTTTGAAATCCTCCTAAAAAAAAGTATGACGTCAAAATAATCTCCGCTAATGGAAATCGCCTAAAAAATTATCTCCGAAACTAGGCAAGCTTTTTGAATTCTGTTTGCGGGAATCGAGAACAAGCATTAAGCAGAGATGAATTACCGCACATATGATACATCACTATGACGTCATATCAATTTTTATGACGTCATTCCTATTTTTTTGATATTTTTTTGTTTCACAACCCAGAATTTTCATCGGATCTTCGTGTGAAACTTGCCATGTATATTGCAGAAAGCCCACGCGCAGGCAGGAACCATCTCCGATTTTGGAAATCTCTTCCTAGATAAAAAGTTATGACGTCATAATATCGCTGCTATTATGGAAATCGCCTATACCATATTATCTCCCGAAACTAGGCAAGCTGTTTGAATTTTGTTTGCGGGAATCAAGCCGCGGGCTAATTAGCACAGATAATTTATCGCCAAACCTGATTACATCACAATGACGTCATATTCGTTTTTATGACGTCATCATTAAGAGGACAGGATCTTAGCTTCATTTGAGCTTGTATTCTAATTTAATAGCGTGAACAAATCCGAATTCGATTGTTGTGTGGTTCCTGAGAGTCGAGAGCAAAAATACCTAAATCAGGGGACAACCAC
>CM068954.1:147133958-147164751 GCA_035128595.1 Eptatretus atami
TCGCGGCAGTTCTCGCTTGAGTTTGTTGTTGTGCCGTGAGTACCGTCTGATCTTTATTGCACAATTTTAATACAATCTCTGAAATGTAAATAAACCTCCATATGTGACGATGTCCCGTCTAGGTAATCTTCCGTGCGGTGGATGTGCAGCGTTTTTATAGAGTCGTAAGTAGAACGGGTATCGTGTGTGATTGGGACCAGTGATGAGCAATTTGGTATTTGTGAAAATGAAACCGAATCGTGCGATGTTCGATGTTTGCTTTCAAATTTTTTTTTGCTTTGCTTGCTGATGGAGTGCTGCTCCCCCCTCTGGGCTGGTGCTCCTGCCTCCCACCTTTCTCGGCTCACGCTGTGGAAACCAAGGCATTTCGGATCATTGGCATCTCCCGCGATGAGGCTGAGTCTTTGGCCTCTCACTCAATCACCGCAGGCTGTCAGTGGTCTTTCTGTCTTCGACCGTCTCCTCTCCAGTCTCGCCCCCCCCCTGCTCTCTCTGTGATTTGTCCCACCACATTTCCGCAGGGTGCTCAAGGTCTGCCAACAACCCCATTCTGGTAAAATACCAAAATCACGAATCACTGCTCACCTTCACTCTTCATTCCTCTTTTTTTCCTGCCTTTGGAAAACTCCCTCACTCTATCAAATCCCATTCTTCCTCCAGCCTCTCAAACAGGTTCACCACCACCTCTTATCGTCCCCCATCCAATCTCGATCTTTTCTCACCCCGATAATCCACCAACCACCTCCTCAACCCTTTTCCTCCTGAAAGTCCTGTTATGTCCATCTTCCCCATGTTCCCCGCCCATCTCTCTCCCTTCCACAGTCTCCTAATGCCTCTGTTCCCCACTGTTTTCCTTCCCACTCCCCGCTCCTCTTTCATGCCCCCCTTGCTGTGCGTGTGTGTTCGCTCTCACACGAGCTTCGACAAGGTATACAAAAAAAAAGGGATTTCCCCTCGGGTTGAGCTTTTTAATACATATATATATATATATATATATGCCGGGGTAGTGGCGTGCGCCTGTAATCTGGCTGCTCGGAGGCTTGGGTTGGAGGATCGCTTGAGGACGGGAGCTCTGCACTGGGCTGTGCTATGAGAGGGTGTAGGGCAGCCAGAATCATGGCGAAACCCAATCCATATCCCTGTGTCATAAGAGGCGACCAGGGTTGCGTCAAGAAGGGCATCCGGCGTAAAACCTGTGCAAATCAGTATGTGGATCATAACGGATGATCCGCTGTGGCGACCCTAACGGGAGCAGCCGAAAGATGAACAACATATATATATATATAATATATATATATTATATATATATATATATATACTAGCATAACCCGCGCTCTGCGTGACATGTGTGGGGTGGGTGTGTTTGAGAAAGGAACTGATGCAGAGTATCAGTAGTAATTTTACTTTAATGCAGTAAGTGGAATACGATTTCACTGTTTCAGAACCATTTTATTTACTCTTTTTTTTTTTTTACCATGCACCTCATATGGTCTTTGAGATAATGTAAGCCGATATTCACGTTACTCGAGCGCAGAACAAAGTCGAAGATAGCGCGACACGAAACCACAAACTCGGAAATAATATTATAAGATAATTATAATTTATTATCCTGTAATCTCATGTTTTCTGCTTTGTTGGGTTGTTTGGTGTTTTTACGTACTCACCATTCATGCATTGATTGTTTATTTTATTTTTATTTTTTTTTCTTTCATTTAATCTACACTCTGCTTCGTTCGTAGACGATGTTCTGTACATGTCGGAAGGGAGCATTGGAATACTTCGACGACATTCATGTCTCAGGGATGTCCGCAAGGCCTTTTTCAATATCTCAGCAGTAAGGCCACAGTTTATATTAAATTAATATTCCTCAATTTATATTCAATAAAAAAATTCCTTTTTGCAATTAAATTCCGAAAACGGGTGAAACTGCTCGTTATCGCCTCGCTTTTTGAAAAACCTCGTCTGTTTGTATGTGAGCATGATATATCAAAAAGTTGTGTATGGATTTGGACAATTTGGTGGACAGGTCGGGTGTATGACGAAGAATTGATTCGATTTTGGTAAAGCTCCAGATACGGATACGAGTGTTTATTACCTCCACCACCGAAGGTGGGAGGAGGTTATGTTTTTCTGTCTGTCTCTGTATTAGCTTGTTTGTGTGCAGGATATCTCAAAGTTGTGGATGGATTAGAATTTTAGTGACAGGTTGGGTGTGTGACAAGGACGAACTGATTAGACTTTGGTGAAGATCCGGATTCAGCTACTAGATTTTTTTTTTTTTTAAGTGCTTCTTCACCATTGAGAGATGGGGTCAAAAAATATACATAGCATGATATCTCAAATTTATGGATGGATTTGGATGAAACTTTGTGGATGCATTGGACATGATGAAGAATTGATTTGATTTTGGTGAAGATCTGGATACAAGAATGGTTTAATTACCTCCGCTACCGAAGGTGAAGGAGGTAATGTTTTCACCCCTTTCTGTCTGTCTGTGTACAGGATCTTTCAAAAAGTTTTGGACGGAGCCAGATGAAATTTTGTTCACCGGTTGGGTGTGTGGCAATGACCAACTGATTAGATTTTGGTGAAGATTCAGATCTGGATCCGACTACTGAAATTTTTGAAATGATTCTTCACCATTGAGATCGGGTCAAAATCGATATATAGCATGATATCTCAAAAAGTTATGGACGAATTATTGCAAAACTCGGTGGATGAGTTGGGTAGGTGACCAGAAGAAGCCGATTTATATTTTGGAGGTCTGAATCCAGATCCAGTCGATCGGAGGGATACAAAACGTAAACTGGTCAGTCTGAGGTACGCACTCTACTGAGTGCCGTTCTCGTGTTTTATAGATCCCGTTCCAATGGTATATATTTTATTTTTAAAAAAAAATTCCCATTTTTTAAATTGAATAATATGTTCTTTATAGATGTACTCGCCTTCTTAATTGTTCGATGTTTTTTGCATTCTGTTTGTACATATTTTATTGTGGTTCCTCGTTGAAAAAGGTTAACATGTAATGCTGGCTCCTCGGTGGTGGTTATGGCCAACAATTGCACATTATGTACGGACCCAAATGCAATACCTTCTCACGAGGGAAATGTACAAAGTCTGACACATTTGTCAATGGGAGACATTAAACTGGTCCTTGGATCACAAGAGTTTGTTCACATCTGGCTGCAGCTCACTCGCTGACGGGCGCAACGCTCCTTGCAAGTAGGGATCACTGAGGTTTCCTCGCAGTCTGTTTTTGTTCAAGTTCATGCTGAAAGTCTGTTCGCAGCCATGGGTGATTCTGAAGAGGGAGAACATCCTCTGAGTGTGATGCCTGGGTATTTTTTTACTTTTATTTTTCTGCTCCATGTATTTGTAGAACTGTAGGGGACCTGCACCATAGCTCTTTCCATGGAGTATTGGAGTGGCGATGACATTCAGTAAATTGTCTGTAGCTCCTCGGGTGCAGTGTCCACATTAAAAGAAAAGGGTATGCAAACAGAGTTAATTGTTGCTCGCCTGAAAATCTTTGAAACAAGAGCTGAACTCTTGCAGTAGATCTGTGATGAATTTGCCATACTCTGCTGCTTTCTTGGTGGCAGTGCACTGTGTGAAATTGACTTTTTAGGCTGGGGAAGTGGACAAGGTTACCGACTGTTACGTGGTGTTTTCGTAGCTGTAGTTCCAGTTGAAATTTCCTTGATGCTGTCATACAGATGGTTGATGAGTTTCCCTTTTGTCCTTTTCCTTGCATTTGCAAATTCAGATTACTGAGCTGAGTAGTAATGTCCACACGAAAAGCGATTTATCAGAGATTTATCGTTTGAAAAAAGTTGCACTTCACCCACCTTTCTTTGCGAGGCAATCTTTTTATTTATCTCCTCTCAGAGATTAAAATTTTTTTTTTAAACATTTCTGCATTTTTCCCTCGACTCTGCAAACCTCCTGGTGGTACAGCATGTCTCCTTATTCTCCATCCATTTCTTCCATCATGGATCTGAACAGCTGATTAAGTGTTTTTTTACTGAAGCAAAATTTACCCTTTTAATTATGTCTTCGATCACCTCTCTCTCTAAAACCAACAGATTTTTCAGAGCTGTTCCTGATACAAAATGCAGTGGTATTTTACAACTTTACCACAGCTCTACTCCATTTTATAACCATCTAATGTTGCAAGCCAGTTTTGCATTCAGTCATTGTTGGTGCCTGTTGGTTGTAATTCCTGCCATTTTCTACCAAGATACCCGGAATGACTCGACACTTGTATTAATCCTTCGATTGATTCGGCCGCCTTGGTGTTTCTGTGGCGTCTGCATGCCAGCCAATTGTCGCATCAAAAGCTGCGTATAATCCAATATACTGTATCTGCACGCTCATCTACTACAATATAATACACAGAAATATAATTTGCTTTTCTACATACCTGCTCAGCAATGTCTTGAGACCAGTCTTCAATGCAATGCGTTATTGAATTTCAAGAGAGACTGATGCTGGAAAACAGATCCTCCATTACAGGGCCAACATTTCAGCAGGTGTTGTCAAGCACTTTCACAACTCTACTGGTGGCAAGGTTTTCCACTCTTGCCAATGAGGTCTGTGTTGCTGACCCTTTCTTGAACAGTTAAGTTTCTTACAAATGCTTCTGGAGGTTATTGTTTTGTTTTTTTTGTTTGTTTTTAGCTTTTTCCTTTTCGTGCATTGTTTGTGTATTTTCTATGAGGTTGCATGTTTTGTTTCGTAACACCGTTTGATATTGTACTAGTTCAATACCACAACGGATTCCTGGAAAATAAGATGCAGTGCCTTGTCTTGCACATCCATGAAGTAATTTTCAATCCATTTTCTTGAAATTAACATTTGTGTTCCCACTTTCTTTTGTTGCCCCTCTCCTATTGTACACCCTGCGCAACTTTGCGATGATCGGCACCACTGTTACTTCCACACATGCTCACATTTGTGATTAAAAAAATATATATATATTTATTCCACTGAAGGAGGAGGAGGAGGGGGGGAGTGGGTGTGGATGGTGATTTTTTTTTTTGGTAATAGCTATTGAAAAATGATCATGTATCAAAGCATTCTCGTAGACTGGAAAACAAAAGCTCTGCTGCCAATCCCTTCCGAAGGCTAAACCAAGAGGTGTCGGCCAAATTTGGCCCGTGGGCCATGATTTGGGCATTCCAGATTTACAAGCACATTTAAGATTGACAGATCGATCTGATTATATAATTTCCTCGTAATACCTATTCATTTTGTGCCCATCAATTTAACCTGGGTACCCCCAACTGGAAATTGAGATGAAGAGGGTGGTGGTGTTTGTCAGTAAGATTTGGAAAATAAAACATTTTTTAAGTAAGGAGCAGTATGGTTTTATTTGAAGCTATTGGGAATGAAGGAAGGAAGGTAACAGGCAGAATGACCAAGTGATTTGTTTGTGTTAAATTGTTTTTTTTTGTGTTTTTTTTGTAAAACGAGAGTAGGAAGCATATTAGGAATTTGAGAAGTGAAACAATACACCCATAACTAGAAGCAGCGCATACCTTGGCCACAAAATTCCTGATCCACGAGAACATATCGGGCCCAATACATTTTTGAAATATCATGTGATACAGTACTATATTGTTTTTGGCCCTATCTCTCAATGGTGAAGAATCGCTTTAAAAATTCAATGATTCTCGGATCTTCACCAAAATCAAATCAATTTGTCATGGTCACGCATCCAACCTGTCCACCTTGTTTCATCCAAATCTGTCCAACTTTTTGATATTATGCTTGTATTCGTTTTGCCCAATCTCAATGGTGAAGAATCACTTAATCTCGTCGTCTGATATGGATCTTCACCAAAATCTAATCATTTCGTCCTTGTCACACACCCAACCTGCCCTCCAAATTTTATCTGGGTCCGTCTGAAACTTTTTGAGATCCTGTACACAGACATACTAACAAACATAGAGGGGTGAAAACATAATTTCCTTCAACTTCGGTGGTGGAGGGAATAAAAGAGAATGTCAGGCTCAAGTTGAGATGCACTTTCTAGCTAGGTTGTGGAGGAAGAATGCCAGAGATGCACGATCACAAATTTGACGAGATGTTGCCGTGAAGGGATGTTTAAACTTGGGAATGGATTAGACATTATTGACAATATGGATGAAATGAAAGACTGGACAGATCCAGTGTGGGAATCTTCGCATTGAGCAGGTAAAAACCAGCATCCAGAACTGGAACTGAACCTCCACCCCTGACTATCTCTAAATTCTTCTTTTTTGAATGTTAAAAAAAAAAAAGTTGTGGACATCTTTCAAGGAAAGCCCTAAAGTTTTAACACTTGACTTACATATTTTTGCTGATTGTGGCTGAAGAGTTGGGGGTACCAACAAGCGGTACATGACTTTCGAAATGACGTAATCCGCCCCAGAAGTTTCGGTATACACATGGGCAGAAGAAACCCCAAGCATGGGGGGGGGGGTGTTCGTTGGGGCAGCCGAACGAATGATTGGAGCATCCCCTTAGAAAACGTGCAAGCAGATAATGATAACCGAAATAGCTCACAAAGGTTCATAAAGAAGCCCAAAATACTTTGAAACGTACCGGTAAGAAAGGGGTTCGACTCTGCACACCTAGAGAGTTGATGAAGTTTCTGAACTCCCCCAAAAAGCCAATAGCTTGCAGCTCCCAAGACTGCAAACTCCTGAGGACGTGGACCGATGCAAGGCCCAAAGGTTCATAGATGGGCACGTTCTACCCAACCTATCGACCATTGCTGCCAGAGTGTGGACTTTGAACCTTGTGAGATTGGCTTGTGTGAACATGGCAGGCCCGACGTATGCTAATGGAAAGACAATCTCATCATTACTAACGTTCAGGCAGACTTCAAATCTGTCTTGGTTGCTTCTCAACACTTGGGAAGGTCTCATCATTGGCTCAGGTAAGTGTAAAATGATTATACTTTCTATTAATCATATTTGAGTGTATGGGCTGTGGGGACTGATTTTTTTTTTTTATTCTTTATTTATTTACTCGCTTATTAAATAAATAAATAAATTTTTTAAAAAATTGTTTTTCCCCAACCCTCCTTCCCTTTGGTTCCAACCACGTGTGTGTGCGTGCGCATGACCCCCTGCCATTACTCGCTTATATTAATAGAAGGTGGAAACGTGACACCTCATCCACAGATATTTACATTCAAGAACGGACCAGTTGTGGTTAATTGTTTTGAAATTGCCACATTTTCATCTAGATGCTGAAAGTTATCTTAAGTAGATTATTTGAATTGCAGGCTAAAAATGCCTGGTGAGCCCACAGCCCATGTGCAAAAGGCCTCGTTATCATTTATGTATTATTGAAGAGGGTTGTGAGAAACATTTATTTTGGAAGCATTTTGCAGCACCTCTAGTGTCCAATTTTTTTCAGAAATTCTTACAAAAATCGTGCATGCTGCTTTGACCTTTTGTATAAATTGGACACCTATGAAATATGGCAAGGATCTTGACTGCCAGTCAAATAAACCTCAAAAGGTAATCTAAACTTTTATATTTTCCAATCTAAATGAGAGTTCATAGCTTGCATTCTTGTTCCCTAGATGACCAGTTGATAGTCACGATATAACCCAACCTCCATAATTGCTTTATTTCACCAGGCTAGAATGTGATAAACGTGTCAGTACATTTCTCCTTTGGGGTGTTGTAAATCTAATCTTATTATTTAAGTGCTGTAAAATTTGAGTCATCTGTACAAAGAAAACCTGTCTTGGACATAATGTGTACGTGACCAGGATTTTATGGCTGGCTATTGATTATTTATTACTGATCTGCGTAGGTTTGCTTGTGATCTCGAGCAGCACAGCAAAATGGCTTTAGATGCGTTTTAGTGCCTGTGGCTTATAATAGCCCCACCTGCAGGACCATATGAGGAACTAGCCAGGGTACCCGGTGTTGCCCGGTCTTTTTTTTTTGTGGGCCTAAACATTTCCTTACACCCACAATGGAATGGGGTTGGGGATAATATTGTCTTTCACATAGATACAAAGGATTTGGCACGAAAAAGTGATTATTTAAAATAAAAAACTTTTTTTTTTCTTTTCTCGAAAAGACTCCCAGGTTTGATGCACTTCTGAAGGTTTGACTTTGATACATTCAGCCATCTCTGAACAAAATGATTACAGACAGACACATCGACAAATGGCTCTCTCCTAGTATAGATTAGGGATAATTTGGGTTGGGGGGGGGGTGGGGGGGGTGCTGTGGGAGTTCCACAAAAGGTGTCTGGTATTGTATTGAAAATTATAATTTAGAGATTATCATGGTGCCATCAGTCAATTTTGTGTGGACTGTTCCAGCAATTACATCCTTTCATCTGTAAAGGTTTACGGGACACGTGTTGTTCCAACCATTGGTGTAGAAGCACAACTGGAAAGGCATCCTCCGCCACTGCTTCAATCCACAACTGCATCACTGAGCATGGTCACAGGAAATGATGCCCCTTATCCTCCCCACGTAGCACACCCTCCCTCTATCCTTATCCTCTGCACCCCCCCCCCTCCTAAAAAAATACAACCTTATTAATATGGTGTTGACAGTTCTTCATTGTTAGGAGGTTTTTATATTTTCTGACCTGTTGCATCAAAAGGATTGGTACTAAATGGCTAAGTCCCCGTTTTAAAATTTTTGCATTAAAAGTTGCCAGAAAAAAATAAAGGGGTCCATCAACCTGTCCGGCAGGTGGAGGCACTCCTATGGTAAACTATCGTGTATCGGACCAACGTTTGCTGAGAAAATTATTTTTTTAAATGCAGGCATGTACGTACGTATGCCACACATACACTTGTAGGTTTGTAAAAGCATGTGCCTTCAAGAGTCGCACCTTTTAGGATTATTTGGATTCCTTGCATTTTTGGCCAAATTCTCAACTTTTTTTTTTCACCTCAATTGTGGAATCTTACTTTGAATTTGCAATTGCTCACTGGTTTTGACACCAATGCAAATATTTATTACGGATACTACCCTTGGCATAAAACAGTTTCAAATGGAGCATCTTGCCACCATTAGAGCATTTAAATTGCAACAGATGTGACATGCGCCACCAAGCTTTCTGGCTCGACGACAGAAGACTCCATTTTCATTTTTGCTTCCTCAATCCCTACCCTGTCTAGAATCCCATGCAGGCACTGGCGACTTGCCGGTGAAGTTTAATGGTGGTGCTTCACTGAGCGTGGCGTGAATCGAGTTTGTTGCAATCGATTCATGTTACATATTTTACATAAAATAATGTGTTGTAATAAAATAAACATAAAAAAATTGTCACCTAAAATAATGTTACACACACACAACAGGTTATTCGTAGGTGGAGGTGGGGATGCATTTCCACTTTTGATGCAGGCCAACTTCCTTGTACCAAATTTTTTTATGCTTATGAAACATGACCTTTATTCAGATGCTTATGATGATTTATTATTTTAAAATGTGCAACTGCTTCAATACAATATACTGCCCAACCACTGAGAAATACACTACCAATTTTGTTTTCATTGCACTTTGTTATAAAAGTGATTTGAGTCCCATATATATAAATTCATTGGTTTGTGTATGTTTCCTGAGGTGTTGGTGATTCTTAAATGCATTTGTGATGCCCAAAAAAGTAAAACCCTGTAGCGTCAGACAATTGACATGCTTTCAAACAATATATTAAAATTTTGTATGTTAGGAAGACCATTCATCAAAGGGGAAAAGCATGCATCGGAATGGAAGATTTTAGTGGCAAACTGCACTTATTTTGGACATGCATTATTATGTCCAAACCTTTTTATTTTTCAAAAAGTCTGAGCTAGCTATCATGTGCAGCCTGTGGGCTGCTGGTTGCATCATTTTCTGGGAGTGTGGCTGTGCCACTGATGCAGTACCCTCTATTACCAGTAGACTTGTACTCAGCCTGTCATCCTTCTGTGGTCAGCAAAATGAGTCAACCCCACCTGGTGTTAATTCAATGAAAAACAGGTGCTCAAACTCAAGACCCTAAGATCTTAAGCCAGCCACCTTAGCTGTTGAGCAACACCAGGCTTTCAAGTCAGAGAAAGGGACAGAATAGCAGGTGAGAAAATTTGGCCTTTGGTATGTTAGTAGTTTTCTTGATGAACATTTGATGTTGAAGGGTTGTAGAAATCCAGGTGATTTAAGACCATCTAATATCCCATTGATTGCCAAGGTGTCCAAATTCTGTGAGCATTTGGCCATGCACTATTGTAATAATTGGTGAGTTGAATAAATCTTCACTCTGTATTTCGCAGGTTCTGTGAGAGGTGAGGTGGGAGGGATAGTTCCTTAGATAACGATGCTCTTCTATGTACTAATGCTTTGTTGACTAATGGGTGAGGAACCATTAAGGAAGGTCACTTGCTGGAAATAACCTATAAACATGAGAGCATGCCTCAGAACGCAAGAACCTGAATATCAAGATCAGCTGTTGGCAATATCTGTCTTTCACTTGCGCATGTGAAGCGAATACCAGGATTAGGCAATTGGTTTATTTTGTCTGTCTTTGATCAAGGAACAACTTTATTTCAATTGAATCTTATATTTTGAAGACGAGAATACGAATCGGAACACGAACCTCAAGTTTCGCAGTACTTTGGCTCTGAATCTGGAAAATTGTATGTAATCTTTTCCTGAGCGTGCAGGCGCACACACAAGAAGATTATTATTATTTTTATTTTTGTCTGGCAGTCAAAATTGAGGATCATTGCAAATGGGAAATTTACTGTTTTTAGGGTCGGCCGGCATAAAGGACGTCATCAACAGGCATGAATAAATAAATAAACTTGTTAAATAAGGCGAAGACAGTACATCGATGGTAGTAAACTTTTTATGGCAGCGTTAAAAACCTTAATTGTATTTCAATTTAATTTTATACAGTACTTCAATGCAAATTGCCTTCTTGGCACTTTCAAAAACCTCCAGTTTAGCAGTACTTGGACAAAGTATTACGCCATTTCCACCAATCAAATTTGCCGCTTGCTCTGTGTTGGGGAACATGCAGATTCAGATAAAATTGCACGTGGGAAATATAGATTGTGTTTGGAATTGCAAAGCAAAAGTTAAAAAAGGCCTCTTCCATGTCCTCTTTCTCAAAACTGCATGGGGAAAGGTGTTCTGTGATCTCTCGTTTTCTGTGTTATCTGATGCTCATTGAGGGCTTTGCTATTTTGCATGTCTTGAGATATATTGTGTCTTCAGAAAGTATTCACACCCCTTGACTTTTTCACATTTTGTTGTGCTACAGCCTGAATTTGAAATAGATTACATTTTTATCACTGATCCACACAAAATACCCCACAATGAGAAAGTGAAAACACTTCTGTTTTTAGGTCATCTCTACCGAGATGACCTAATAAAGCCAGACCAAATGTACGTCCGTTCCGTTACGTCAACAATTTTTCTTTCCGATCTTGATGAAACTTAGTATGTGGGTAGAGGTCGATGAGTGTTGCACAACGATATAACTTTTGTCCGGGTTCAAGGTCGGGACGAGGTCACGAGGTCACGTAAGTTATAAAATCGCCATTTTCAAAACCTATCTAGTCTGCCATTCTACAAGATATTCGGCAACTGTTTATTGATTATGATAGTAAAAAATATTATCTTGTATCTAACGGACAGATTTTTGAATTTCCGTCCCGTTTGGCCGTCACGTAACCTGGAAGATGGTCAAAAACACCTCCCGGTACAAAGAAAAATTTACTACTCCCGATCGTTGATGAAATTTGGTATGTGGGTAGAGGTCGATGAGTGATACCCAACGAGATATTTTTTTCCCGGATTTGAGGTCAGGGTCAAGGTCACGAGTTCACAAAAGTTGTGAAAGTTGCCATTTTCAAAACCTATCTCGTCTGCTCATTTAGAGATATCTGGCAACGGTTAATCGATTATGATAGTAAAAAACATTATAGAGATGACCATCACCCCACACGGGGGTAATTTTTTTAGAATTTTTTTTTATTAATTGATGACAAATGAAAAGATGAAATGTCTTGTCAAGCATTCAACTCCCTGAGTCAATACCTTGTGGAAGCCTTTGGCAGCAATTACAGCTTCAAGACTTATTTGGTATATCTGTAGCTGCTTTGCACATCTCAATTTGGGGGTTTTCTCCTATTCTTCCTTGCAGATTTGCTCAAGCTCTGTCAAGTTGGATGGGGGAGTGTTTGTGAACAACAATCTTCAAGTCTTTCCACAGATTCTCACTGGGATTCAAGTCTAGGCTTTGGCTGGGCCATTCAAGGACTTTCACATTCTTGTTCTGAAGCCATTCCAGTATTGCTTCGGCTGTATGCTTGGGGCCATTGTCCTGTTGGAATGTAAATCTTTGCTGCAGTCCAAGGACTTTTGCACTCTGAAGCAGGTTCTTGTCAAGGATTTCCTTGTATTTGGCTCCATTCATTGTTCCCTCTATCCCTACAAGTCTCCCAGTCCCTGCTGCTGAAAAGCATCTCCATAACATGCTGCCATCCCCATGCTTCATGGTAGGGATGGTGTTAGTTGGGTGATAAACTGTGCTCGTTTGTGCCAGATGTACCGCTTTGCATTCATGCCAAAGTGTTTAATTTTAATCTCGTCAGACCACAATCTTTTACGTCATGCTCTGTCTTTTACGCTCCTTTTTGCAAGTGTGAGGTGTGATGTCATGTTCCTTTTTCTCAGGAGTGGCTTCCATCTCATCACTCTCTCATAAAGCCTAGATTGGTGAAGTGCTGAAAAGACTGTCATCCTTCTGGCAGGTTCTCTCATCTCAGCCAAAGAGCTCTAGTTGTCAGAGTGGTCATTGGGTTCTTGGTCACCTCGACAAAGGTCCTTCTTGCTTGGTTGCTGTTTGGTCAGACAGCCAGCTCCAGGAAGAGTCTGTGTAGTTCTGTATTCTTTACATTTCTTAATGATGGAGCTCACTGTGCTCGGAGCTTTCAACACTCGAGAAATTGTTTTATCTCCTTTCCCAGATTTGTCTCCTCACAATTCTATCTGAGTTCTATGGACAGTTCCTTGGACTTCATGGTAGTTTCTGCTCTGACGTGCACTGTCAACTGTGGGACATTATATAGAAAGGTATGTTTCTTTCTAAATCATGTCCAATCAATTGAATTGGCCACAGGTGGACTCCAATCAAGTTGAGGAGACATCTCAAGGATTAAATTATCAAAGGAGATTGGGTGCACCTAAGCTCAATTTGGAGTGTCATAGCAAAGGATTTGAATACTTATTGACGCAAGACATTTCAGTTTTTCATTTTCAATTAATTTGTAAAATTTTCTAAAACGATGTTTTCACTTTTTCATTTTGAGGTATTTTCTGTAGCTCAGTGACAAATGTAAATTTAATCCGTGGTAAATTCGGGCTGTAACGGCTCATGGATGAGAGGCCAAAGGAGGCTGACAACTGCAGAGCAGCAGACTGGCTACAGTTAGTCAACTGACAGTCCAGGACACCATTGGTGCCGAAAGACCCATAAAATAATGGACAAACTCGTACCTTGACACAAATGTAGTATGGCAGCCGACGACCATGCAGAGTTCCACTTCTTTCAGCAAAAAACAAAAATGTGCGGTTACAGTGGGCTCAGGAACAAAAACATTGGAGGATTGGAAAAACATTGCCTGGTCTGATGAATCCCGATTCCTGCTGCTTCACACTTCACAAAACCACATTAGTACATGCATCCATCATGCTATGTCAACACGCAGGCTGCTGGTGGTGGTGTGATGGTGTAGGGTGTGTTTTCATGGCACACATTGAGCCCCTTGATATAAGTCGAGCAAAGTTTGAATGCCACAGGATATCTGAACATCATTGCCAATCAGGTGCATCCCTTCAGGGCAGCAGTGTATCCATCTGGGAATGGATTTTTTTTCAGCAGGATAATGCCCCATGCCACAAGACTGGGATTATCCAGGAATGGTTCCACAAGCATGACAGTGAATTCAGCTAACTGCAGTGGCCTGCTCAGTCACCAGATCTCAATCCAATTGAGCATCTGTGGAATGAGATGGAACGAGCTATTTGGAGTCGAGAAATATCATCGGAAAGCAGGTTCAAGGACGTTGGAGCCTGCCGATGCTCTTGATGTTTCAAAATTATGATTTTTCATTTTCTTTACAATGTGAAGAAAGTTGGTAGGAATCCCATGCAGGTGAGAGTGAAGACAGGTTAAAAGTTTCAAGGTACCAAGAAGATTCGTTGCAATATTTTAATTTTATTATTGTTATTTTTTTGCCACAGACAAATTTGGAGGTTCATGATTGAGTGTGGGATGGTGTGAAGAGTATCAAGACATTACATTAGATCTGTATGTACAATGTATTTGGTAGTGAATCAAACCATGCACATTTCTTCTGCAATGGCTGTGTAAAAACATGGGTATCCACAAAAGCAGCAGTGAGAAGAAATGATGGGGATGTCATCTTTAAATGTGACCAAGTATTTCCCGAGGTAGAAATGGTGGTGACTGCACGTTGGAAAGATGCTTCAGGAAGTGAAGGAAACTGTCAAGGACATGATGACAATTGAGTGAAGATAAATTGCAAAAGGTGCTTATGTGAGATTGGCAAGTGATCTCGTCTCGTCAACCTTCAAGGTTTGCAGTTGGAGAACAGGCACAGTCAGTTTCTGGTAGCTCAAGTTCAAGACACCAGAATGCTGCTGGCTGTGGGCAGCATGCTGATAATTGAGGTTGTTGACTGTGAGAGGGGTAGCAACAATCTTTTACTTTGATGTCAAGTCAACAACTCTTGACAGAAAACTGGAGGATTAAAACTCTGCGATGAGAATCATCGCAGATGGGATTGGAGTAACAGATGTAGGAGTGAGGCTTGGTGTTCTAAACCAGAAGACAGGTAAAGCCATGTGTATTGGTGGTTTTGCTGATGGTGGAATGGGTGGGGAAAAAAGGAACCACTGAGTGGAGGTGAGCAGTGGTTCTGGATTTTGTGAGTTTCACTATAAGAGAGTTGCCTGCAGGACCATGTGTGTGTGCACTGCAGAAACCTGGGGTGGATTTAATGCAGAAGGAACAAGACCGTAATTGAGGTGGTAATGAGTCTACTAACCTGTCTGTGATGCGAAGGTAATGGGCCCAGATCTTGGCTTCATCGTGGCAGATTCCAACGGGTTTGAAGGCCTTCAGTTCCACAGCATCGAGCTGAATACGGTATGAGGCAGGGGTGCCAGTCAAGCTGGGAGAACAGTACTTCATAAAGCTGTGGGTGCAGGCTTTGTAGCTGGATGAAAGTTCAGGTGTTCCAAGGAAAGACTGCATGATGGGGGACATCCATTTGATGATTGGCGTTGGAGGTCAACTTGGGTACATCATTTGCCCAAGAATGATCATGACTGATGGTGAGGCCCAAACTTTTGAGTGAGTGTGCTTTATTGCAGAGAAAATAAGTTGATACTGTTTTTGAACCACACTGGAGTAACAGTTCGAGCGTCCGCTCTGAGTCTGAGATGTATACCCTGCCAAAAATTACGATGAGCATTATTCCCCTCGGGTGGTACCGATGGCCAAAAATTACCGGGTCTGGCTCATGGCCTATTACTCGCATACTGATGTAGGTCTCACTATCTGCCATGATCTTTCCTGGGAAAGCCCCATTTCTCACCTGGCCTCCAAAGCCAGTCGCCAACTGGGAATCCTCGGCCAACCTGAGCGCCTGACCACGTACAAAGCATTCATCCGCAGCCTGATGGAGTACTGCTCTCCCCTCTGGGCTGGTGCTCCTGCCTCTCACCTTTCTCGGGCTTCACACTGTGGAAACCAAGGCATTTAGGATCATTGGTATCTCCTGCGATGAGGCTGAGTCTTTGGGCCTCTCACGCTCATCGCAGGCAGGTCGTGGTCTTTCTGTCTTCTACTGTCTCCTTTCTGGTCTCACCCCCCCCCCCCTCCGCTCTGTCTGCGATATGTCCCCATCATATATCCGCAGGGCACTCAAGGTGTGCCAATAACGGCCTTCTGATAAAACTGCCAAAATCACGAATCATTGCTTATCTTCACTCTTTTTCATTCCTCTTTTTTTTCCTGCCTTCGGAATAAACAACCACACTCTTCCATCCCATTCTTCCCTCCAGGCCGTCCAATCAACTGTTTACCACCACCTCTTTTCTACCCCCGTTAATCCACCCCAAACCCACCTCCTTCAAATTCCCTGCTTTCCTTCCTGAAAGTCCCTGTAATGTCCATCTTGTACACCCCATGTTCCCTGCCCCATCCCTCTCCCTTCCACAGATCTCATGTCTCTGTTCCCTACTGTTTTGTCCTTCCCTCTCCCACCCCTCTTGTCTCATGCCTCTCCCCCCCCCTTGCTGTGTGTTGTGTGTTAGCTCTCATACAAGCCTTGACAATGTATACAAAAAATAGAAAAGGTGTCTCTTCATTCATCATCACAGAGTCCTGCTGGTCATACTCTGGCTCCTCATCATCACTAGTCATGTTGGAGCAACTGTTTAACTTGCTCGGTGCTATACATTTCAAGCCGTTAATGATGCATGAGCAGTCAGTTGGCCGACGAGCAAGCACACTTGCACGGCGTCAAACAAAACACTTCGGGAGCGGGGGATCCTATCATCCACTGGATAACAAGGCTGCCATCTTCACTTATCGACCATCCGTGCCCTTGACTGGGGTTAGGAATATCTGGCGAATTGACTAAACTCCGTCGCCATATGTCTGTCTGGTAGTTAGATTGACGTGTGTGCTGTAGGAGTGTCTTTACACCTGTTGCTGCACTCGTTTAGAATACACAGCACTGGATGGAAAAACTGAAAAGTGTTGAGTTTGACACACTACCTCCTTCCCATGTGCGTGCATCCATCTGTCTCAGCAGTGCTTGCTTTTGACAATATTGACAGGCAAGAGGAAGTCCTCAGTGGCAGGAACCTCACATCGTGTCAACGGTATCATTGTTCAACCAACATCCTCATCATGTGTGCCACCAAAACCAGTCACAACTGCCTCCACGAAGGATAAAGGCACCGGATGCGCAACTGCCAATATACGTTATTGGGAAAAGGAACAGTCCATCTGCAATCATACCATCCGATCTGACAGCAACGCATGCAAGTGCAGCACTGAGAACACGTCTTGGCGTGTGCGTATGACATCTTTGAGAAAACAAGTTCTTGGACAGGATTCAACATTCTAATGAGAGCACAAATAAGTGATGACATGTGATGGGATAACTGCCTACAATTAATGTACCTGAAACTGAATTATCAACCATCCAGGAAATCTTTTGATGGTCTATTTATATCCAGTCATTTCTACATCTTGAGAGCATCGCAGTTGTCTTTGATCAGGCACTGTACGCAAAGGCAACAAATTGTATAGGGGAATCGTGCTGATTATGGGAACTTCCATAAAATCTACAACTTGATGTCCTCAGTTGGTAAGATGTTTGGGGATGCTGGACTTTGAGATCTGACTGTGGAATCGGGAGTCATTGCAGAATGATCAATCAACAAGGTTCTTGAGGGGAAACGGTACAACCGGGCTGTCTGTCTTCATAAGTTGACATGAAGTGCTGCTGAGGTTATCATGGTTAGGCTTTGAAGAATGGCTGGAAACCAACCATGCTGAAGATCTGCCAAAGTTGAATGACTATTTGGGTCGTGTTTGAGCTTCACCAGAACATTTGTCACACCACACACGATGCTGCTGTCACAAATCCTGCCGGACGATTCTTGACCTGTTTCTTGCTTACCTGAAAGTTTTATGACACGACAGAGGTCCACTTGGATGACATATATATATATGGTTGATATTCCACTAGGATTGCTGGGTGCTGACAGTCCCTCTATCTTTCATGCATTTGAGGCATGATTCCTTGGTGTTTTGCCATGGACAAATCTTTGATAGGACTTCGTCTGTGGACTGAATGTGATGCCCTCAGCACATTTGCTTGGCAAGGAAAGATGAAGGTTTTGAAAATCCTCCTGTGTGATCAGAAGTTCATAGATATATTTGCATCACTTGGAATGAGCTGGAACATAACCAATGACGTGTTCTGCATCACCCAGGAGTTCGTATGTCAAGTTTATTGTCGCAATACCAAAGTGACTAAAATGAATAAACTCGGATACCAAATGTTCCGAAGCACACGAGGGGAGCTAAAATCAGGACAACTTCCACCGTGTGAGGACACGCTCCTACAGCACACACGTCAATCTAATTACCAGGTGGCCATATGGTGACGGAGTTTAGACAATTTGCCAGATATACCTAACCCCAGTCAAGGGCATGGATGGACAAGTGAAAATTTCAGCCTTGTTATCCAGTGGATGACAGGATCCCCCACTCACGAAGTTGTTCTCAGTTTGATGTATGGCAAGTGTGTTCCCTCTTGTCAGCCAACTGACTGCTCGTGCATCATTAACGGCCTGAAACGTACAGCAGTGTGCAAGTTGCACACTTGCTCCAACATGGTGATTATGAGAAACCAGACCAGCAGGACTCATCAAATGGCGCTGACAAATGAATGGACACCTGCATTAGTATGTGAATAATTATCTGAAATGTGAAGGATAGCATTAAAGCTCAGACTTGCCTTATATCTGTATGTTAAATATTTGAGTAAACATGATACTGGGTGAAGAAAATTTTGTGAGAAAAATCCAAATTCTGATGTATTTTCTCAATCATTTCAGAATCCAATGGACCAATATTTACAAAACTTATACTGGCATGTGGCAAATTTTATACCGAACATATCTTAAGGGTTTATATGCCTCAGATCAGTCATTGTAAAGTTGTAGTCAATTTTCAGAAATATGATCAAATGAGGCAGCCATTTTATAAGATAGCTGCTAAAAAGGTGTTTAGCTATTCTTTTGAGAAGTCCATCAATTTTTTATTTATTTATTTACTTCAGACATAAACCTAACTGGAAAATACAGTGGCTTTTTGTCCCCCTTTTCTGGTAGTCTACTCCAAAATATTGATTGGCTCATGGACTAAAAGCTCAAAATGGTCAAGCAGTCCAGGAGCAAGGCAATCCTTCTTGCTGCTAAGAAAAAGTGTGATACTAGGATCATTGGATTAAGGGAAGATCTTATTGCAAAGGAAGCCAAATACCCTAACACTTGGCGTCGTGACTATGTAAGACTGGATGTGACGGATGAAGAGCAAATGTCAAATCGGAAGATGCATGCTGAAGCCTTCAAAAACTTGTCGATGTTCCTCGAAAATGAAGTCATCAAAAACAAAACTCCCATGTTGGCGTCAGTAATTTTCAATTTGTACAAAGAAGTTTCTTGCTCTTGGAGGAACACAGGATGACATTGATAGGTACACTACACAAAGTCTGATATCGAAGATAAAGGAACGATTCCTGGAAATCCTCGTTGACAAACGAGCAAACAAATCTGGAAACCTTGTATTCCACTCATCACTGATGTCTGCTGAGGCATTTGCTATGCTGACTGATTCCAATGAAAAGATTGAATAAATCAGGTGTGCTGCCATGGCATTGTGATCTCTAACAGCTGAGGAGATAGACGTCCAAGCTGTTACATCCTTTGTCTGCGTGCTATATGGCTTCAAAACCTCTGACATTAATGAAGCCAGATACAAGGCGTTCATGCGAATGGGTGGTGGTGACGAAAAGGAGCCCCTTGCCAGAATAAAGAAGATAAACTGTGCCTCTTCCCCCGTGCGCCAAGACACTTGGTAATCATATGAAAAGGGTGCACTATGTGGCAAGAATCTGGAAGAGAGCTGATCAGACAGGTCTGACAGACTATGGATGGAAGTTGTCTCAAAAGTGCTTTGAACCAGACTGGTATCCAGGAAGTTCAGTTCGAGTCCCTCACAGGCCCACATGAGGATGATGGGAATGGCGTGGAAGATAATTCAGTAGATTAGGAAGTCAGATAATGCTTGGAGTGAGGTCGGTGATAGTGACGAAAGTGATAAAGAAGACTTATAATGCCAAGAGGACATCAAGTTAATTATGTGAACTGCACATTTGCAAGTTTTCCATACATCATTGTTCGCTAATGGCGTCGCTTAATGAGCGGGTGGGCTACACATTTACATGATAAACTACACATTTCCCACTAATAACAGGTGTCAGGGTAATGATTGACCATAAAAATATCGGTATAGACACCTTATTTGTGATATTATCACGCACAGTTTTTCAGATAGTGAGGTTTCAGTAATGGTGTCGCTAATTTAGTGGATGAACCATGCATTTACGTGGTAAACTATACACTTTCTAGCAATATGCATAGCATCAGGGTAATGATTGACCATGTAAACATAGGTATGGACACCTTATTCGTGATATTATCATGCATAGTTTGCTAGATATTGAGGAAATTAGGTTTTTCTGTAATGGCGTCACTAATTGAGTGGTTTCGGGGGGAAAGCCATGGGTCAGACCCGGCAGCAATGCATTTTTGTGATGTCAGTGGATGGCCCCATCAGCCCATGAGGTGAAACGTTCTGGTGCTTTCACTTGAATAAAGCTTCTGGGCTCCTGGACTAAAGGGTCAAAGCTGTCTAATCTATCTTGATGGTGTTAAATTCTAAGGGGTCTAAAGGGACTTGAAGGGCTGTAAAAGTCTAAACGGTGGAGGTATCTAAAGATGTCAGGTGTTGAAAGGGTCTTAAAGGTAAAAGGAGGCTTAATGTGTCTTTTGAGTCATCTGATTCTTTTCGGCCTTTGGCATATTTTGGGTCTTAAATGGTCTTCAACGGTCGAAGGGGTCTCAGCAGTCAAAAGGAACATTCCAATAGTACATAATTAATAGGCATATAGTCACACAGCTTCATGTATTGTGTTTTGGTTTTTATATATTTTTGTCTCCAGAATAGCACGATTGTATTGTTTCTGAAGATTTGTTAAATACAGGAAACAAAGGGCAGGTTCAGACTTCCATATCGAACTTTAATAATACCTTTTTGATCTTCAAAGTACAGAAACGCTGCAATTTTCTTACGCCTCCGCTAAGTTGCCAGATATGTTATGTTTTCGTGTTGTCCATCCGTGCTAATTTTCTGTTTTCTCGACATCCGATTGACACAATTTTCACCATGGGTGCGACTACTCATGTAAAATGTTTCAATGATAATTGACATCGGTCACGTGGTGTGGCAGCCATGTTAGAAAAAAGGAATTTTGGACCTCTGTATCTCAAACGGCTCCATGAAAATTCACACTAATCGTCTGGAATACATTATGCACAAACGATCGAGCCGGATTTTCGATTTAGATCTTTATTCACCCACAAGCACCCCCTCGAACTTTGGAGATTTCCAATTTCAAACCGCATTTTCGGTACTTTTCATTCAAATGGATACCGATTAGTTATCAGTTGATGGAACTGGATGAGATTTGATATGCATAATCTTAAGGTGATTCCCTATCCGCTATACTGACATCCATTTTGCTCTATATCTTATAGTTTCCATGCTCGCGACCCATCGCCGCCTACCGGCTTGTATATATGTATATATATATATATGTCTTCTTCTTTCTTCTTTCGGTAGCTCCCGTTAGGGGTCGCCACAGCGGATCAACCGTCTCCATTTCGCTCTATCCTCCACATCTTCCATTGACACTCAACCACCCGCATGTCCGCCCTCACCGTATCCATGAACCTCTTCTTTGGCCTTCCTCTTCTCCTCCTGCCTGGCGGCTCCATCTTCAACATCCTTCTCCGATATACTCCGCTTCCCTCCTGTGCACATGTCAAACCATCTCAATCTCGCCTCTCTCACTTTGTCTCCAAACCGTCCTACCTGCGCTGTCCCTCTAATATACTCATTTCTTATCCTATCCATCCTCGTCACTCCCAACGAGAATCGCAGCATCTTTAACTCTGCCACCTCCAGCTCCGCTTCCTGTCTTTTTGTTAGTGCCACCGCCTCCAAACCATACAACATAGCTGGTCTCACTACCGTCTTATATACTTTCCCTTCACTCTTGCAGCTACCCTTCTGTCACAGATCACTCCTGCAACTCTTCTCCAACCACTCCATCCTGCCTGCACTCACTTTTTCACTTCTCTCCCACACTCTCCGTTACTTTGGACAGTTGATCCCAAGTATTTAAACCCATCCACCTTCCCCACCTCAACTCCTTGCAACCGCACCATACCACCACCCTCCCTCTCATTTCCGCACATGTACTCCGTCTTACTCCGACTGACTATCATTCCCCTTCTCTCCAGTGCGTACCTCCACCTCTCGAGGCTCGCCTCAGCCTGCTCCCTACTATCCCTACAGATCATGATGTCATCCGTGAACATCATAGTCCATGGAGACTCCAGTCTGATCTCGTCCGTCAACCTGTCCATCACCATTGCAAACAGGAAAGGGCTCAGAGTCGATCCTTGGTGCAATCCCACTTTGCCTTAAACCGGTCCGTCATTCCTACTGCACACCTCACCGCTGTCACACTGTCCTCATACATATCCTGCACGATCCTCACATACTTCTCCACCACTCCCGACTTCCTCATACAATGCCACAACTCCTCTCTTGGCACCTATCATAAGCTTTCTCCAAACCACAAACACACACATGTAACTCCTTCTGGCCTTCCCTATACTTCTCCATCAACATTCTCAAAGAAACATTGCATCAGTGGTGCTCTTCCTGGCATAAACCCATATTGCTGCTCACAGATCGTCACTCCTCTCTCTCAACCTAGCTTCCACTACTCTTTCCCACACCTTCATGGTGTGGCTTAACAACTTTATCCCTCTGTAATTTCCACAGCTCTGCACTATATATATATATATTTGTTGCGGATTTGGAAAGCTATCGCACTCAACATTCGGTCCTTTAGCTCAGTTATATCAGTAAGTACATGTTGCCAGTTAGGGTCCCGTCCCTTGTTTAATGGGTAAATAAATGCGCTGCGATTTGTATTAGGAAAACCATCAACAACAACAACAGCCACAAAATGCCCGTTGGTGGCGGACACGCTGCCGGAACAGCGAGCGTCCCCTGCGCGCTCACAGTGGAATGTGGGCGTGTTCAGACTGCATCCCCGAGCTGAATTCCTTGCCTTGTATGGGCATAAAAGCAGCTCGTGGGGGGGAATGGAATGCGGCAGCCCCCACCGGTGGCGGCTGAGTCACGAAGGGAAGAAAAGGCACGCCTCCGAGGAATGACGGGGCGCGCATGTGCAGAAGTTCATCCGGTGTGGAAAGGGCGAGATACGAGGAGCCCCCCCCCCCCTGCCCCTTTCGAAGCGCGGGGAGAAAAAATAGCGCGGTCTGTGCGCGGTCGAAGCGTTCGTTCCGTACTGCGATCGGCGCGTCAAAGAGTTCATTCTGTACTGCGATCGGCGCGTCGAGGAGTTCGTTCTGTACTGGGAATCGCGCGGTCTGCGTGCGCGCTGAGGTACATCAGATCTCGGTACATGACATTTCTGGTTGTCTGGTTGATCGTCGTTTTCGTCTTTGTGATCGTGGTCGTCGTCGAGGACGGGTCCAATATAGACCCTGGCTTTCAGCTCGCCTGTCCCTCCGAGCTGAAAGTCATATTAAAGGCAATGAGACGCACCGATTTCTGTCTGGGTGTGCGTGTTGTCATGTTTGTGGCGGCCCGTGCTAGGTAAGTAGTGAATTGTTTAAGTGCCTTCGCTGTATATACTTGCATTCCTTAAATTCGGTTTAAATCTGCTCTTCTGTGCTTCCCTCACTTCCCCCATTATTGTGAATAAATGTCCTATTGTTAAATGTACCTCAGCTCGTCGTGTCATTTCTGCATTGACTGAGCATGTCGTGCGTGTAAGGGATTAGTTGGCCATTGCCAGGGTCACAAGATAATCGGGCCGGCGGAATTCGGCGATACCCCCACTCGGCTACGCACACTGAACGGGCTCGCTTAAGCGGCTCGCTTCCGTACGAGTTCCACCGAGGGTGAAGTACCCCGGTAGCTGGATCACGTGGGTACTTAGGTAAGTTGAAGTTGGCAATTAACCCTACCCCACGTGATCTACCCATTGGCGTATTTCGGTCCAAAAGAACCAGGACCCGTCTTCTCCGGAGAAGTACGATCTATATTCCGGGCGATCGAGCCGAGGCGACCACCGCTCCATCGAGGGTCGTGCTTGTGGCAACGCGCCGGCGGGAAACCACAACAATATATGTGTGTATATATATAAATATGTGTGTGTATATATATATATGTATATATGTATATACATACATACATATACTGCAAATGATGTAACACTATGGCTGGAAGCTACTGAAAGCTGAAGTTTAATTCATTGATTCATTTCACCGCATCACATATCGTCGGAAACTGCCACACACGACACCATTTATGCACGATCGCCACTGATAACTCCTCGTAAAAGTTGAGCATATTCAACTTTTACAATTGTCTATGAAAAACTAGTGGACGGGCCCGTCAACTGCTGCAAGTGTCACAAGGGTATATAAGATTACGTTAGATTTGAGCATGAATGATCTGTAGTGACGTTTTTCTGCGAAGACGAGCAGACACAGACTTATTACAATGGCCTTTCCCATCTCTTCAAGAGCAGGTGAAACTTGCAATGAGTAAAGTTTGTGCTGCTCATTCTGCTTTTGCATCAACAAACCACAGTTTGTCGTGCTTTTTGAGATATACCTATCTTTACTGCTCTGATTTTGATTTCTGTTGGAATCACGTGTTGACCTTGATTGTTTTGTGAGGAGGTCCTCATCCTCATAGCCATCTGCTATAAAATGGCATTTTTCAAATGTTAAGGCTTTTAAAAATTATTATTATTATTATTACCATTATTATTAGGGTACCATTAGCCTTACAGGCTGTGGTACCCTATTGTTTCTGTTCAGATTATTTGTTGTTTATATTATTAGGGTACCAAGCCCACAATGCTGGGTAACTTATTGTTTTTCTTCTTTTTATTATTTTTATTATTATTATTGTTCCACCATATTGGATTGAAGAAAAATATTAAATAATGTTTTCTCTGGAACCACTTATCCTATCAAAGCGAAATTTTGCAACTATCTTATGCCATGGCTGTATATACGGTAAAAATTATGTCAAGTCGCATGGTTTGGTGGCCATCTTGGATAGAACAACGCACCTTATCCGATTAACAAGAAACTTCACAAGCATGATTCCCTATCCCATTCGTCAGAATATATATTTATGATGTCAGAGGTCACGTGGTTAGTCAGCCATATTGGATTGAAAACTTAAAAAAATAAAAAATCTTCTCTGAAACGGCTGAACAGATTGAGGGGAAACTGTTCCCTCAGACATGCTTGAACAAGTTTGTTAATTTCTAATAGGTCACTTGGTTTGGTGGTCGTATTGAATTTATCCTAAAATCTTCAGAACTGGTCAGATCGAGGAGAAACTTCAAAAACATATTCTCCAAGAATAGCGGATACAAGTTTGTTAATGAATAATTGCTCGGTCACCTTGTTTGGCAGCCATATTGGATTTAAGAATAATATTAAATAATGTTTTCTCTGGAACCACTTATCCTATGGAAGCGAAACTTTGCAACGCCATGGCTGCATGTAGGGTAAAAATTGGAGGGGGGTGGTGTGTGGGGGGGAGCGTGCGTGTGGGGGAGGGTGCGTGGTGCTTGGGTGGGGGGGGGTGGAGGGAGGTGTGTGGGGGGGGGGCTGTGTGTGCGTGTGGGGGGGGCTTGTTTGGTGTGCGTGTGTGGAGGGAGGGTGTGGGGGGTGTGGTGGAGGGAGGTGTGTGTGGGGTGGGTGCGTGTGTTGTGTGGGTGGGGGGGGGGTTGGGGGTGTGGTGTGTGTGTTGGTGGGGCTTCATATTACTTGGAGTTCCGGTATACCCTGTGGACCCACGGTAACATTTCCCGCCCATTATTACTTTGTGTTCAGGTAATTTAAACACCATTTAAATTCATACCGACGATGTCCCCAGGAAAAAGGGCTTTTTGCATACGTAATAGATTGAACACTTCGTATCGAAGCCGGACGTCTTGGTACATCAGTGCTCGTAGTTATAAAGTAGCAGTTATAGTTATTTGTTGTTGTTCTTTGTCCCATTTTGGGCCTTTTTTTTTTTTGCTCGATTTCCTTAAACGTGTTTTCTCAGCAACAGTTGTCCGATTGACACAATTTTAACCATTGGTGCGACTTCTCATGCAGAATTTTTAAAATTATTATTAGGACATCATAGTGCACGTCAGGTGGCAGCAATGTTGGAAAAATTTTGGACATCATCTTCTCTGGAACCGCTCACTGGAAAAAATTGAAACATGACTCATTGCCAAGATCTCCACCAGGACTATAAGTGGTGTTAACCATGACGTCATCGGTGAAGTGTCCCGGTGAAAACTCGACATGTAGATCGCTGCATCTCTTCAGTATGAAAATTTCTGAGGTTCATCTCGGGAAAGATGTCAACACAAAAAAAATTGACGTCACGTGGTTTGGCAGCCATATTGTTTTTTTCTAAAAAAGGAAAAAAATCTTTCTCCAGAACTGCTTTAGAGATTGAAGTGAAACTGCACACAAATGATGGACTAGCCATGCCGAATAAAGTTTAACTATGATGTCATAGGTCACATGGTCTGACAGCCATCTTGGATTTACCATAAAACCTTCAAAAATCTTCTCCAGAATGTCTGAACAGATTGAGGGGAAACTTCAAGCATGTTCCTCATGACTTGGTAAAACGAGGATCGTAAAGAATAATAGGTCACGTGGTTTGCCGGCCATATTGCATTGAAGAAAAATGTTGAATGTTTTTTCCGGAACCGCTTATCCAATTGAAGTGAAATTTGGCAAATATCTACCACCATTGCTGCATACACTGAAAATGATGGTCATAAGGTCACGTGTGGCAGCCATATTGGATAGAAAAACGAACCTTATCCGATCAAGAGAAAACTTCACACACGTGATCCTTTCCCCAATCATGGGCAGAGTGAAAATTTTCATTGCCTTTGGTCACGTGGTGTGGCAGCCATGTTCGTTTTGAAACCAAAACTTTCAAACCTGTTTTCTCCAACGGATGAATACATCAATATGCATCACATTACATTACACGGAGCAAGAGGACTGGATCATAACTGCAAAGTTTCAAATCGATAGCTAAAGTGATTTCCGAAATATAATTATTTTTATTTATTTTTCAATAAAACCAATGTGGCTGCCAAACCACATAACTGATGTCATTGTTAAATAAAATATATGCAGCAAGGGTCGTGGATCATACCGACAAGGTCCAGTATTGATTGGTTATTCGGTTTCAGAGAAATAATTACTTTATCATATTCAATAAATATCTTGTACACTGCATGGAGCTGTTCGTATCTGTGTATGGATTGGTCACAACACCGCTTTTTAACTAGGCCACGCTATTCCCTCCAGCCGCCCAGAAATCACGGCTATATTTTTTCACTTCACATCGCTCAACATTGTTTATACAGGGCATGTATTTTATGCCTCGTGTTGGCTTAATGGTTAGGGTGGTGGGCTTTGGATCCTCGGGTCCTGAGTTCAAATCCCGCTCAGCTGTTGAATTAATACCAGGTGGAGTTAACTCGACCTGCCATCCTTCCGAGGTTGGCAAAATGAGTGCCAGCATGCTGGTATCCTCTGTCGGAGTGGCGACCCGTCCAGGATTGTGCCCAATAGCCAAGGAGACTGCTTAAGCAGCACCAATGCTCTGCACAGAGTATGGTCCCATCCTCCTCCCCATGTACTGTCCATTTGTAGACTCAGCAACCCATCTTCTATTCTGGAATAAAGATACCATTTTGAGGAAAGAAATGTACAATTTGACTCCTCAAACAAGGTAATGCATGTTTTGTTTCTAACAATCACGGCATCGGTCTAATTGTACACCACCCAATGAGGGTACGTTAATTTTCATATTATGCAGAGGAAAGAAAATCGTGATCTTTCATTAAAAATGCTTTTCGTTTTTGCCCCAATTTTAAAAGCTTTATGAACAAGCTAATGGATATGTAATGCACATGTGTGAAGTGAATAAACATTAACATCGGCTTGGTCATGAAAGTTTAAAATACACCACCCAATGAAGGTACGTGAATTCTCATGTTGTGCAGAGGAAAGAAAACCGTGCTCTTTCGTTAATAAAATTTTCCTTCGGGAGCCGATAACAAAAGCCCGACATGCTGCAAGATGTGAGTGCTACTCGCAGAACCCCGGAATTTTTTCCCCCAGGAGCTGATGACAAAGGCCCAACATGCTGTGAGATGCATGTGGTTTTTGTGGGACCGCTGGTGGACAGCTTGTGTGCATGGAAGGAGTGCAAGTGAATGTGGGAAAATTGCGTGGTATGAGAGCAAGGGAGAAAAAACTGGAGTGGATCGTGAGGGCGAACGGGTGGGAAGGACTGCTAGGCAGCTGGAGTGTGTGTTTGACATGGAGTGAGCGTGGGAAAACTGCGTGGTATAAATGAGCAAAGTAGAAAGGAAACTGTGGAGTGGATCGTGAGTGGTGTGCAAAACAGTGGGATAGCTCATGTGCAGAAGTGGTGTGAAATCCATGGGACGTGTCTGGAGATGGTTGTGGAAAGTCCCACACTGCAAAAGTGGGCGTGGCAAAGCTTGTGGGGACAACAGTCTGCGAGTGACATCTGTGGGGGATCCCTTTCATCTCCACTCCCTTTCAAAGTGAGGGTCAGGCGTCCGATCGAGTGGTTGTATCGAGTGGGGGGGGGGGGGGGGGAGTTTTGGGGGTTGTTTTTTGGGTTGGGGGGAGGGGGGGGGGAAATGGTACCTGGCCATAACTGCTCGCAGTTATTATTATTATTACCCTCGCCAAAGGAGAGGGTATTGCATTTTGGTCCGTTTTTGTCTTTGTCCGCACAGAACTTTCATGTTTTTCTCTGCAACCGCTTGTCTGTCGGATTGGATGAAATTTTCACCCTTGGTGCGATTACTCATGTACAATGTTTTAATGATAATTATAGTGTTGTAGGTCAGGTGGTGTGGCAGCCATATTGGAAAAACTGGACCTCTTTATCTGAAACCGCACCAAGGGAAAAAATTGAAACTTGGCACATAGCAAGTACTCATGGGGAATAAGTTCGATTTTTTTTTTGAATGAGGTCATAGGTGTCCTCATTTTGACGTCATAATTGCATATGTAGAACGCCACATCTGATCAGTGTGAAATTTTGTTAGGGTCATCTCGGGATAAAATGGGCCACAGAAAAAAATTTCATTATGCCATCGGTCATGTGATTCGGCAGCCATATTGTTTAAAAATAAAAATAAAACCTTCAAAAATCTTCTCTGAAGTGGCTGAACAAATCGAGGCAAAACTTTACACGTATGACCTCCTGTCCATGAGGAACAAAAGGTTCACACATGCTATCATAAGTCACATGGTTGGCAGCCATATTACCCTAAAACCTATAAAAAAAAATGCACCACTCAAAAGAAGTCCTGGTTAGGGTCTGCAGTCTTCACTTGCTCTTCTTGTTTTATACATGTTCTTGGCTTGTGGAAGAGCTATGATACAGAACAAAATCAGAACACAATATAGGGAATAGCAGGAAAAAGGGCTTGGTATATTTTTAGTGACTGCATCGACATTAGAAAATCGTCGACTCAGTACAGCTAGTAATGAGTTCATATTGAGTCTTGGCAACTGAATGACTGCAAAATAGGCTGACCAAAAATGCAACTAATGGTTTTGACCGACTTTAGCATAATAACAGTAACATGACATGCAAGCGATTTTTCAAGATGGCATGATATTTGGTCACACTTCATACCATTCATCTCGTTAGTCATGGTTTCAAAAGGTTCAGAGTCCTGATGTTTCTGCACGTTACGAAGCATATGATCACAACCAAATCTTTTAAAATACCTGAACAGTGGCTGAATTGTATCAATACTTGCATGTGAAGGCAGTGTTTCCACACACATTTTCCCTCTTCAGCGATGCATGCAACTACTGGAGCCAGCAAGCGAATACAAGTTTTGTTCACTCTTTTTATTTATATATTTATTTATCCTGGTTTTTTTTTTATATTTGAAAATCTAGAGCATTGTAAACTCGTGACTGTGTATATGTACCGTACTTTCCCAGTATCACTTGTTCCTTTATACAACAGTACAACAGAACTTTCCACTTTCTTTCTGGTAGACAAGCACATGTTTACAATGAACACCTTTTTGTCACATTGAAAAACCTCCCAAACATCATCCCCCCAGGAAGCTCTCCTTTCCTCAGCACTTTTTAATCTTTCTCCATGACATTCCAGAACCTCATCCTTGTGTGACAATCCTTACCTGTGCAGATGACCTGCCAGAACAGCAAGGATCCACACAATAAAATACAACCACTTGCTTACTCCAGCAATACATAAACAATTTCAACACTTGCTCAAATTTCACAGCCCAACTAAACCAACAATCACTCTTCCAGCACCAGAAAAACGTTGCTCAACTGCCATTCACTGACTCCCCCTAAATAAAAATTACAAAATACTTGGTATCACGCTTGCTCCCCACATGACCTTCAGTCAACACTTACAACAAACTTTAGCTGAAGTCGACTGAAAACGCAGCATACGAAAAGCATTAACCAGTGCCAAGTTTGTTCAACAAAAATAATCTACAAACTGTTTATCTGAACCACTATTAACTATGCCAGCCCAAGTTTGGCACCTACCATATCCAAATCAAAAGGTGCTTAAACTTCCAATCATACGAAACAAAGCAATCGGAATTGCAGGCTGCCACTTATCCAACCACCCACCCTCTCAGACACAAAAAGATCTCACCAACAACTTCCTATAACATATTTTCAAATGT